>CM062807.1:161342363-161789377 GCA_031772625.1 Pinus tabuliformis
GGATCATGCCATGTTTTAAAATTTTTTTAGTTGTAGAATAGAGAAAGAAGTCTGTCCAAACTGTTTAATCTTGGCAGACAAGTAGCTTAGGTAGAGAAAGTAAGGCTCCCAACTGCTTAATCTGGACCTTGGAAGCAATAAGGGTAGCATTAGATAGAAAAGCAAAAGGAAAAAGCCAAAGAAAAGAAAAGGCAAATAAGGTCTGCAAGCCTAAGTGCACCCTCTGAGAAGAAACAAAAAATGCTAGGCAAGTAGATGGGTAGGCAGTTGGGGTTGCAGAAATGTCATTTCTTACAAACTGAATGTGTGTTAACCTATGTCACAAAGCAAAATCAATGAATTGAGAAGGTGTTCTTCTCTATCAGGTTGCAGTAAAGCAAAGGAGCATGTCTAACCTCCCATTTTTCCCCTTTTCCCATTCATTACTAAACACTCCCCATCAGTGAGATTTGTGGAAGAATTTATGGTTTCATGGTGGTTCTTGTTCCTTTAAAAGCCACATTTCTTGTCTAAAAATCTTTTCATTTTGATCTACTCCCTAAACTAAGTGATTTTCAAACAAACTTAGTGGTATCTCCCCTCATCCACCCTTTTCATCCATATTAACCCCTAACTTTATTATATAAACCCCCTATGTTACCCTTTCCCTAATATTATAACACCATGGTGTATAAACATAATGATATTTTTGTAAACATTATATCACTGTGACAATGAAAATTTGAAGTTTGAAGTTGGGCCTTGGCAATTATAACTCATTGGTAATGATTGTGAATTATGAATATGATGCTTTGTGAAAGACTAAAGTTGTTTCATTTCATCTCATTATTCATGTTTCATTTTTATAAATTTTTAACATTTCATATCATGTTAACAGTTAGAAGTTAGGACTTAGAAATATCTTCGATATTACTTCTTGTAATGGTTAAAATTAGCTTACAAGTACAACTTTGGTGATCAATGATGATAAATGTTATTGAATTTTCAATTCTGAAAGCTTGAAGTTGAAACTTTAAGATTGAATTTGATGAATCATGATTTATAAGACTCAATATGTTGCAGTTGTAATATGTATTTTACTAACTTGTGGACATGGTTGATGACGATTATAATTTCTAGATGATTGATGTGATATGGTTCAATGATCAATCGATGTTTTTTTATGTTTTTTTATGTCTAATTCATCATTCTACATGTTTTTTTTGACATATATGTATCAAAAAATTAAAAAATATAAAATATATATATATTTTTAAAAAATCGCTCCCTGATTCGCTCCCAAACCGGGAGCTTCTGAAAATGGTCGCTCCCGCCCCCACTCCCGCTCCCGCTCTCCCGCTCCCGCTCCCAAGCAACATAGGTTGAGAAAAAAAAGAAGAGAAAAATGAAGGTGAGGGCCAGAGTATGGTAGAAAAGGTTTTGGACTACGCATCTGCACTCCACCTTCTCTTTTTGAAATCTTGATGTAGCTGCATTTGAAATCTTGTCTCTTATGTGCATCATTTTTGTGGCCTGCTTTGTTGTGTCTCTTATGTGCATCATTCTTGTGGCCTACTTTGCTATGTCTTCCATATGTCTTGCCTGGGATGTTGTTTTCCAATTGGTGATTTTCAAATTTGTTCTTTTCCTGATATGGGCATACGCCCTACAATGCGACAAGAAATTGTTGTTTGGTCTCTACTAATTTGTTAGGTCTTTTTTTATTTTAATAGAGTAGTGAGTAGTTTATTCATATTGGCTGTTCTTTTGAGGCCAACTTTGTAATTTCTTGTTGGATATTAGTAAAATTAACTTAATCGTATCTACCTTCCTATATACCCAGCTTGTCCTTTCCACCCATTCTTCCTCACATTGTTCTCACCTATTTGCTTCACATCTTAGTCCATGAGAGCTGGTTCATAGATGGGTTATAATTTCTTTTTCTCAACAAGGGATATTGAGCATCAAGAAGTCATCAACTTTGATCACTTCTTCTATCTTGAAGTTGTCTATATAATACTCTTCTGCTTTGTCTTCATGTGTTTCCTCCACTCACCCTTTAACACTCTTGTACTTGTCTATTATCTATATCATTGTTGAGCATTTTCCATTGGAAGTACAAGCCTTCTCTTGTTGCAAGTCATCTCTCAAGTCTTATTGCTCGTATTTTCAGTTATTTCTTGTACTAACAATTGTTTTGCAACAATTGCTTATAGTTGTGACTTGAAGTATCATTCCATTTTGAAAATGTTATTTCTTTGTTGAGGATTGTTTTAAGGCACTGGTTTATCATAGTTATCTCATCATTGCCGTATTGATCCTATTGGAATCTATCTCAGTAATATTTACATTGTTCATTTAAATAACCATACTTGCTAAATAATCCTTAAATTCAAGTTACTTAGAAGTAATTGCCTTGCCCTTAGTCTCCTAGAACTTGTTGTTTTCAACAAGTCTTTCCTTTAGAAACCTTATTTAGGGCCCACCCCCCTTGGATTTAGCTAGGAGAGAGGCTGTAACAAACTAAATTTATATAAAAATAAAAATAATGTAAAAACATTAAATAAGATTAAATGATTAATTAATTAGCAATTAATGAAAAGGTATGTCCCCTAAAGGACATAGCTATTCATGAAAGGGTACTTACCTGGCTATAAATATAGGACCCTTGTTCTCATTGTACCATCATTCTTCATACTTTTTAATATATAATATTTATATCCTCAATGGATTTCTTTATATTCCAAGTCCTTGTGGAGTATTTAATGAGAGTACGAACTTTGTTCGCTTCATTTGGTATCAGAGCTGGTCAATCCTCTGGTTGCTCCATTGCTGCACAAAGCCATGCTCTTCGATCTAGGTCCTTGGCCGAAAAAAATCGTCAACATCGTTGTCGCTGAAGCGTTTTGCTACCAAAGTTTGGAGATTTTTCATTCTCCCATTAAGCCTTTGGCCATTTTCAAAAATAAGTACATTAAAAAAATACATATTAAAAATCGAATTTAAAAAAAATACATATTAAAAATCGAATTAAAAAAAAAAACCATTAAAAATCGAATTAAAAAAAAAAAATACATATAGAAAATTGCATTTAAAAAAAAATTGCATATTAGAAATCTCATTTAAAAAAAAATACATATTAAAAATTGAATTAAAAAAAAACCACAAATTCACTTGGCCAGAAACTCTGAGCCACGATAGTCGGCCAACCGGAACCCTATTGCCGACAGGTTTTATCCAGTCACAGCTGCCGCAAAACGCCAAGTTGAAATCTAATAACTGTTTTCCCCAGTGTGTTGCCTTCTGCCGAGATTCGCTGCCGCACACAGCCCCTGTCTCACTGCACACTTCCGCTACTGCACTACCTCATTACCTCCTGCTACATACCATCGCTGACCACCACAACTTCTGCCATACGCTGCAAAGTCCTTGCCTTGTCAACCAACGGTCAACTGGAAGCAACCACCATCTGCCTCTGCTCCAACAATCGACCTTCACTGCCAATGCTGCAACTCGTTTCCCATCGTCAAGAATTCCAACACCGTTCGCCATTCCCTGTCTGACGGTTTTACCTGCAACTTCTAACTAGTCCGACCACCCTTACTCCTGTCTGCGTCCCCTTCTCTATCACCGGGTGACCACGCTGTCAACTCAATTGGAAGTCACGGAGCATATTAGGATAAGTGCAATGACAGAGAAGCCACTCTGTATCATTGTCTAAATTCCCACATTGTCCGCTCTTGGCCACCGACTGGTTCCGTCAAGGTGATAGGCTCTCTAACCGTTGACTGGATCCATCTGCTCCCCTGTCTCCGGGTCCACGACTCTGTTTTTTTCTTTTGCGGGTCAGCTAATAGCATCTGGACAAAGAACGTATCGTTACGTTAAAAATTATATTTCATAACTATATATATTACAATATAATTATTTAATTAATTTAATGATCTAATTTAAAAAAAAAAAGAAGAAAAAATAAAATAAATAAATTCAATTTTTTTATAAAAGCTATATATATTATTATTAAAATATTATAAAAGTTATATATATATATAAGGGTTTATATTAAGGAAGAAAAAAAGGCGATTACATAATACCTAAAGTCATCTTGACAAAACAAGATGGGATCAATCATTGAAAAAAATGGAGTTCAATTCTAAAATGACGAAGGAAGAAATGTTTTCCTATAATGGTCTTTCAGTTATAGATAAAAAATTAATTACATTAAAAGGAAGTATCCAAGGAAGAGAAATTGTCGCCATCAGCCCAAGCAACGATAAAAATCATATCAACATCAACTTGGCAAATCAGCTATTAATTCCAGAGCTAAGCATTGGTGCAAGGAAAAATATTTTTGACCAAAAAGAGTATAAAATTAGTGATTTACAAGTGACAATAGGTCATTATGAGTACATATCTCAATTTCATGTTGTAAGGACGGATAAAAACAATGACATCATACTCTGTCAACCCTAGTTTAAGGATTTGGTTACATTCATGTTAAACATAGAGAAACAAGTTTTGAAGTTTCCTTATAAAGGGAAGATGGTCTCGTTTCGAGACATAACAAGTAAATCAAAATCAATAAAATCTTCATTAGAAGACCTTAAGGATATCTCAGACTTGATGTTTCAAGATAACAAAAAGACTATATCAAAGAAGCAAAAAGAGTTGGGAGAAGTCATCTTTAGCAAAGACAAGGAAATTTCGCGCCTCAGAGATGACCAAGAAAAACTACTCGAACAAGTCAAGAAAGCTAAAGCATCAAAGAAGGAACTCAAGGAGCGTTTATTAGGACAAGAAGAATAAAATTTATGTTTAAAGAGCCTTAACCAAACATTATTAGAACAAATCAAGTGTGTAAAAGATGAGAAGTGTGAAGGCCAAAATAAAGTTGACTCAGAGAATGAGGAATGCTTACTTCTCAAAAATCATAATCAAAATCTGCTCAAACAGATTAGAAAACTTAAGGACGAAAAGAAATCATTGACGAAGAGGATCAAAGAACTTGTCCCGAAGGAAGCATCAAAATCTCCAAATGTAGCAGTCCAAGTGGTAGAAACAAACATCAACACCACTAAACTTGCAGTTCAAGCAAATCCAAACCCTATTGGAGTAAAAACGTACTTAGAGGTTGTCGTTCAAATAGGGGACACCCCAAATAAAGATTCAGTAGTCAAGTCAACAACAACAATGCCCGAAGGAGATCAGGAAACTGCCATAAAAATGTTTAAGGAAGTTCAAACAAGAAAATTCCTTATCTACACCCGAATCACAAGAGTAGACACCTTAATCAATCTACAAATCTATATCGGTTAGGACATAAACAAACTTATGTTCTGAAGAATATTGAAGTGAGCTCAATCCAGTCATACAATAGCTATCCACCACACATCTCCAAGGGTCGGAAGATTTCCCAGAAGATTAAACTAGGATGGTCTGATCCGTTTTCAGTATGACAATTTAGCCTATTTCTCAGAATGTCATATTGTCTTGTATCAACAAAGATGAAAGCTCCGAAATAAAAAGATATTCTGATCAACAAGAAGAGAACTGATCCTTCATCAGTAAGCTTTGAGGACAAAGCTTTTTGAAGGGGAAGGCAATGTAACAAACTAAATTTATATAAAAATAAAAATAATGTAAAAACAACAAATAAGATTAAAATTTAAATGATTAATTAGTTAGCAATTAATGAAAAGATATGTCCCTAAAGGACATAATTGTTCGTGAAAGGGTACTTACTTGGCTATATATATAGGACTCTCATTCTCATTGTCCATCATTCTTCATACATTTTAATATATAATATATGTATCCTCAATGGATATCTTTATATTCCAAGTCTTATGGAGTATTTAACGAGAAGTACGAACTTTGTTCGCTTCAGAGCCTAGACGGAGAGAGTTGGGATTAGGTGACATCCCCTTCTTTTTTATCTTTGCCACCAAGGCCACACTTAGTGGGGTTGAGGATTTTTCCCACATTAGCTTAGGTTTGTAAGCGAGGCGAGAACAATATCTATCACACTATTTGTTCGCTTTAGAGCCTAGACGGAGAGAGTTGGGATTAGGTGACATCCCCTTCTTTGAGCTTTGCCACCAAGGCCACACTTAGTGGGGTTGAGGATTTTTCCCACATTAGCTTAGGTTTGTAAGCGAGGCGAGAACAATACCTATCACACTAACAAAATCTTGACATGTAAAGCTTTTTCTCTCTTATTTTAATGTTTAGAGGGTGGTATTGATGATGAGGATCCCAATATATGCAATGATTTGATGATACGTAGGTCTTTGTTTTTTTTTTAAAGGAATGGATAGCATTTTTCATTAACAAAGCTGGAAACGGGCCAGGTCCCTTACAATCGAGGAGAACTCTGTCTCAGGTTTTTGCAGATACATAAACATAGAGACCCTATTGCTACCCATTTTATTCCTATATATTTTTTATTATTTTCCACTTGGAGAGAAATTAATCTATATAATTATTTTTGACTCGAAATTAACTAATTTTCTGGCTTAGGATTTTAATTTAATTTAACTAGAAAAATTAATTAATTGACACTAGAGGAGATTTAATGATTTTTCCACCCTCAAATATTTTAGCTATGGTGTCTAAATATGGGGACCATGCACGAAAATATTTTTTTACATCAAATTATTACAATATCAACCCCTGAAAGGGGAAAACACATTTAGACTCATACCATCAACAAATTACCCAATTTTGCGACACAATATGATCTAGTATAGACCAAGTATTTTTGTAATAAAATAATTCAACCAAATGTGCTTAACTTATTCTCAAAAACACTTTTAGAAAGACTCGATATAACACTAGGGCTCACCTAAAACTTTGTGAATGAATTCCTCCCTAGCTTTGGGGTTTAAGTTGGAAGAAAAACTCTCCCAACTATCCGTGGTTAGAAACACACATAATTAAGTGAGGTTAAAAAACTTCCTAGGATGAAATCCTTTGCCAAAATCATAGGCTTACTTAGGTGTTGTTACATAATTAAATGGTCATACTAGCATCATTTACAAGATAACTTGCAGAAATTGGGTTTACAATGATAAGATTGTGTTGGCTGATGACTTTGAACTTTGAAACAATTTCTTCACATCTTTGTACTCTTCTTCCTTGGATTGTTGACAAAGTGTGGTCAACATTTGGCTCCATATGGGGACACATTGCTTCGTTGAAGGAATGTGAGAATCCAGAATCCCATATCGAAGAAAAGAAAAGTCCATCAAATAGATATCTACTCAAAATCAAAATCATCATGTATATATAAAACATCTACTAGAATGGAAAAAACCTATTCTAGCATATGAAAATAAAGACATAAAACTTAAATGCACGAAAGAAAACATCTACTAGAATAAAAACCTATTCTAGCATATGAAAATAAAGACATAAAACTTAAATGCACGAAAGAAAACTAACTTATGACAGAAATAAGATCCTAACTAAGAGTCTAGGGTTAGAAGTACAATACAAAAGATGCCCTATGGCATCAAATGTCATCCTTGTAGTACAACTTGAGCATTTGCCCATTTACTGGCAGTTCCACGGTATCACCTTCTAGAGTATCTAGATAAAAAGAATTTGTTCCAACAATTCCTCTAATAACATAAGGACCAAGCCATAAACTGTCGAACTTTCCATGATTTCCGGGTTTCTCATTTATGCGGTCCCATAATAATACCATGTTGCCAACTTGTAAAGACCCGTTCCAAGATGATTTGTCAAAATTGTCCTTTATTTTGGCCTAACCTTGACAAAGGTTTTCAAAAGTATCTTTGCGAGCGTCATCAAGTTCCATAATCTGGTCAATTATTTTCTGCACTACGTCTTTGTCATTTGTAAAATGTTGAAGAATCTGATAACCTGGAAACTTGAGATGAACTGGTAAAGTCACCTCTAGATCATAGACAAGCTCAAAAGGACTCTTCTCGGTAGCCCTATTTTTTGTGATTTTGTCTGCCCATAAAGCATACTTGATTTTTCTGTCCCAAGACCACTTTTTATCCCCCATAATTTTTTTTGATTATGGTTATCAAACTATTGTTACTTGATTCTGCAAGTCCATTGCCCTGGGGATAATAATTCAAAGAGTGAGATAGGGCAATACCATATTTGAAGCAGAAAGAAGGGAACTTGGAAGAACTGAAAGCTTTGGCGTTGTCCGTTGCAATTTTGGCGGGAACACCAAATCGAGTGATGATCTGATTTTCAATAAAATCCATGACAATCTTGTGAGTGACATGCTTTGTCGGAATGGCCTCAACCCACTTCGTGAAGTAATCTGTCACAATCAAAATCCATGAATAGCCATTACTAGAAGTCTGATTAAATTTGCCATTGAAATCCAACCCCCATTGCTGAAAAGGGGCCTCTACTATAACCGATTGAAGAGGTAAAGCTGCTAATTTTTGTTTTTCGGTGAAAAGATGGCATTCTTGGCAACTTTTGACAAATTAATGCAGATTTGAGAAAATGGTAGGCTAATAATATCCAACACGCAAAATCTCGTCGGTAGTGGTGTTTGCTGCAAAATGCCCCCCACAAAATTCTCCATCGAACTCAGTGATAAGCCTCTTGGCTTCATCTTCATCTACGCACTTGAGTATTATTCCATCTGGATTTCTCCATCCAAGGCCATCCTTTAAGATACAATACTTGGATGCTTTTAACCTAAGAGCTCTCCTTTTATGAGCAACCAGGTAATGAGGGCAACTGAGATTTGTCAAATAATAAACAATATCTTTATACCATTCGATCCTTTCCAACTTCTGAAGCTTGGGGGAAACAAAAGCTTCAGCCACATCATTTTGGAAAACTGACTCTAATGCCTTTTCATTACTTTCTGTCAACATTTGAGCTGATGCTTGGCCTTTAACAAGCTTGGTTGGTCTAATCTCAATATCATATTCTTGAATCTTGGTCATCCATTTGGCACGAGTACCTAAGCAATCAATTTGAGTTAATATGCCTTTGATAGCGAAGTTTGGGACAAAGGCAATGACTTTAGAATAATTCACATATGTTCTAAAATGCTTAAGGGACTTGACCAATGCATAGGCTTGTTTTTCCGTAATGCTATATTTCAATTCTGAATTCTGCAGGGACTTGCTCATGAAAGCAATAGGTTGTTCATGACCTTCTTTGTTTTTCTGCAATAAGACTCCCGCTATAGTATCTTCGGATGAAAAGAAAAGACCATAAAATCCTTTGAATTAGTTTGGGCTAACTAGGACAGCAGCTTTAGCTATAACATCTTTAATATCCTGAAATCCCTTTTTAGCTTCGGTTTTCTAAACAAATTTAGCATCCTTCCTTAATAAGCACTGTATGGGCTTAACAATTTCTCCATATTTTGGAATGAATCTCCTAAGGAAATTTATTTTCCCTAGGAAGGACTGAAGGGACTTAATATTGTGCAGCAATGGAATCTGTTGAATAGCCTCAACCATTTCAGGGTCAATTTTGATACCATCTTTGGGGATAATATGACCCAGTAATTTTCCTTAGGTCTCCCCAAATTCAGATTTGGTGGGATATAATGATATGCCAAACTTGTGTGTCAAAAAACTATCTAAGATGGTTTATATGAGCCTTACCATCCTTTGAGAAAATAGTGAGATCATCTTGATATATCTCAATAATCTTACCAATTAATTCCTTGAAAGCATAGTCCATAGCCCTCTAAAAAGTAGTTACTGCATTTGTTAACCCAAAAGGCATTTTGGGAGATTCAAAGCTACCCCAAGGCGTGGTGAAGGTAGTCTTATGTCAGTGTTCCTCCTTAACCCAAACTTGATTATAGCCAGAGTGTTGAGAAATCTAGGGCAGAGAGGTGAGGAGATTTCTCTAGCAATGATAACTATTTGTGAAGACTTTTTACTTTTCTTATTGGTTTCTTCTTTTCTTGATTATTATTATGTGTTCTTCATCAAATAACTATCAAATCATAAAGAACAATGAGACAAAGAACACACGATGTAGGCTATCAGCTAGGGCCAAAACCTCTCCAATCTTGAGAGGAAAACCCACCAAATTCTTCTTCTTATAGAATGTTCAAGTGATAATTCCAAGACCAAGACCCTTGACTAACAACCCGTCCAAGACCAAGTCAACCCTTGCTTGAAGATGCTCCAACTTCTCCTTATTTCTTCACCTACGAACTTGCAACTCAAGTATGAAGTTCCCGACCTCTCTTTCTGCGATTTTCGTCTACCTGAAAGTGACTGCAATTTCCCACTTGTCACCGAATTAGGGCTACTTAAGCCCTCCTCCTCCTTCGCTTGACTTAGGGCTAGCTTCCTTGTGAATTCGACCTTCAATATAGGTCTCTTTCTTGCCTTGATTCGACCCTCTTGTGATGACTGTAATTCATATTTACTATAGAGATACAAACCCTAATCTCCTCACACATGTGAACAGAAAGTGGCCCAAAACAGATCTGCAATTGCTTCGCTCAATCAGATTCTCCTTTTCTTCCTCAAAAGTTCCTTTACCAATATTGACAACCTTCGGATCTTCAGGGAAACCGATATTTACCTCAATAAATTCACCAGGGTCTATCTTCTTTTCATCACTTTTCTTTGTAGCATCATTTCTATCAAAGAGTTGTTCTATAGCCACAATATTTCTAGGAGTAGGGTTTGTCACATCTTTACTATTAGAATCAGACCGCTCCTCCTTAGAGCATGCCTGAAAATTTTCAAACCCATTCAAGTGATTAAGAAAGCTGACAATCTGCTTTTCATCAGCAAACACTTGCCAATTTTCTACATTGTCTGGGACTTATGGTCTGAAAATTACTTCCTCCATAGAGCATGCCTAAAAATTTTCAAACTCATTCAGGTGATTAAGAAAGCTGACAATCTGCTTTTCATCATCAAACACTTGCCAATTTTCTATGTTGTCTGGGACTTATGGTTTGAAAATTACTTCCTCCATGGAGCATGCCTGAAAATTTTCAAACTCATTCAAGTGATTAAGAAAGCTGACAATCTGCTTTTCATCATCAAACACTTGCCAATTTTCTATGTTGTCTGGGACTTATGGTCTGATAATTACTTCCATTTTGGCCTTATCCTTTGTCAAATTATCAGATATCTGGAAAGTAGAAGAGGTCACAACAAGTTTGTCTGCTTGACTATTTTCCTCCTTGGGAAATGATTTGGAGACCAAAAACATCAAATAATTCAATGGTATCCCATACGACATTCCGGTACTTTTTAAGCCTATCACTTTTACATGAGAATATATCTTTCACCTGCTTAATGATAAGACTAGTGTCCCCTTTGACATTTAGCAATTTTATCTTGAGGTCCCTGGCTATTTCAGTCCCATCAACAAGGCCTCATACCCAGCTACATTGTTAGTAGCTTCAAACTCTAACAGGAAAGCGAACTTAAAAATATGCCCCAAAGGTGATACCAAGACAATCCCAACCCCTTTACCTTGCTTAGAGCTAGCACCATCAAAGCTCATGTGCCAGATTTGATCCTTAGATTCATCTTTATGCTCTAGCAAGACTATAGGATCAGAAAGGACAACATAATTTCCCATGCTGGACTGTTTCACAATGGGCTCCTCTTAGGGGTCCATGGGAGGAGAGACCTTTTCTGGAAGTTTCTCAATTTCAATAAAACGACTGCATGGCAAACCAGGTGAAGGAGCGTGGTGCTTATTTCTAGGATCTTGTACTCAAGGAGCTTTGACAGTTTCCATGACTCCAGGTTTTTGCGGCAGACTCTTGATCATTTCATTGATAGGCAGAAATATTTTTGCATTGCTGATCCACTCTCCTAAGTCAATATTCAAGTGAAAATATGGAATATCAAAAATAACTTCTTTTGTGTTTTGTTCTTGCACAAACTGATCCTCAAGCAGAATTCCGCTTTCATCCTCGACATTATTTGTACTAAAAGGAATGCGAGTCTTAATGCTACGACTATTTTCAATTACTTCCATCCAATCCTCTAAAGGCAAGGAAAACTCCTTTCCAAACATGTTGATTTTGTCTCCTGTTGTCATAGACCCATCATTTAAGATATTCTTCGCAATAGCACGGGATTCTTCATCATGGAAACATTGACAAGGTCTACAAAAGGATAAAGGTTGAGAAATCATATTTGTAAATTAAAACGGATTAGGAGGTATTTGCTCAGTGGAAGGATTGCCTTTTGGCCACGAATTATTGTTAGCTCTGTTATTATTATTATTTCTAAGCTGAACTTTTTGAGCTTGATTTTGTTCCATTTGAATAAGCCTAGACCGCATGGCACTCATTTATCTAACATGCTCAATTCTCATCTCTTTAATCATTTGAGTTAATTCTTTAACTGGGTCATGTTCTACCTCCTTTATTTCCTTTCCCTTAGCTCTTGCTGGACCTCTTTCAAAACCAAGAATTTATGACTTACCAGATGCTTTCTTATCCTTTTCTAACTCTTCAGCAATAGCTTGAGCAGTGGCTAAATTAGTCAGTTTTGCATGTCTAATTTAATAAGATGTATCAACACAAAAGGCTTTAAGATACTGCTCTAATAGAGACTTGTCTGGAGGTTTATAATCCCGAGTCATTTCTTTGATAGTACCATTGAATCTTTGATTAAACTCTTCAACTATTTCATTCTCATTCTTCTTAATGTTGTTGATGGCTTTGAACATTTATCTTCCTTCTTTCTTGTCCCCATATTTACACTTAAATGCATTGATGAGGGCTTGCAGAGAATCAACAAAACTATCAGGCTTGTCTAAGTACAAGGAGTGAACATCTTGATATGAGCATCGACATTGATTGCATTGTTGCCCTGAAACATGGGAATCTTATCCAAAAAGGCAACTGGAAGATTATGAGGATACCCTTGGATATTGGCAAAGTTGCAAGACCTTTAAAAATCCATGATGTCCTGATTGGCAGAATAAGGGAAAGCAAGTGGATATCACGGAGGGATTCTTGTCTGAGAAATATTAAATGCTTACTAGAATGTAATTTTTCAACTCAGCCCTTAGAGCCTTTTTAGGATCAGGAGTAGGGTTAAGCAAGCTACCAGGATTTCTTCTAGTATAAGCTCTCGTGAATGGATGAATAAGCGGAGTCACCACCCAAACGTCCAGGTGCTAAGGTGCAAAAAGAAAGGTGAACAAAGTGATGAGAAGATTAGTGAAAAGATGAAGAATGAGGAGATGGAGAGAATGTCGTGAAAACCAAGGACATAAAATTCTATCTCCGACAACAATGCCAGGAAATGTGGTGTTGCCGGATTAAGAAGATGAAAATAATAAGAAGATTAGGAAGAATGTTGAAACATCAGGAATGAGAACTTATCTTTGACAACGGCACTGGAAAATGTTGTCACCCAAACTGTACAAGAAAGATGCGACAACGCTCAGGATGGGGGTTGTCACTCTGATCCCCGCCCTCTCCATTCTAGCTATCTCCCTACAACAAGCTATGGGGGGTAGTCCCTATGAAATGTGAAGATGGGAGACTTGTTGGCAACCAACAAGTCCGGGAGACACAACTGAATGGCCTAGCAACTTGGTTGAATTAGCAAGTTAAATGATTTGATTAGATTATCGTGGAAGACCAGTGCCTTAAATGGAGTCAATTACTTGCTTAAGATAGATTATTTACCAAGTTACTGGATGAATAGTTGTTGCTTAAGGATGCTTCACTATCCTAAATGAGATGCAAATCCTACAATCTAGGTGAGATGCAAAATCTTGGTTTATTTTAAGTTATATGCCTACTCTAAGTGTATCCTTCCTCTTAACTGTTTTGAAGCTAGTCTCTAGAGTAGGTTGTGAGAGAGAAGCAAGCTAGGGATTGATTAACAATCCCTCCCCTTGGGTTCTAACTTCTAACCACCTGATGCCTCCGGTGTTGCAGTGACTGTGGCTCTGAAGACTGAGGTCACCGTGTTAACCATTAAAGAGGTGCTAGACTCCTCAATCTAGATAAGAAAGGTGGGCCTATCTCAATATCGACCAAGCTTATGCTTGGAAGTTAATTAATTAATGCAAGAGACTAGTCCTAAAATGCAAGATATGAGTGGATTTTCTTAAGGTGAGATTATTAAATTTCTTAAGTACTTAGAGACAAACAATCTTGGAATAATGAAGTACTTAGTCAATGGACAATGATAATCTTCACCACAAGAGAAAAGTGTTCAAATTAAACAGTGCAAGAAAATATTGCCAGTAATACCAATAGACAATTGCTTAAGAGATAAACAATGGAAATGACAAGATCAATGCTTCTTAACACAATTAGCAATTTTCAAGATTATAACAAAAAATACCAATATGCCAATTAGCTCCTTATGGACACAATTATATCTCTTATCACAAAATTCGATTCAGGTGCTTTAAGAGTGACTTAGATTATTAATCCACAAGAGCTATTTAACTCAACAATGAACAAGATCATTAATCACAATGTCACTTAGAGCAGTTAACCAATCTCATTAAACACTTATCAAATCAATTAGAGCACTTATGTGTGTTAATGCAAGAGTGCAAATAGATGCCAACGATGCAGAAATGCAATATGATTAAGCCAAGAGACATATGATTGCAGTAATAAGAAAATCACCCAATTGTTCAATTAGACACTTATCCAAGACCTAAAGGATGCAAGAAACAAGAGCTAAGTGAAATTAGATGAATTTCAACACTTTTTGTAACCACTGTAATTTTTATATCAGACCTTATGCAGTAAATTTCAGACCTCAAATTATTATTTCAGCCTTCAAAAAATGACCAAATATGCATAGAGATGCAAGCCCAATAAGTGCAAGTGACAATATAATGATGAAATATGATTATCAATGAGTTATTATGCCACTGTTATGAAATTTAATCACTGCTCTAAGTGTTTTTATGTGGCTGTAGCAAACATATTAGATCTGAAATAAATCAAACAGTCCACAAGAAATTCACCCATATGCACTTAAATTGACTTAGGCTTACTCCTCAATACATTAGGTGAATTATTAATGAATCTAGGCTTATTAAAAATGTGTTAGGCTCCTAAATATACTGCTGTCACAAAATACTTCAGAAATTAAAATTAGGACAATGATGAAACAAAAGGGATAGAGTGCAAACCAAGAGGTCTAGTGGCTTTATAGATGGCTGGTGAAGCTTTCAATGGACTTGGGTACCTACAACCACCAAGTTAGCTCTAAAAATTGCTGCAAAACCAAATGAATGAAATGAAAAATAAAACCAATGACTGAATAATCACTGAATGAGGGCTAGAAAGGGGCTAGGACTAGGAAAACCCCAAACCAGGGGTAGGAATGGAAAATAGAGGGCTGAATAGGGGTGAGGAAGGCCCAAAAGGGCCATGGCCAAGGAAAAGAAGCCCTCTAGGGCTGACGTCAAGCCTGAAGAGGCTGACGCTGGGGTAGAGGAGGCCCTAAAAGGGCCAATGGCTAAGGGACAAGCCCTTTTAGGGCTGCGACCAAGGGTAGAAGGGGGGTTGAGGGCTTAAAAAGGCTCCCCAAGTCTACGACAAAGCCAAACAAGGGAGGTCAAGGCTTTTATAGGCCTATGGCTAGCCAAACCAAGGGGGCCGAGGGGGAAAGAGAACCCGAAAGGGCTGATGGCTAAGGAAAAGGGCCACCAAGGGCCACGACCAACCCTTAAGGGCTTGCGGGCAAGGGAAATAGGAGGGACGAGGGCCCTAGGAGGTTCCTAGGCCTCATGGCTCGGCCTAAAGGCCCTAAAAAAATTTCAAACCCTTGCAAACACAAAAAATTGCCACAAATCATTGCAAAAATGTTGGACGACTTCCTCTCTTAGACTGGACGTTGAGCTTGGAGGATGATTGGAAGCTAGATCTTTCCTTCCTAGGCCTAGATCTGCCTCAAAACCCCAACAAAATGTTCCTGAGCAAATTTGAAATCCACCTGCACAAATGAATAAAATAATGCCAAACCCTAAATATATATACAAAAATATAAAACCCCACAAAAAATAATAAAACCCCAAGTGTTGCAAGACAAACGGGTTAGAAATAATTACAAAATTATTTACAAATGTACAATATTTACAAAATAATTTTCTTTTGGAGATTTTTTTTTGAATAAATAACAATGCATGAATTAATTTCGAAAAATAGGTATTGACAAAAACTCTCCTGCAAAATCCAATACCACAATGAAATCTCGGAGCCCAAACATAGTCAACTCTTCCCTACGGTCTATGAACTTGGAGCTTGTTGACCACTACGTGTCAACTACCCATAGCAGTACACCCCCTTTTTTCGCAAAAGGGATAGCGCCTGATCGATATGTCTGTGCCATTCGACAGTTATCGTCGACCCGATCATGTTATGTTGTAAACCCAGTCTGCATGTGTAAATTCTAAATGATCTTAGCATATCTGAGTCATGTATGTAAATTGCCTAGGCAAACCTAATTTTCTAGTGATAATCTACGTTTCGGAAGGTTTTTTGTCTCACCGATCCATGATCGGCAGAGTTTTCCTTCAGTTTAACCCCAAAGCCGGAATGGATTTTGTCATTAGAATCTTAGGGGACTCCTAGTGTACTTGGTCATGTCTATGTAAAAGTAATTTGGAAATAACTCTAACTATTTGGTTAGGTTATTACAAATTGCTTGATTTGCTAGATTATAGTTGTGTCACAAAACTGGGTGGTCTATGAGGGTCTATGTCAAATGGGTTTTCCCCCTTGAGATGTAAAATTGTAAAAGTCATGATGTAAAGTGTCTTGAGGGTTAGAAAATGTTTTAATCCCCTTATAAGTCCTAAGTCCTAGGTCCTAGGTGATTTTTCGAAAGGGTTAAGTTCGAGGATCCAAAAATAAAAAATAATTAAATAAAAAAATAAAAATAATAAAAAATTAAAAAATTAAAAAATAAAATAAAATAATAAAATAATAATAAGTCAAAGTTTTGAGAAAATAAATGCAAAGTTTTAATTTTTTAATATATTAAAATGCATTTAAAATTTCGACGGATGAGATTAAAAGGGATTTTGATCTTCATCGACGGTCGAGATTAGTTTGACACTAAGTTGCACGAAACGGGGAAACGGGTACGAGTTTCCGAAACGGGAAGCGATACGAAACGCGACCTCCCCAAATTTTGGAAACGGGGAAACGCATACGAATATATATATATATATATATATATATATATATATATATATATATATATATGTGCAATCATAAAGCATAAATGATACATTATAATTTATTACACTTAAACATTAAGATTTAATTTACATCACATTTACTCATGAATGATCACATAATGAAAATAAAAATATCGGAATATCCAAAAGCAACGTTTATTATATATCCAAATCTCAAAATCAACCTTTATTTATATTAATGTATGAGGCTGCAAGTACAATAAAGACTATAAGGCTGCAAGAGAGAGATCCAAATCAAGATTTTCTGCATCCACATCCCATTCTTTAGAAGGACCACTGTTGTATTGGGAGTCTCCTCCTACATAGTCGAACGACCTTAGTGCTCTTGATTAAATACACGTTTCATACCCTAGTACCCTACATGATCTTGATTATTGGGAGTTTCCCCTGCATAGAGGGCTTGATTCTCTTGATTAAATACAAGTTCCATACCTTAGTACATGATAAAATCCAATGGAAACATTGCAATCCCCCCAATCCTGAAATCCTGAAAAACAAATAAGTCTGCTGGATTTTGAGTGAGATAAAATTCTACTTTCTCCATATGAAATCCAATGAGGGCGAAACCACTCTCAAACATCCTGAGTCATTTCATGGTAATGTTAAAAATTTAAGTAAAAGGATGAAAATGGAAAATAAAGGAGAATATCACTTTTACTTTAAGAATTTAACATTACCATGAACTGCATATGCCTCAAACTTCCTAATGAACTACAATTCACTTTTATAACTTTAGACACACATCTAGAAATCACTAACATACCCTAAAAGTAAATTAAAAAAAATAAAAATAAAAAAACACAAGTTAATGAGGAAACGTGGGTCGTACGGCCCTGAAACGCGTTTCCGGCCGTACTGGCCACGTTTCCGTTTCGGAAAATGTGGCAGTACGGCTGGAAACGCGTTTCACGCCCGTACCAAACGCGTTTCCGCGTTTCGTACCCGTTTCCGTACGGAAACGGACCTCTATGCCACGTTTCCTGCAACATAGGTTTGACATGGATCACTCGAACTAGCTGTTGGGAATTTTTCCTTTAAATAGGGTGTTAGGGGTCATTTGAGATCATTCAATCTGTGAGTCTTGTGCTGAAGAAAGCTCTCTTGTAATCTTTTTCTTGTGCAATAAAGAAAGACTTTGGGGTTGAAATCTTGCTGGTGCTACTCTCTTGAAATGTTGTAAGGTGTTTCATTTTTTTTTTTTGCATAAATTTAATTTCAGCCATTGATAATAGCTTGTTGAAGAGTGATGTTGAACATAGGTATCTTGTTCACTCACTAGGGTTTAAATGGTAATAAAATTTCTAAAAATAATGGTAGCTATCTCCATTGGATTTGGATTTTAGTACTGTTTTTTCCCTCTTTATTGATAGTTGAAGTGAGTTGTGCAGGAAATCTAGATTGTGAAGATAAGTGGGCGTTTGGGGAAGTTCTCGGCTGAACCAGCCAACTCTCAAAAAACATTTTATTGAAGAGCGCAACCAGTTTCGATCTTGGGTCTATCATTTAAATTTATCTTTTGAATGCATGAGAAGTTTTCTGAACTATCTCATAGTAAATCTAAAAAAAATTCTGAAATATTTTTGTGGATTATTGACAAATCTGGCTGTTGTAGAGTCATAAATCTGTAAATATTGTAACTGATTTGTAGGGTTTCAGTTTTAATTCTTGCATATATTATTTCTGGGTGTTTTTCTTTTGTTGTCACAGGTTTTGGAGCTGAAGATATAATCTTGTCCTGAAGCCAGATAGGCCCTGGAGGGTAAGATCTGGCCTCAGCATCATTTTTGCATGGATAATCTTCAACGGATTCTCAATTTTTTTTTGAGGAGATTTGAGGGTTTATCAGAGCTGTCTACTGCTCAGGGTTTCATTTTACTGAAAAAAATTCAATTTTTTTTTTTATCACAACTCCTGGATTGCTGCCAAATCTCACGCAGCCATATATACAACTGTAACCCTCTCGCTGTCCGCTCAACCATCTCTGTCAGCAGTTATCACATATCGCTCTCCTTTACTAGCTGTCTTCAACTTGCAAAAAATTGCATTTTGCCTCCACGCAACCTTCATCTGCGTCTTATCTTCTTAGCATGCTGCCATCTCTGTCTGCCTGCGTCCCTTTCTACTTACGCAAATCATTTTCTTCTTTGCGTTGCACCCCCTTCTCCATCACGCATCCGCTCTCCTCCGCAGTCAGCCACCACCTCAACTATCCATTTACACGCTGCCTATTCCATTGCAGTCATTCGAAATCTACAGTCACTGCCTCATTCCCCTGCGTTTTTCCTCTATCTCCCCACGCTTCTAACGCTTAGCTTCTCCCTCACGTCTCACGCTAGTCCCATCACCAAACCGTTGCCTCTCCGGCTCTGCGTTTCATCCACAATTGCTGCCATTCCTCATTTCAAACTTGCAAACGTCCATTGTTCCAGCTCTTTCTTCACAACCCTAGCTCGATTTGCTGTTTATCTCGACGCAGCCTTGGCAACCCTTGTCACCCGCGTAAATCCTCACTGCTCGCTCCACGCCATCCAATACTTGCTCTCCTCTGCTCCACGCAAACCCTGCGACATTCTTCCATCGAACCCTCTCTGCCACCGCTTCGCAGTGCCTCCCTCCGTTGACTTTCTCTCATCCTCAGACCTGTATATGTTGGGATCACAATTGCCGTTACACCAAAACCCGCAGTTGTTAGTAAACGGACGCATCAACAGAGTTAACGGATCCTCGAGAGGCGGTTAGTCCATGTCACGAAACACACGGGGAGCGCTGGATTATCCAATGCCCAACAATCTCCCCCTCAACGCGAGTCGGGTGTGATTCAAACTCGAGACCTTTGGCTTTGATACCACTTGTTGGGATCACGATTTCCGTTACACCAAAACCCGCAGGTGTTAGTAAACGGACGCATCGCCAGAGTTAACGGATCCTCGAGAGGCGATCAGTCCATGTCACGAAACACACGGGGAGCGCTGGATTATCCAATGCCCAACAATATACACAACCAACAAAAAACTTAAAGTGTTTTCGATTTTTTGAGATGTGTCTGAGTTAGCGTAGGTTTTTATTTGTTTGTTTTTTATGAGTTTCATTTGGTTTAGGCATTAGTTTAATTTTTCGTTTTAGTTTTAGAATTAAAGTTTAGTTTTAGATCTATTTCTTTCAGTTTTGTTTTATTTAAATTTTTAATTTTGAATTTTAAAATCATAAAAATGTAAAAAATATAAAAATATCCAAAAAGCATAAAAAAGTTTTAATCCTTGGGTTTTTTCTTGTTTAGTTTTGATTTTTGGTTTAGATTAAAATTTTATTTTCTTTTTGTTTATAAATAAAAAATAAAAAATTTTAAATAAAAAAATTGATTTTCATTTTGTATATGATAAGGTGTTAGTTTTATAATTAGATTTTTTTTGAGTTCATTGAACTTAGGCTTTAGTTTTAGATTAGATATATTCAGTTTCATTAAAAAATACAAAAAAAATAATAAGAAAATATAAAAATTTTGAATTATTTTTGTATCGCATTTAGTCTTAGCATATTTTGTCACATTTCCAAATTTTGGTATATTTCGCTAAGGCTAATAGATTTTTGATGTGGGATTAATATTTATCATTTTTATGTGGTTAAACGTGCTCAAATGTTCATTTGGAGATTAGCTATATGAAAGTGATAACTGGTTAGCATTTAAAGTTGCGTGGTTATTTAAAGCAGTTAATCTTTTGAATTTTAATTGCTGGAATATTGTTAAAGCATTGTGCGTTTATCGAATATCTTGCATTGCTTGGGTTATTTGATGATAAGTGATTGTTTTACAAAGTTTATATTACTACAACATCTAACAAATAATCATTTAATCGTTAACTCCATAAGGCACTGGTCTATTAATTTCTAAAATCAATCAAGTGCTAAATTGCCTTGCTGTAATATCCTTTCACATAGTCTAAAATCTGAAATACAGAAAGCCTGAAGAATTAATTTGTACTTACCTTAACTGCTGCTGACTGCTGATTCTGCTACTGAACTGGTGATTCTGCTGCTGGTGATGCCGTGGCTATTTTGATCCAATCTTCGGGAGACCAATACCACCCAACCAGACTGAGCAAACCTAGCTGCTCAATCCAGAAAGCTTCTCAACAGAAGCTCTCTGTCCCTCCGTGCCCAGAACCTCAAACCGCTTAAAGCTCTTCCAATGGATAATTATCTTCTCCCAGTTTTCTCCTGGTGAATTTATGCTTCTGGTTCTCTTCTGCTCCTCTCTGGTTTCCCCCCCCCACTCTCGATCCAGGCTCCCGGTTTTTATCTACGGGCCTGGCGGTGGCCGCCCTCCTACCTGCAGCCACCGCCTTCCTGCGACTTGACACGCCCTCCATGCAATTTAACGCTCAGATATTTCCTGGCAAGGTGCGCTCTGCTATAAATTTTCAGAAATCCTTAGCTGATGATAAATTTTAGGTAGGCTATAGCATAAGTATATTTATAAGTTCAGTTATATATCTTATATATATCTTATAAAGCATATAAATTATACATTTATATTATAAAGTTCAATTATATATTTTGTAAATTTAATATATATATATTATAAAGTTTAATTATATATTTTATAAAATTTTAACTTATATATGTTTATAAATTTAAATTGTATTTATAAACTTAACATATTTATTGCTTAAATTTCATCACATTTGTTTTATTATAAAGTTTAAAACTTTATATAATGGATCAATTTAGCTGGGTCGTTACACTTGCTGTGTCTCCCAACCCAATTGGTCCACAGTTGGTCTTCCTTTGTCCCATAGGGTCTACCCCCCTTAGCCTCGGGAGACGGCTTAAATGGAGAGATCGGGGATCAGGGTGATATCCCCCAGTCTGAGCGTTGTTGTGACAATCTGTGCGACAACATTTTTTTGGCGCCGCTGCTGGGGATAGAGTTTTTTCTGTCCTTGGTCCTTTCCTTTTGAGCTTTTCCGTGTTTCACTTCCTGTCCGGGTGGCGACTCCCCTTCATATATTATCTGCAAGAGTGTATACTAGAAGACATCCAAACAGTTTGTGCAATCCTGCTCTTGATCCTGAAAGGGCTCTCAGGGTACGATTACACAAACTCTCTTCTCGTACACTTCTTGTTAACCTCGGACAAGAAGCCCTCTCTGATATCCATTTGCTTTTTACTAGTCAAGTTGGGCACGACATCATGGATATATATGCCCCTTGCCATTTTTCTAACATTCAAGGTTATCCCAATGATCTTCCAGCACTTGGGATAGATAAGTTGCCTAGCTTTCAGGGAGATAATGCGATTAGTGCTAACTCGCATTTGAGAGATTTTAGTATATGGATGGCTAAGTACGCAAGGTCTGCTGATTTCGATCATGAGTGTGTTAGAATGACTCTTTTTATTCTATCCTTGGGGGGTGATGCTCATGAGTGGTTTTCAGAAAAGCCTCGAAATTCATTTAACTCCTTACAATCGATCATTGATGCCTTTAAGGAAAAGTATGGAGATAAGAGAGAAGGAAGACACCTTGTGAAAGCTATTAGCATAATCAAAAAGAGAGAATGAAACCGTTGAAGAATTTAACAAAAGGTTTAATGATATTATTAAAGAATTACCTCAAGATTATAAACCTACCGACAAATCTCTTCGAGATTTTTACATTGATGCCTTTAGTCCTGAGCCCTTTTATGAATTGAGGCGTGCTAGAGTTAATGATTATAGGGACTGCCAAGCCTTAGCAATAGAGCTTGAAAAGGACAAGGCCTCATTTGGGAAGTCTGAGATCCCAGGTTTCGATAGGGCTGCTACGAAACTAAAAGAACCTAAAGGAAAAGCAGTTCAAGAGCCTGAAAACGAACTTGTTCGAAATTGATCCAAAAGATCAAAAGCATGGAAATTAATCTAGCGAAATTAACATCTAACCATGCTAAGGAGATAGTTACTTTGCAGAATAGGTTGGTCCAAATGGAAAGAGCGCAAATGAAAAATTTCCAACCCAAAAATAATAACAATAATAGAAATAATAATTGGCAAAAGAAGGGTCAATCTAGTGAGTAAAGACCTCCTAATCCGCTCACTAATTTGGTCGATGATGCTCCGCCTTACTGTCGGGTTTGTGATGCTCTTCATGAAGAGGCTGCTTGCCCCATCGTTAGAAAAATTTTGGATGATTGAATGTTTGGGGCAGGTAATCAAATAAATGTAGTGGGTAATGAGTTTCCTTTGTCTATGAACGATTGGATGGAGGTTAAGGAAAATAGTCGAGACGTTATGCATCCCTCATTAGCTTTTGGTATAAATAATCTTGAAAATGAAGATGACATTTTGGCTAAGTTATATGGTGAAAAACCCTCTCCAGAGCAAATCATGGAAATTGCTAGAGATAAAACCTATCAGAGAAGGGATAAAGATCAGAGTGGGAATCAAATTCCCCCTCGAACTTTTAACCCTGATTTAAACTCTGGATTAGATGTCGATTTGGGAAGTTGGTTTAACAATGCGAAAATCTGGGTTCCTGTCTCTGAGATTGCTAAAATCCCTTCCCAAAGAGATAAGTTACTAAAAGCTATTCAGGGTCCTCAAGTAAATATTTCTCAATAGAAGACCCAGGAAGTTGACTATCACGATGCTCCCATATATTTGCAAAGTTTAGATGTGGATAACAAAGATCACCAACCTTTCCTTATCACCTTGTTGGTTAATGGATATAAATTGAATAATTGCATGTTGGATTCTGGTGCATTAGCTTGTGTCATGACTAAAAGGGTCATGGAACAGCTTAACTTAAGAGTTTCTAGACCCTACTATAATATATGTGCCATGGATTCTAAGAAGATTGAAATGCATGGTTTGATCAAAGATTTACAAGTTCATCTACCAGTTTACCCAGACATCATGATTGTTATGGATATTTTTGTTGTTGATGTGCCTGATGCCTAGGGTATGCTTTTATCCAGAAAGTGGGCCTCTGATCTAGGAGGAAGTATTCAAATGACATATGCTATGATTCCTTCTCCTAGAGGTGATGGTTTTGTAAGACTTAATAGAGAGCCCGAAAGAAAATTCCATGTTGAAGATCCTACGAGACCTCACAACGAGATAATTAAAGAACAATCCGACATTGGGAATTACTCTATCATGTCTAATTTCATAATTCCTCCTGATGATAAGATTAAGGATCTCAATGATAAAGTTTGGTACATGTATTTTGATGGTGCATTGTCTAGGCATGGTAAAGGTGCGGGAATAGTGCTTAAATCTCCCCTTGGTCACATTTCCAAGTTTGCCTATCGATTATAATTTGAAGTAACCAACAATGTCGCTGAATATGAGGCTTTATTGTTGGGTCTTAAATTGGCAAAATCTTTGAAAATTAAGTTGCTTAGCATTAATGGGGATTCTGATTTAATTATCATGCAACTTAAAAATAAGTTTACATGTAAAAATCAAAGATTAAGGAATTATCGAAATGCTGTGTGGGATACTATGGAACACTTTGATGCCCTTGATCTTGAAGCTATCCCAAAAGAGCATAATAGTTTGGCGGATGAACTTGCCGTAGCTGCTACTACCTTCCAGTTATTTGATGAGCTAATTAAGGATAAGATCAAAATAGAAGTTATATTTAGACCATCTGTTCCAGATAACTCAGAGCATTGGCAAGTCTTTAATGATGAAAAGCAAGTCATTCGTTTTCTTGATAATCTGGATGAGTTTGAAGATTTCTGGATAGATTCTGAGGATGGATGTTTTAATCATGAGCATATCATAAATCCTACTCCTAGGAATGTGGTTGCCTTAGAGCAAGACTTTGATCGTCATGATGCCACGAAGTTGAGAGAGGAAAACGAAATGGACCCAGGTGAATACCTCAAGATAAACATTGGTACTCCTGCGAACCCAAAGATTGTTAAAATTGGTAAAGGTATTAGTGTTGAAGAAAGAAAAAAGTTAACCAATTTACTTCACGAATATCGAGATGTTTTAGCATTTTCTTATGATGAATTGAAATTTCAAAGGGCTATGGATTATGCTTTCAAGGGGTTGACTGTGAATTTTTCTGAAATTTATCAAGATAATCTTACTGTTTTTTCTCCAGGAAAACATAAGAAGTTCGACAGTTTGTGGCTGGGACCATGCATTATTCGAGATATTGCTGGACCAAACTCATTCCACTTGAGCAGATTGGATGGCGAACCACTTGATTTACCTGCAAATGGCCAAATGCTCAAGTTGTTCTTCAAAGATGATATCTGATGCCATGGGGCATCCTCTATATTGTATTTCTAACCTTACTTCTTGTCATTTCAACATTTTATTTCTGTTTTAGGATTAGATTTTCTTTCCTTGTTACTAGATAGTTAATACATGAAGAGCTTATATCTTTCCTGTGCTTAAAGTTATATGATGATTTTTGGATAGACGCTACTTATTTTTGGTTGTGTGTTGTGTTAGCGTTTGAAATTTCACCTCAGGCTGAGAAGGCAAATCTCAAAGCTACATCAAACCATTTCACCTCGTAGCTAGCCCTACGGGGTATGAGAAGGCTCTCTCCGGTCAATCTCGTTAAATTTTCAATGGGAAGAGATGACCAATCAAGGTAACACAGATATTAGGCTAGTAAACTGATAAGGAGGATTGATTTAAAGTTTTTTGAGGTTTTTGGTGGCAATTGGAGGGAGTGCAATTCAGGGTGCGGGGATTGAGCTCAGTTTTTGCAGGTGGGTCTTTGGGGCAAGGTAGGAGTTTGTGCTGATGCCTTTAGCTGAGATGGATGATCAAGGAGGAAAGAAGAGAGGCTAAAGAGGGCAAACAATGACTTTGAATCCTCTCTAGACAGTGGAAAACATAAACATTAAACAAATTTGAAAGCTGAGCATGGCAAGCATGAATTCAAACTTTATCACTTCATTTGTTTAATAAGCTGCAGTAAAGAAAGAGATGGAACACATAAACACACTTACAATTACAATAAGAGAACACACCATCAACACAAGAGTCCACAAGAATCCCAATGATGTCTGCAAAACCCTGGTCTTCCTTTTCCTCAAATTGCAGAGATACAAGTAAAATATACAATAGGAGCTTCTCCCTCAAGAGTCCAACCATGAAAATGAGTAAGAGAAGGCATAATATAGAAGATCTAACTCCTTTCCCCACCTCTAGGGGTCGAGCTCAGCTTCCTAGGAGCTGTTTCAACTAATTCTAAACTGAGCACTAGATAATAGGCAGTCAAAACAACTTGCCTCTAAAACTTAGGAAACCTATCTATGCATTAAATCTTTACCATTTACATCAAGGAAACTTCTAGAAGTGTTCAAGGAGAGTAAAAGTATCTAAGTGCCATGAAAATTACACAAAAATCCATCATTTACATGCCTCAAAAGTCAACCAAGATGAAAATAGTGTTTTGCTGGCCGAACTGGTCAAAACAGGTAAATTTCCCTGACAGGTCGCGCACATCACTCTGACTGGTCGCGCACATTCACATCTCTGTTTGAGAGCCTTCCCGGTGTCTAAATCAGGTGCAAGATAGCTCGTTGGAAAGGTCTGAGAATTTACTTTCCAACCCCACCAGAATTTTTGAATTTGGAGTTGATTTGACCCCTCAAAAGTCATTTATCCCAAGACAGCTTTCTGCAACTCAAAATAGGGGCAGAAAGTCAAAATTTGCATGCATTTTGAGCCTTTGGAAGCCCAAATCTCCATAAAATCTGAAACCCATCCATAGGAAAGTGTATTTTTGCATGAAAATTCCAAAAATGCAAAGTTTTCCCCGTTCTGAGTTGCCCCCATGTATGGTAGCGCGCAGGGTGAGACCAGTCAAATGGCCAAAACCTGTAAAATTCCCAAAAATACCAAAAATGCTTCAAAACTCTCAAAATTTCTTGGGTTTGCTGCTAGGAGGATGCTAATGAGTATCATGATCAGTCAAAGAGGATTTGGCCAAAATTTGGAGTGGATCGGGCCTTTTTCTTCATTTTTGTGCTTTGGCCAACCTCCTTGGATCTCGCGATTGTAATTTTGACATTTCTCTAAAACCATGACACCTGTGCAAAAACTGAAGGAGGTTTTTCTTCTTTGGCATGTTGTGGACAAAAACCTCTCTCCGTTTCCCAACATTCATCTTTGATTGCTCTGGAACATTATTTGAGTGCGACTTGTCCCGATGTGAGGAACAAGGGATTTTGTCGAAATGAAGCGAAATGAAGGGGATAAGGGGCTTCTAAATTCTTGAGGAAATTTTTGGGAGTAGGGAGGGATGTTAGGAAGCAGGGAAGAGTGGAATCACGGAGATCGAGTGAGGGGAAGGGGTCCAAAAGGGCAAAACACAGGCCCAACCTAGAAAATTGCCAGGTTGTAGCTAGAAACTAGGGTTTGTGCGAAAATGAGGAATTTGGCGGATCTAAGGGATGGGAAGTGTTTGATAAGGTACTTTAAGGATAGGGAAAGGTGTATGAACATCAGGAAACAAGTTTTGCCGGTGATTTGACCATCCAAGAGAAAATGGCTTCAAAACCCTAGGAGAGGGAAATGACCTTGCCTGGGTGCAACTGAAGCATGAACAAGACGTAAAATGACTCATTAGACACTGACATGATAATGACAACCCTATGAATGATGATAGACTCAGCTAAATGATGACATAGACCGCCATTTGGACAACTTTAGAAGGAGTGAAAGCAAACCCTAGACCTAATGCATAGTGACCAAATTTTGCTTGAAAACTCTTTGAAATGACAAAATTTGACCTTAACACTCTGAAACCACTTTGTAAGAGCATATTTGATCACTGGAGGAAGGCTGGAAAGACTGACACTAACATTGGCTCCAATGGGGATGGTAGCTCCTTGGAGGTACCAAGAACCTTAGACCTCTGGGAGAGCAGACCAGTGCTTTATCATCATTGGGCAATGGAGTCATTATTTGACAAACAACACAAGACTCTGACATATTTATTGAATGAAAACTTGACTGAAAACTGACTGAAACTTAACTGAAGCTTGACTCAAACCGACTCGATGACAAATTGAAATGACGGAAAAAACTTGACTCTAACAAACTAACTCAAGACCTGAACTGAAAACTTAAAACTTGATGGCAGTACATAACCGCCTGTGGTTTTTACAAAACAATATACCATCAAACTATATCAAAATGCCAATGCAACCAATCAAGAAGATGGCTTCTTGACTGATTCTTTCTATCAGATCTTCTGGTCAACAGTACAAACCTATCACTGGGCATCCAAAAACATAGCTGACCATGATCTCCTTCATCACTGAACACTGCAATAAACACTATCACTGCTGGCTGCAACAAACTTACTAGAGGATCGTGAAAAACATGAATATTTGCCACTGCCACCTCCTGCTGAAAGAACAAGGTATCTTTTGCTTCAAACTCTGATCTGCCTTCATCATATGCTTCGGTAAAAGTATGTTCCTGGTCTTCAAAAAATTCTAAACAAGTGGATGAGCAGATCTCCTCTTGGAAAAGCATTTCAGCGCATGAAACATATGAAGAATCTGAAAGGTAATCCTGTATGCTATGATCTTCTGTAGTCTGAATGTGTTGTAGGTCATCTTCATATGATATGACAGCCGGATTATCATCTTTGTGAAGGAAAACATTCTCTGTTTGCTGATCTACAAAACTGATTATAAGGCAGTCATCTTTTTCAAAAGAGGAAGAAGTTTCTCCAACACTTTCCTGACTAGGTGTGCATTGCAAATCTGCTGTAGCTTGGGTTGTAGCATGACCTTTCAAAAGCTGATCTATCTCCTCTTCAGACAAAGGAGATAACACTTTTTGTTTTCTTCTGTTTAAACAATAATTATCTCCATATGACAAGGCACTTAGACTATCATTTATTACTGGGTAATTGAAAGGAGATTCATCACTTACTTGCACAAAGATCTCACCTTGCTGTTCATGAACATCTGAATCCAAAACTCTGTCTATGACCTCAACAACCAAACTCTCCTTTTCAGGATTCAGCACAAGGTATGCTTGGTTATCACAATCTGAATGTAGTTCTGAAGTAGATGTCTTTACATTATCACATTCTGCAATCTGGTTTTCTTCTGTGGGCAGATCTGAAACAAGCTCTTCTCTTTCATCAATTACAGCCATATGGAAGTCTTCAGCCTGTTGATCTTGACAAGTATCCTCTAAGATTTCTCTGTGCTGCTGAAATGGATTCTCACACAGAGCCTCCATGATCTCAACATCCATAAAATTATCATCTTCATAATATTTCTCAAGGCTTTCAATAAAACTATAAGCATGCTTGCAACAATCATGAACCAAATTTAATGATGGATAAGATGCTTGATATCTTTCAATAAACAAGGCATGAAAATCCTTTAAACAGTAAATACAAGCGGGCGGCAAACTTTCATACCATGATTGGGCTGTACCTTCTAGAGTGGCCAAGAATATTTTCATCAAGCAATCTTCAGGAAAATCGATCTTCAACTTGCGAATATGCATATGAAATCTTACTAGATGTAAAGCAGCATCCTTCTTACCATCATCATTAAATATGGGCAGATTCCTTGACCAATCTACCTTTGGAATTTTATTCGGAAAACCTGGAATGTGATCTCGGCTCAAGGGAGCATATCTTCTTGCAATCTGATCCATCTTGAACATCTCAAAGCTACTGATCTCTCTGCAGTGAAGTCACCATGAAGTATCGATCTCTGAAGTTTTCAGTGGAGGAGTCGCCAGTGAATGATTTCAGCCTTGTCAGTGTCTGATCGTTGTCCACCATCAACAATCAGATCTGAACTTGATACATGTACTGGGGTAAAATGTAAATGAAGTGTTATATCCACAAGCTCACGGAGATAGACTGAAGCAGCGTTTATCTACTTGCGCTGATGTAAAACAAGAGCGTTTTCGAAGGCTACCTGGCGTAACTTCAGGCTCCGTCTAAGACTTATGAAATAACACATTCAATGAACAAAGATTGATGTTCTCCCCAGTATGGTCGCCAGTATGTTAGCGTTTGAAATTTCACCTCAGGCTGAGAAGGCAAATCTCAAAGCTACATCAAACCATTTCACCTCGTAGCTAGCCCTACGGGGTATGAGAAGGCTCTCTCCGGTCAATCTCGTTAAATTTTCAATGGGAAGAGATGACCAATCAAGGTAACACAGATATTAGGCTAGTAAACTGATAAGGAGGATTGATTTAAAGTTTTTTGAGGTTTTTGGTGGCAATTGGAGGGAGTGCAATTCAGGGTGCGGGGATTGAGCTCAGTTTTTGCAGGTGGGTCTTTGGGGCAAGGTAGGAGTTTGTGCTGATGCCTTTAGCTGAGATGGATGATCAAGGAGGAAAGAAGAGAGGCTAAAGAGGGCAAACAATGACTTTGAATCCTCTCTAGACAGTGGAAAACATAAACATTAAACAAATTTGAAAGCTGAGCATGGCAAGCATGAATTCAAACTTTATCACTTCATTTGTTTAATAAGCTGCAGTAAAGAAAGAGATAGAACACATAAACACACTTACAATTACAATAATAGAACACACCATCAACACAAGAGTCCACAAGAATCCCAATGATGTCTGCAAAACCCTGGTCTTCCTTTTCCTCAAATTGCAGAGATACAAGTAAAATATACAATAGGAGCTTCTCCCTCAAGAGTCCAACCATGAAAATGAGTAAGAGAAGGCATAATATAAAAGATCTAACTCCTTTCCCCACCTCTAGGGGTCGAGCTCAGCTTCCTAGGAGCTGTTTCAACTAATTCTAAACTGAGCACTAGATAATAGGCAGTCAAAACAACTTGCCTCTAAAACTTAGGAAACCTATCTATGCATTAAATCTTTACCATTTACATCAAGGAAACTTCTAGAAGTGTTCAAGGAGAGTAAAAGTATCTAAGTGCCATGAAAATTACACAAAAATCCATCATTTACATGCCTCAAAAGTCAACCAAGATGAAAACAGTGTTTTGCTGGCCGAACTGGTCAAAACAGGTAAATTTCCCTGACAGGTCGCGCACATCACTCTGACTGGTCGCGCACATTCACAACTCTGTTTGAGGGCCTTCCCGGTGTCTAAATCAGGTGCAAGATAGCTCGTTGGAAAGGTCTGCGAGTCTACTTTCCAACCCCACTGGAATTTTTGAATTTGGAGTTGATTTGACCCCTCACAAGTCATTTATCCCAAGACAGCTTTCTGCAACTCAAAATAGGGGCAGAAAGTCAAAATTTGCATGCATTTTGAGCCTGTGGAAGCCCAAATCTCCATAAAATATGAAACCCATCCATAGGCAAGTGTATTTTTGCATGAAAATTCCAAAAATGCAAAGTTTTCCCCGTTCTGAGTTGCCCCCATGTATGGTCGCGCGCAGGGTGAGACCAGTCAAATGGCCAAAACCTGTAAAATTCCCAAAAATACCAAAAATGCTTCAAAACTCTCAAAATTTCTTGGGTTTGCTGCTAGGAGGATGCTAATGAGTATCATGATCAGTCAAAGAGGATTTGGCCAAAATTTGGAGTGGATCGGGCCTTTTTCTTCGTTTTTGTGCTTTGGCCAACCTCCTTGGATCTGGCGATTGTAATTTTGACATTTCTCTAAAACCATGACACCTGTGCAAAAACTGAAGGAGGTTTTTCTTCTTTGGCATGTTTTGGATAAAAACCTCTCTCAGTTTCCAAAAATTCATCTTTGATTGCTCTGGAACATTATTTGAGTGCGACTTGTCCCGATGTGAGGAACAAGGGATTTTGTCGAAATGAAGCGAAATGAAGGGGATAAGGGGCTTCTAAATTCTTGAGGAAATTTTTGGGAGTAGGGAGGGATGTTAGGAAGTAGGGAAGAGTGGAATCACGGAGATCGAGTGAGGGGAAGGGGTCCAAAAGGGCAAAACACAGGCCCAACCTAGAAAATTGCCAGGTTGTAGCTAGAAACTAGGGTTTGTGCGAAAATGAGGAATTTGGCGGATCTAAGGGATGGGAAGTGTTTGATAAGGTACTTTAAGGATAGGGAAAGGTGTATGAACATCAGGAAACAAGTTTTGCCGGTGATTTGACCATCCAAGAGAAAATGGCTTCAAAACCCTAGGAGAGGGAAATGACCTTGCCTTGGCGCAACTGAAGCATGAACAAGACGTAAAATGACTCATTAGACACTGACATGATAATGACAACCCTATGAATGATGATAGACTCAGCTAAATGATGACATAGACCGCCATTTGGACAACTTTAGAAGGAGTGAAAGCAAACCCTAGACCTAATGCATAGTGACCAAATTTTGCTTGAAAACTCTTTGAAATGACAAAATTTGACCTTAACACTCTGAAACCACTTTGTAAGAGCATATTTGATCACTGGAGGAAGGCTGGAAAGACTGACACTAACATGTTGCATGGATGCAGATTCTGGGTTCTCACATTCCTACAGTGCAGCAACGTGTCCCCAATGAGAGCCAGATGTTGACCACTACGTGTCAACTACCCATAGCAGTACACCCCATTTTTTAGCAAAAGGGATAGCGCCTGATCGATATGTCTATGCCATTCGACAGTGATCGTCGACCCGATCATGTTATGTGGTAAACTCAGTCTGCATGTGTAAATTCTAAATGATCTTTGCAGATCTGAGTCATGTATGTAAATTGCCTAGGCAAACCTAATTTTCTAGTGATAATCTATGTTCCGGAAGGTTTTTTGTTTCACCTATCCATGATCGGCAAAGTTTTCCTTCAGCCTAACCCCAAAGCTGGAATCGATTTTGTCATTAGAATCTTAGGGGACTCCTAGTGTACTTAGTCGAGTCTATGTAAAAGTAATTTGGAAATAACTCTAACTATTTGGTTAGGATATTACAAATTGCTTGATCTGCTAGATTATAGTTGTGTCACAGAACTAGGTGGTCTATGAGGGTCTATGTCAAATGGGTTTTCCCCCTTGAGATGTAAAATTGCAAAAGTCATGATGTAAAGTGTCTTGAGGGCTAGAAAATGTTTTAATCCCCTTATAAGTCCTAAGTCCTAGGTCCTAGGTGATTTTTCGAAAGGGCTAAGTTCGAGGATCCAAAAATAAAAAATAATTTAAAAATAATTAAATAAAAATAATAAAAATAATAAAAATAAAAAAAAAAAAATAAAATAAAATAAAATAAAATAATAAAATAATAATAAGTCAAAGTTTTGAGAAAATAAATGCAAAGTTTTAATTTTTTAATATATTAAAATGCATTTAAAATTTCGACGGATGAGATTAAAAGGGATTTTGATCCTCATCGACGATCGAAATTAGTTTGACATGGATCACTCGAACTAGCCGTTGGGAATTTTTCCTTTAAATAGGGTGTTAGGGGTCGTTTGAGATCATTCGATTTGTGAGTCTTGTGCTGAAGAAAGCTCTATTGTAATCTTTTTCTTGTGCAATAAAGAAAGACTTTGGGGTTGAAATCTTGCTGGTGTTACTCTCTTGAAATGTTGTAAGGTGTTTCATTTTTTTTTACATGAATATAATTTCAGCCATTGGTAGTAGCTTGTTGAAGAGTGATGTTGAACACAGGTATCTTGTTCACTCACTAGGGTTTAAATGGTAACAAAATTTCTGAAAATAATGGCAGGTATCTCCATTGGATTTGGATTTTAGTATTGTTTTTTCCCTCTTTATTGATAGTTGAAGTGAGTTGTGCAGGAAATCTAGATTGTGAAGATAAGCGGGTGTTTGGGAATGTTCTTGGCTGAACCAACCAACTCTCGAAAAACATTTTTTTGAAGAGCCCAGTCAGTTTCGATCCTGGGTTTATCATTTAAATTTATCTTTTGAATGCATGAGAAGTTTTCTGAAGTATCTCATAGTAAATCTAAAAAAAATTCTAAAATATTTTTGTGGATTATTGACAAATCTGGCTGTTGTAGAGTCATAAATCTGTAAATATTGTAACTGATTTGTAGGGTTTCAGTTTTAATTCTTGCATATATTATTTTTGGGTGTTTTTCTTTTGTTGTCATAGGTTTTGGAGCTGAAGATATAATTTTGTCCTGAAGCCAGATCTAGGCCCTGGAGGGTAAGATCTGGCCTCAGCATCATTTTTGCAGGGATAATCTTCAACGAATTCTCAATTTTTTTTTTGAGGAGATTTGAGGGTTTATGAGAGCTGTCTACTGCTCAGGGTTTCGTTTTACTAAAAATATTTCAATTTTTTTTTTTTGTTTTATCGCAGCTCCTGGATTGCTGCCAAATCTCATGCAGCTGTATATACAGCTGTAATCCTCTCACTGTTCACTCAACCATCTCTGTCAGCAGTTATCACTCATCGCTCTCCTTTCCTTGCTGTCTTCAACTTGCAAAAAATCGCATTTTGCCTCCACGCAGCCTTCATCTGCATCTTGTCTTCTTAGCATGCTGCCATCTCTGTCTGCCTGCGTCCCTTTCTACTTGCGCAAATCATTTTCCTCTTTGCGTTGCACCCCCTTCTCCATCACGCATCCACTCTCCTCTGCAGTCAGTGACCACCTCAGCTATCCAGTTACACGCTGCCTATTCCATTGCAGCCATTCGAAATCTGCAGTTGCTGCCTCATTCCCTTGCGTTTTTCCTCTATCTCCCCATGCTCCTAACGCTCAACTTCTCCCTCACCTCTCACGCTATTCCCATCACCAAACCCTGGCCTCTCCAGCGCTGCGTTTCATCCACAATTGCTGCCTTTCCTCGTTTCAAACCTACAAACGTCCATCGTTCCAACTCTTTCTTCACGACCCTAGCTCGATTTGCTATTTATCTCCATGTAGCCTTGGCAACCCTTGTCACCTGCGTAAATCCTCACTGCTCGCTCCACGCCATCCAATACTTGCTCTCCTTTGCTTCACGCAAACCCTACGACGTTCTTCCATCGAACCCTCTCTGCCGCCGCTTCGCAGTTCCTCCCTCCGTCGACTTTCTCTCATCCGCAGACCTATATATGCAGTCAACAAAAAACTTAAAGTGTTTTCGATTTTTTGAGATGTGTCTCATGAGTTAGTGTAGGTTTTTCTTTGTTTGTTTTTTATGAGTTTCATTTAGTTTAGACATTAGTTTAATTTTTCATTTTACTTTTAGAATTAAAGTTTAGTTTTAGACTGTGTTGCACGGGTACCCGCACCCGGGGGTGGGGTTCTCGAACCTGTCCCGGGTTCCCGCACCCAAGTACCGGATTCGGGTACGGGTTCTTCCCAGACGAACCCAGAAGAACCGGGTTCTTCCATGAAGAACCGGGTTCTTCAAAAAAAAAAATTGGGTTCTTTTCCTTTAACGGGTTCTTGGGTTCTTGGGTTCTTCGGGTGCTTGGGTTCTTGGGTTCTTCGGGTTCTTCGTGTGCTTGGGTTCTTGGGTTCTTCGGGTTCTTCGGGTTGGGTTCTTCGGGTTCTTTGGGTTCTTCATAAAAAAACTATATTAAAAATTTAATTTTCAAATAATTATTTTTTTATTGAAATTTAAAAAATGATATGCCATAGAATATAGAATATATGCCATAAACGAATGATATCATTTTTGGAGTCATTGATGGTCATTGGTCTGGATTGTCCTTCAGAGATGGTTGTAAGGTCTTCTGAATGTTTCTCAAGGAAATTTTCTGCCATCATTTCCAAAGATTACAGTTTCCAAAGACTGTCTTTGTTCACATGCCTTAGCATTGCTCTGTGGGCATGACGTGCTGCTCAAGGGTAATGAATCATTGTAAAAATTTATCAACAGTGATAAGTTTTTCAAAACTTATGAGCGACACAGTATTCTGAAATCATATATGATTATGATATCTCAATATTATAAAAGGAACATTATGGGTGTACAATCCCACAAGCAGAATATCATATCATATTGGCTGTAGCTTTGTGGAAATATTTAATAAGGTGATGACCATAGTTGGAAAAAAAAGGGTAGCTGTTTGCACATTCATGAGTCCCTTCCTACCGCAGGAGACTCTTATGATCAGTCTCTCCATTAGTCTTATGCTATAAATTTATATAAACAATTTCAAAACTTATGCCCAAGGTTTGTTAGAGTCTCAATGTATATTATGAATCTCCTGTATTTGTGGATCTTCAATGCCTTTAATATTATATGGCATCGAAACCAGAACTGGAAAAGAGACCTCTTACTCTGTAATTTGAGCCTGCAGATTCTTGTAAATCAATTTGGAATGAATTTATGAAACATTCATTCCCGAGCCAAATAAGTTAATAACCATCAAATTATAAACTGTAAATGCACACATATAGGTTTAGACATTTTCGGTCAAATAGAAAGTAGGATTGAGACCAGCCATAAGCTGTAATCAGCTGATGCTGTTAAATGGCGAAGGGCTATTTTGGAAAATGGCTAAATTAAGTATCAAAATCTGCCAATTTCTCACAGCATTTTGATAACATCATGTTAAGATTAAAACTAGGAAAATATGCCTAAATGAATAAGCGTGTTTTGTGGAAGGGTAACGCTGCCACTGTTTTAACTTTTTGGGATTGCTTTACCACAGAGCACACCATGCATGGGGCAAGTGGATGATTGGACATCAAGAAAAGTCTAGACCACTATCACGTTGAAAAGAATCTCCTATGAAAAAATTGTGTTTTTATATGGGAGAGACTAAACATGTTTAAATGATTATCATTAAAGTTTTCTTGTTTAAAGTTGAAAAAATATACAAATTCAAATTTCATATATATTATTAATTATAAATTTATAATTTATAAAATATAATTATTAAAATTTAATATTATTATATTACCCGACGAACCCACGCACCCTATTTCCAAAAATGCCGTCCCCGTCCTCGTCCCCGTCCCCGCACCCACGTTTCCTCGCAACATAGGTTTTAGATCTATTTCTTTCAGTTTTGTTTTATTTAAATTTTTAATTTAGCATTTTAAAGTCATAAAAATATAAAAAATATAAAAATATCCAAAAAGCATAAAAAAGTTTTAATCCTTAGGTTTTTTCTTGTTTAGTTTTGATTTTTGGTTTAGATTAAAATTTTATTTTCCTTTTGTTTTATAAATAAAAAATAAAAAATTTAAATAAAAAAATCGATTTTCATGTTTTATATGATAGGGTGTTAGTATTATAATTAGATTTTTTTTGAGTTCATTTAACTTAGGCTTTAGTTTTAGATTAGATATATTCAGTTTCATTAAAAAATACAAAAAAATAAGAAAATATAAAAATTTTGAATTATTTTTGTATCGCATTTAGTCTTAGCATATTTTGTCACGTTTCCAAATTTTGGTATATTTCGCTAAGGCTAATAGATTTTTGATGTGGGATTAATATTTATCATTTTTATGTGGTTAAACATGCTCAAATGTTCATTTGGAGATTAGCTATATGAAAGTGATATTTGGTTAGCATTTAAAATTGCGTGTTTATTTAAAGCATTTAATCTTTTGAATTTTAATTGCTGGAATATTGTTAAAGCATTGTGCGTTTATCGAATATCTTGCATTGCTTGGGTTATTTGATCATAAGTGATTGTTTTACAAAGTTCATATTACTGCAACATCTAACAAATAATCATTTAATCATTGACTCCATAAGGCACTGGTTTATTAATTTCTAAAATCAATCAAGTGCTAAATTGCCTTGCTGTGTCTTCCAACCCAACTGGTCCACAATTGGTCTTCCTTTGTCCCATAGGGTCTACCCCCCTTAGCCTCGGGAGACGGCTTAAACGGAGAGATCGGGGATCAGGGTGACAACGCCCGGTCTGAGCGTTGTCCTGACAATTTGTGCGACAACAGAGCCCAAGGGCTACCATACCTGTAAATCTCTATGTTATTCTCAAAGTAAAATTGTTAGATCGTATGGTGAATCAAATCACATAAGATAGCATGTACCAATAGAATGTTCTTATCACCGATAAGTTAAATAACAACTATTTAGCAATATTCAACACAATATAGGAGCACACATAGCTAACACATACCACAAATCAATAGAAGAACACCATGAACTGAACCCCAAAGTCTTTCTATTATGATAAAATAATGTTCCCTGCAGAGTAACAACTCAATACCAGCGTTCAAGAATTACATCATCCAAAGATATCAAGTAGATGCTCAATAGCTTCTTTATATAGAGAAACCCCTCCAAGTGGAAAATAACGGCTAGTTGGCTTAATCCTTGTCAAAATAATCTCGACCATTGAAAATAGCTTGATCATCTTTTAATCTCCACTGTCAATATCTTTTTGTAAGATTGGCAGGACTACCTCTTCATCATGTCCAATTTATCACCCCGATCGGGTCGGGGAATTGGACTAACGCCTTCACATCAAGGAGTGCTTTAACAGAGCACCTGATCACTGTCTATCCAAGACCCGTGGACCTCCATCGTGAATTTTTTTATTTTGAGGGAAAATTCGAATTTTTCTTAAAACCATTTTTAATTAATCCAAAAATTAATATTTTGGATTAATTTCCGGAAAAAATTGATTTTGACTTAACCACCACTGTCCAAGGGCTCAAATTTTCGTAAAACACCATTTTTCCCTTGGTGGGGGACCTCCAAAAATTGACTTCTCATTGACCCACGAATTTTTTATTATTTTCCACTTCGAGATAAATTAATCTATATAATTATTTTTGACTCAAAATTAATTAATTTTCTAGCTTATGAAGGGGATTTAATGATTTTTCCACCCTCAAATAACTTAGCCATGGTGTCTAAATATGAGGGACCATGCACTAAAATATATTTTTACATCAAATGATTACAATATCAACCCTTGAGAACACATTTAGACTTATACCCTCAATAAATTACCTAATTCTGCGACACAATATGATCTAGTATAGACCAAGTATGTTTGTAATAAAATAATTTAGCCAAATGTGCTTAAATTATTCCCAAACACACTTTTACAAAGACTCGATATAACACTGGGACTCACTTAAGACCTTGTGAATGAATTCCACCCTCGCTTTGGGGTTTAAGCTTGAAGGAAAACTCTGCGGATTATCCGTGTTTAGAAACACACATAATTCGGTGAGGTTAGAAAACTTCCTAGAATGAAATCCTTTGCCAATGTTAGAGGCTTACCTAGGCGCTGTTACATAATTAAACGATCATAATAACATCATTTACAATATAACTTGCAGAAATTGGGTTTACAATGATAAGATTGTGCTGGCTGATGACTTTGAACTTTGAAAAAAATTCTTGACATCTTTGTACTGTGCTTCCTTGGATTGTTGACAAAGTGTGGTCAACACTGTAGGTGTTGTGATTGGAGTTAGAGAGCATGGTCTATGCAGGCTGACGTGCAAGCCTATAGATCGTGAGAAGAAGAAGAAGAACCGGGTACAAGTTTCTGAGATGCGGGTGTAGGTTTTAGAGGAGTAGGTATAGGTTCTAGAAAAGAAGGTCCAGGTTCCAGAGGCTCAGAAGGAGCGAAGTTCTAGAGGGAGTTTGTAGGTTCAGAGGGAGAATGTGCAGCCCAAGAAGAGTGTGTGGTCAGTAGGGAGTAAGGGTACTTCTACTGCTGGTAAGAAGGAATCATGGAATGACCTGAAAGCATTTTAAGAGAAGAAGAAGCAGAAGGCTTCTAGTGACAGTGACACTTTCGAGAGGTTTAGTTCATGCTACAGGGTTTGCTGTAGTTATGAGTGCCAGGAGTTGGGTTAGTGTTTCCAACAGTGACAGTGATGATGATGAGTTACTTCCTAGTCTTGGAAGTACCTCCCTCGCTAAGAGGGAGTGTTGAGATTTGTAGCTTGGGAGGTACTCCAAGCCCTAGGGTTCGGGGTTTGGAGGAAGGAGCACCACAAATGGGCTTTGTGGGCTTAGAACCCAAGGTGTGGGCTTTGCACCCAAGCTTGTGGGTGTGAAACCATAAGGAGTCTTATTACTTTGACACTTGAAGGATGTAGGGGACCCTTAGAGGAGCAAGGGGACCCCTTAAACGCCAATAGACGTCATGTGGTCTGTGAGAAATACATTTATTTTGTATGCTGGTGGGTTTGCACAAAGAAAAAGAGGTCGACTAAGGTAAAAGTGTGACCTCATGATAGTTCGTGTAGCCCCAAGGAGAGGCATATAAATACGAGTGAATGTGGAGGCTAGTTGTCACATCCAAGTGAATCAAAGCATAAGGAAGCACATATGAATTTGACCGTAGATCGGGAGCAGCTCGAGCGAAGGAGGAGAGGACGAATTCTTGTGCCTTTTCATGACTGTCTTGGGGGTCGAGTAGGTCTAATAGCAGACAGAGTAGGAGAGGACTAAATTTGGGTTGTTTTTGTATTGTTTTGTGGCACGTCTATACCTAGTTTGAGGGCCACAGGGATTCTGAAGTAATTGCAAATGGGCCGAGCTTGAATAGGGCAAATTCAAGAGGGCTGGAAGCCGTGTTTTGGGGAGTGGTAAGTTTAGATCTCTTGTGGAAGCAGGGCCGCAACTGTAGGATGGTTTTGGGAGTGTTTGGAGGAGGCTAATAAGAATTGTTAGCAACCCTAACCAGGCAACCAAAGCTACAATAGGTGTACATCAGTCCAAAAGTGAAGGAAAGGTATGTTTTGATGTGTTTCAAGTTGTTTTGATGCTAGAGGATGGACTTTCCTAGTGCGGACAGATTTGGTTTGGCATCTTGTGGTTGTTGGAGGGAAACAAGTAGGTGCTCAAAGTAGCCCTAGTTTTGTTGCGAAGAAGGACATTGACAATAGTGAGGAAATGTGAAGGTTTGAAGGTTAGGGATTACATTCTTTGAAGGACAAAAGCAGCCAACCAAGTGGATGTTGTGATCAATCCAAATTCATTTGTGGAGAAGGATTTCTAATAGTGATTGGTGGAAACCCTCCTGCCCTAAGTTTGTCTTCATAGGAGCAACGCAGGAAGACAATAGTGGGAAGGAGTCCCTAAGTAGCTGAGGAGTAGCAGTGGACAAGAAGACTCTAAGTGTTGTGGCCTTGAAGGACTAAGGAGCCGCTAGTAAGTGTGAAGACCTTGTGTGTTGGTTGTAGATGGACTTATGATCAGCTAGAGGGTAGATTGGAGAGCCATGTTCAGTGGCCTAAAGCAGTTGGTACATTGATAGAGGCAGTGCTGCAGAATGGAAGCGAAGGACTTGCAGTGTGTTCAGGATACGACAAAGCAACTATGATCGTTGACTACATCAACTAGACCATCAGTGTGTCTTGTTCTTGTATTCTTGCACTAGTGGATGTATGAGGGTCATTATCCTTGGTACGAGAGCCCTAAACTATTGTATTAATAGTTTGATTAATATAACGAAGTTGGGTTGTTGAAAATTGTAAAAAAAACATTGTTCCACCAAGACTCCGAGACGGGGAGACGCGGGTGCGGGAAGACGCACAAAGGGGACATGTGGGAGTACCCTCAAATTTCAGAGAAATTTAGGGGGGATGGGGGGATGTTGGGGTATATAATTTTTTTCCTTTTTTTATATATATATATATATATATATATATATATATATATATATATATATAATAATTCATATTCTATAATGAAAGCATAAATACAATAATACATACATATTTGAATTAAATAATGAAATACATTGATCCATACTCGTCATCCTTACTAATACATACATGATTCATCCATAGACCACGAGATTCAATAATGAAATACTCTAATCCATATTCATTATTCATTATTCACCATTCTAGAATCTACATTGATTTAAAAATTAAATTCATCCTTCTAGATTCTAAATTGATTTAAAATTTAAATTCATCATTCATCATTCTAGAATCTAATTAGTACTAAGAAAAACAGACTATAATAGATACTGAAATCTAAAGTCTGGAATAGTAAATTGATATAGCTAAAACTCAAAAACAGTGAAGTGATGAGTCTAAAAGTCACTCTAAAATACACAAAGGGCTTGGTGCTCTTGATTAAATATTAATTCCATACCCTTGTACATGACAAAATGCAATGGAAACATCGCAATCCATCGAATCTTGAATTCCTGAAAAACTGTTAAGTCTGCTGGATTTTGAGTGAGATCTAAAATTCTACTTTCTCCATATGAAATCCGATGAGGTCGGAACCACTCTCAAACATCCTGAGTCATTTCATGGTAATGTTAAAAATTTAAGTAAAAGAATGAAAATGAAAGATAAGGGAACTATGGTCAAATACTAGGTTTTCCTTGCCACAAATCATTGTTTACAAGCAAATTTAAGGGGGGACGCATAGCCCATTTTGAGGGGGGACACCCAGGCGTCCCCCTTATGGGGAGTCACGTCCCCCACACTGGGGAAACGCGCCCCCCTGCATCTCCCTATGTCTCCCCAAAAGGGGGACATGGGGAATCGTTTCCCCAGACGTCCCCCCATCCTAGGTGCGTGGGGTGCGAGGGGTGCACGCACCCGACCCTGGGGGATGCGTCCCGATGGAACACTGAAAAAAAGTTTTGTATATTTTGTGCACTAGTATATTGTTCTGTTGTGCAAAGTAGTTTGTTGTGATACTTGGATTGGTAGCGTCAGTGATTGTAAGATTCTAACCTAGACTCCAGTATCGTGTAAAATCAACATTTCCCACGTGCTAATTCTTATGTCCCGACCATTCTTTGCATTTTGATTTTGTTTTGTTTTGTTGTGGCCGTGATATGCTTTTTCCTTTTCTTTTATCTGCATCAATCCTCAGGGCAAAGTTTCTAGGCGCTACTCAAGGTACGTGAACATATGAGTGCCAAATCCCCAAGAACCAATGACAAGTTGTACCTGAAGAATGGAGGTGAGATATGGATGATGGAGCTTTGTAATGTGGGATGGAAGGTGTTAAGTATGGTATACGGAAGATGGAACATGCTATCTCAATCATGGCATCCCAAGTAGTGCCCCTCCTATAACAAAAAGGGCCTTAAGGGAGGTTCCGCTTGACTAGGGTCAAAGATTAACTCCCCTAGTAAGGTGAAAGAACAAAATTATGGTCAAATCCTGTCAATTTTCCAGATCACCCCGTTATCCATACTAAATGCCCAAAACAAATAAGTATAAGCACCTGATTGCAAAATGATCAAAGTACCTTTTGAATAACAACCCACCTTCATCCAAGTGTCAACGCTGGATAGTGAGAGGCACATTTCTGATGCAAATGTCAGAGGTACATGGCATATCATCGTCTAATGGTGGTTTTTAGGGGCTGCTTGTTGTCTGGTTTTCTTGGTGGTTGTCAAATGTAGGAGAAAAATTTCCTCCTATGGGGTTACACCGTTACTCATTTTGGTGGGTAATAGGTCCACATTTTGTGCTAGGTGGTGTGATGACGTACAACGCCAGCTTTTGCTGAAGGTTGCTTTGTTGATTAAAGATGCTCAAGCTTTTGATTTGTAGCCTATTTAGAGTTTATTTCAGCATTAGAAGATCTTTAGAAGAGGATATAAATTCCATTGTATATATCCTTCCATGTTTGTTTTGATATTTGTATATGCCTTTTTGGAAATATATGATGTAGTTTGCAATAAAAAAGTATTATGGCCTAACATAATGAACTCTCAAAAGCATCCTGTCATTTTTTTGGCATGCTAAACCAGTTAGAATTCAGCAGCGATTCAGCTGAATCATGATCCTGGTCAAATTTCTGTACTGAAAGATCTGATTCTGCTACTTTGTCAAAGGTGGTTAAAAATGTATCTTGGGGAAATACTTGGGAAAAAGTTGGGATGATTCAACAAAAATTGGCAAGCATTAAACATGCAAAATAATCTTTTTATCCAATTAGTTTAATATATGAACTTACTGCAATTAGTATGTCTTTTAGAAGAGAAATTTTGCACCATGATTTTTTCAAATTTTTATTAAATCATGTATTTTTCTTTTTCTTTTCCAATTTCTAGTTTGGGGATGAACTTGGGGAAAAACTGAAAATCACTGATAAATCTATATTTTTTGCAACAAAAGTGCACACAGATACTATTTCACTGCGATTAATTAAACTTGTAGACACAAGGAGAATATACGCTCAAAAGTTGATACTGAATTATTCTTCTAGCAGGTTGAACTTTACATTCAAGATTTTAATGCACCTTATTTCTTATGTATGTCACTTGTGAATGAGATAGATTCTCTGTCAATTTCTCATTCTCACTGTCATTGACCATAAACTTGTAGGCACTTAGCAAATGGAGAATATATGCTGAGAAGTTAATATTTCCTTATTCCTCAAGCAGGCTGTACATTCGAGTTTATAATGCAACTTGTTTCTTATATTTGTCACTTGTGAATGAGATAGATTCTCTCACATTCTCACTAAATCATTGACCATCTATTTACCTGATGGTTAACTGTGGTAGCTGATTCTTGTCATATGCTTATAACCTAAAAATATTAAACTGAAAGTGTATTGTATAATTTGTTGACTTTTGTATGATTGAAGAATATCTAGAATTGTTCCCGTATAATAGTAGATGATTGAGAAATATCTAGAATTGTTCCTGCGTAGGCAGCATATACCAAGTAATTCGGCTGGGAATATTTAGTGGGTGAATAAGACCTTGCTTTGTGTTGAAGTGTGACTGGTCTTTGATGGTTGATCTTTCTTGACTGCAGGATGAGCAAGATATTATCTCTGTTATGTATTGCATGGGCAAAAGCCATGGCACATATATCTTGTGCTCTGCGAATGAATTTGTACAACAGGTTTACATTCACTTTCCTCTTGTATGCTCAGTATTTTAGCCACTGGTGTTTTTCACTCACAACACTTTTAGGTGGTTAAGTTTTATGACTTATAAATTTTCTTCCGGAGTTTCAGTTTTCTGATCTATCCAATTAGAAAATGGTCATAGCTGGGGTTTTCTAGGTTCCTTTTTGTCAAGACAAAAATTCATATGCTTGTTTGCTGCAAGTATTAAAATTATTCCAAGGATTCCCGTTTTGAAAAATGGTTGTGTTCAACATAGCTGAAATTGTTCTACTTGTATCAATTCCTGAACTCTATCTTGCTATGAGCTGTACGACTTGAAATCTATACATACTAATAGAAGCTGGGGAGATGGGCCACCTTCTAAGCATTCTATAACCAAGAAATTGACCAAATCATCCATTTCATTTGAATCTTGCTTGTTGCTGCCTACATACCATAGTCGATTGGAATTGTGTCAAAAACAAAATTTTTCATTAGATGTTATTTCATATTTAGCAAAACATTCTCAAATGCAAGATTTATGTACGGATCCAGTATTCATGGAAAACTCAAAATATTTCTTTATTATGTTAAAACGAAATTAAATATTAACACAAATGAGCTGAAATCAGCATCCTATGCTCGTAAATTCTGAAATATTGATAAGCATCTTAGTCTGAGACTTAAATATTAGTTGTGCCCAATATGTGTTGTAATGTCAAGTTTGTGGTCCAAATAGGCTAGCTCAGGACGTAGATTTTGTGTGGGGGAAACTCAAGTGATTTGAATGAACCGTCAATAAATGTTACCTTTGATTGATTCTTTAATCTCCTTCTCGGGGATGAGAAGGTGGGGGGCGTTAGTTTCTTTTGCACCTAGATTCAGATTCAGTGCCCAATAAAATATGCTCAAAACAGGAAATAAAATTCAGGTCTGTTTTTTATACACTAAACACACTGGATTTTTGGATATGCACAGCAGAAGTAAAAACAACAATGAAACCAAACACATAAATAGTAGGACACGTTTACCTCGGAAACTCTTGTTGCCGCAAAATCTAGCAGACCTTGGAGAGGGGTACCCTACAAGGTTATCAATAGACTAAGAGACAACAATGGGGTGATGGCCCACTGTCACCACAACCAAAACCCCCTTGCTCTTTATGGATTGCCATCAATGGAGGAGTCCCTGTATAAGGTCACCTATAAGGGATATTCCAGGTATAAAGGTATAAGATGACCAAGAGGCTTCTAATGGAAAGACGCAACTTAAGTACAAGGCTCCAATCAATGAATGAAGACAATTCACTCTCCTTAGAGATGTCAAATTTGTGAACCACAAGACCTAGGGCTTGATTAATAGGTTGAGATTTCAGATGGCCAAAGGTCAAGGTGTAGATAAAGGGTTTCCAACAATGTATTCAGCAAGGATATGGCACATGAAACCCTCAAGAAGCCCCCAAGTTGAAGTTAAATCCAAACTAGGGTTTTGACTTAGGGCAAACAACTAGGCAAGCGAAATTATGGACAAAATCAGAATGAATGCTTACGAAAGGGGAATGATTTTGAGGCAACCACTCCACCCTGTTGATTTTGGGTAGCATTGGATGTGCTCTAGCTCCGAAATTTTGTGGAGGGACTAGAACTCATGAGATCTCCAAGACCCAAAAATTGTTTGGAGAAATTCCACCTGGATGAGGAGTTATTAAAATAATTAATATTTTTAATGTGTTCCTAAGTCTAAACTTAGGAAAATAATGGGTATTAATAAAGATATGGGTGAGAAGCTTCTAAGAGACGAGGATCAAGTTTGTTTTAATCTTAGTCGTTGATTAGAGACTTAATCTCGACCGTTGATTCATCAGTAGGAAAAGTATAAGAAAAGACTTGAGAGTCATTTGGAGATACATTGGGCAAATATTCAGTAACTTGAGGGAAATCGATTCTCAAGGAGGAGTTCGATTTCAGAGGGAGAGATGCAGGGTGAAGCAAGAGGGAGAGCTTTGACGTAGTGACGTAGAGGGAGAGCTCTGACGCAGTGTAGCAGTGACGCAACTCCTAGAGGAGGTGACACAATTCCAGCGCAGAGCTTGGAGTAGCCATCGCTGCCCAGCACTAGGAACAACGCAGTCACCTGTGGGGTTTGTTCATCTGTCTCTGGAGAGAGGTACTTTTGCCGGGTTTATTCTCTGTTGGGTGATCTAGATTTGGCACCCTAGTTGTATTAAGAAATCTGCTTAATAATACAAACCCTTTATATGTTGCATCGATTTTCCCGAATTGGGTTTTTTTGGGGACAATTGTTCAAAAACAACTGTGTTGATGTGATTGATTCTTGTGCTTGTATATCACTGCTATTTTCTCTATGTAATTATGTGATAACTATTGTAGAATTTATTTTAATGTTTACTGAAGGGTTTCGTAAATAACTTATTGTGGGAAATCAGTAGGAGAAATAAATTAGTTACTGCAGTAGAATTTCGTGTTAGAAATTTTCACATGGTATCAGAGCAGAGATCAGGCAACAGGATTGAAGAATCTGCTATGATTCAAGAGCTTGATGTTGGGGCATCAACTCAGAGGGACTCACGCAGATCTCCAGAGAAAGAAGAGAGCACGAAGGATATGGATCATGATTATTCTATTTTAGCTTCCAGACTGGAAGAAGAAGTCGCTTGCCTAGAAAGTTCTGCCGCCTCTGAGGTTTGGTATATAGATAGTGGAGCTTCTTGGCATATGACAGGAATACTATAATGCTTTTCAAATTATCATGAAGAAAGGATGAACTTCCAGATCACCATGGGAAATAAGTCAAAATGTACCCTCGTAGGAAGAGGTACTGTAGTCTTTCAAATAGAAGCAGGGGATCGGCTTTGAGCAACCAATGTGCTGCATGTGCCAGGATTGGGGATGAACTTACTCTCTGTATCTTAGCTTCAAAACAAGGGCTATGACGTTTTCTTCATTAAAGAGAAAGTATATGTCAAACACCTGAGTTGGAAAAAGAAGGCCCAGATTGGAGTTAGAAGTAACAGGCTGTATAGATTACAATTATAATCTCCAATGACACTGATAGGCAACAATGGGGAAAAAGATTTGAATGAACTATGGCACAAGAGGATGGGACACTTACACCATGGGGCTTTAAGAATTCTCGGGAGAACAGTATCAGGAGTTCCAGAATTAAGTACTGAATGAAATGATGTATGCAGAGGATGCGCACTAGGAAAGTACGCTAAGGAAGCATTTTTCAGAAGAAACAATAGGGCTAAGAGTGGTCTGGGATTGATACACTCAGATATCTGTGGACCCATGTCCACAAAAGCTCTTAGTTGTGCCGAATACCTCGTCACCTTCATTGATGACCATTCCAGAAAGACTTGGATCTACTTTCTAAAAACCAAGGATGATGTTTTCGGTCGATTCAAAGAGTTTAAGGCTCTAGTTGAGAATCTGATAGGAAAGAAGATAAAGATATTGTGCTCAGACAATGGTGGAAAATACATCGACAAAGACTTCACTGATTTTTGCGCAAGGGAGGGCATTAGAGGGGAGTGGACAACCCCCTATAATGCGGAGCAAAATGGAGTAGCAGAAAGGAAGAACTGGACTATTGATGAAGCAGCGAGGGCGATGTTGTATGATCAAGATATGCCCAAGTTTCTATGGGCAGAAGCATGCAACACAACAGTGTATGTCCAAAACAAGACCCTCATAGGGCATTAGGTAAGATTACTCCGGAGAGTGTCTTCACTGGTAAGAAGCCTGAGGTAAGTCATTTAAGGATATTTAGGACTTTGGCATACTGTCATGTACCCGAAGAAAAGAGGAAGAAATTAGATCAGACTGCGGAGAAAGGATATCTTGTGGGATATAGAGAGAATGCTAAGGCATATAGAGTCTATCTTCCGGGGAATAGGAAGATCGTAATTCGACAGGATGTAAAGTTCATGGAGGACAGAGCTTTCTTGAAATCCAAAGAAATGCCTTCCGGAGAGTAGTCAAAGGATGATTTGTTGGTCCAGCCTCTTCGACCAACAGAAACTAGCACTAGTATTTCTCCTAAAGGCAAAACTCCAGAGGTGGAGCCTTAGGAAGAGGAGCAGATAGATATACCCACTACCAGTGGTAGAACGAGTCGAGAACTTCGACAGATACTACGAGATGCAGAGGATTTCGTTGGGGTGCCCAGGAACGAGAAAAGGGATCATAGACAACCAGATAGATACTAAGCCTTGGTGGCTTAGATTGGAGAACCCTTCAGTTTTCAAGAGGCCGATCAACATCAAGTATGGGTAGATGCTATGGTGGAGGAATACAGTTCCATAATGGTCAATGATGTCTGGGAAGTGGTACCTAGGCCTTAGGATAGGTCAGTTGTAGGGTCGAGATGGCTCTACAAATTCAAATACGCTGCAGATGGCAGTGTGGAAAAATACAAAGCCAGGTTTGTGGCTAAGGGGCTTGCTCAGAAGGAAGGGATAGAATACATAGAAACCTTCGCCCCAGTAGCCAGGTATACTTTTATTAGATCCGTGATATCCCTTGGAGCACAGATGGGGTGGGAGGTTCACCAGATGGATGCCAAGGTGGCATTCTTGAACGTGGTAATAAAAGAAGTATACATTGAACAACCAAAGGGTTTTGAGACACATGAGAAGAAATCTCATGTATGCAGGTTGAAGAAAGCTCTGTATGGGCTTAAACAGGCACCTAGAGCATGGTATGGTCGAATTGATGGCTACTTGCAGAAGATGGGATTCATCAAGAGTGACGTAGATCCTAACCTCTACTATCTGGTTGTAGAGAATGAGCCTCTAATCTTGGTTTTATATGTGGATGATCTCTTTCTGACAGGCTCATCCAGGCTCATCAAAGATTGCAAGGAGAACCTAGCCACAGAATTCGACATGAAGGATTTGGGACAGATGCATTATTTCCTGGGGTTGGAAGTTTGGCAGCAGAAGGGTGAAATTTTCCTTGGGCAAGGGAGATACGCTACAAAGATTTTGAAAAGGTTTAGAATGCAAGACTGTAGACCTATGGCTACTCCAATGATCACCAACTGGAAGAATATTGATGCATCCAAAGATAAAGAAGTCGATCCCACCTTGTACAGGCAGCTCATAGGGTCCCTGATGTATCTGGTCAATACCAGGCCAGACATTTGTTACGCTGTCAACACCCTCAGTCAGTTCATGGTGGAACCAAAGAGGGTGCACTGGGCAACAACCAAGCATGTTCTCAGATATATACGAGGAACAATCGAGCATGGACTAATGTACACCCAAGGCAATGACATCAAGTTGAATGGGTTCACTGATGCATATTGCGCTGGAAGTTCAGTAGATCGGAAAAGTACCACTGGGTACTGTTTCAACATTGGATCAGGAATGACCTCCTAGTGTAGTAGGAAACAGAAATCCGTGGCTCTGAGCTCAGCTGAAGTTGAATATATGGTAGCTAGCACAACTTCGTGTGAAGCCATATGGCTTAGTAAATTGCTTGTGAATCTAGTCAGGAGAAAGATGGAAGCGACCAATATTTTGTGTGATAATCAGAGTTGCATCAAGCTCTATGAGAATCCAGTCTTTCATGATCGGTCGAAGCACATTGATATCAGGTGTCACTTTATCAGACATTGTGTCCAACGAGGGGCAGTACAGTTGAGATACACCCCAATAGGAGAATAGGTGGCAGAGATTCTCACCAATGCTTTTGGAAGAACAAAGTTTGTTTACTTCAGGGAGAAGATGGGGATGGTGAATAATCTGTTTCAGTAGCAAAAGTGGATAGTATAAGGAGTTGCAGTGCAGCAGTTAGCAGTGGCAGTGCAATGAGCAGCATATTCAGAGGGAGCTGCAGTACAGATGTAACAGTGACAGTTGCAGTGTCATGGGCAACAATACAGGTTGTAGCAGTGCAATGGGTGAGGGGCAGTTGGCCGAGCATCAACAACGCAGAGGATTGATGTCGTGGATCAGTGTGATGCTTTTGTTGGGAAGTATTGCTAGAGCACATTCCTCGCTAAGACAAAATGTTGATTTTGGGTAGCATCAGATGTTGAGTTGGGGTAGCATCGGATGTGCTCTAACCATGAAAATTGGTGGAGAGGCTAAAGCACATGAGATCTCCAAGACCTAGAAATGGTTCGGACATATTGTACCCGGTTTGGGAGATATTAAAATAACTAATATTTTTAATGGAGTTCCTAAGTCTAAACTTAGGAAAAATAAAATATTAATGGGTATTAATATAAAACTGGGTTAGAAGGTTCCAAAAGTCATGGATCAAGCCAAATCTAATCTTAGCCATTGATTAGAGATTTAATCTCGGCTGTTGAAGGACCAACAGGAAAAGTATAAGAAGAGGCTTAAGGGTCAGTTGGAGAACACACTGAGGGAGACTAGTCAGTTCGATTTCTGGAGCAGGGTTAGCTGAGAAATTCGAACTAGTGGTCTGAAGAGCAGCAGGAGGTAGCGGGTACGGAACAGAGAGTCGGGAACAACACCAGAAGATCAACGTAGAGGTTGGAGAGGCAAACGTAGAACCTCTCAGGCAGACATAGAGGCAGCAGATTGCATAGTCACTAGAAGGCCTGCGTGGGTGACGCAGAGGCTCAGTGCTGATGTAGAGAGGCAGGAGCTAACGCAGTAGCTTTGGGAGCTGCGTAGGGGCTAGTAAACCTAACGCTGAGACTAGGAGAAGTGCTAGAGAATTTGTTCTCTGTTGGGTAAGTCAGTTTGGCACCTGGTTGTACTGAAGAATTGCTGAATAATAAAATCCTCCTCTGCTGCACCGGTTTTCCTGCATTGGGTTTTTCCGGGGACATTTGTCCAAAATATCTGTGTTGATGTGTTGATTCTTGTGCATGTGTTTGTCTCTTTATTATGAGGTGATATTTGCAGCGTAATTTATTTTAATGTTTACTAAAGGGTTTTGGTCAATAACTTATCGACAATATGTAGGTAAAATAAGTCAGTTGTTGCAGTGATAGAATTTTCACATGGTATTAGAGCAAGTAATCAGAGATAGGAAGGGAAAATCAATTATGAGTCGAGACCATGAGCAAAAACGCTAAGGCATACAGAATCTATCTTCTAGGGAGCAGGAAGGTAGTAGTTCGACGAGATGTGAAGTTATGGAGGACAAGGCTTTCAGAAAATCTCGAGAAATGCCTTCCAAAGAGCAGTCAGAAGAGGAGCTGTTGGTCAAACCTCTTCAACCAACGGAAGTAAAGAATTCTTCTTCGGATCAGGAAGAATCACAAGATGAAGAGGAGCTAACAAAAGCACCTGTTGGCAAAGGAAGAACGAGCAGGGAAATTCATTAGATTCTGCGAGATGTAGAGGACTTCATCGGTGCGCCAAGGAACAATAAGAGGGAGTGAAAACAACCAGATAGATATCAGGCATTAGTAGCTCAAGATGGGGAGCCTGCCAGTTTTCAGGAGGCAGCTCAACATCAGGTTTGACTGGATGCGATGGTAGAGGAGTACAACTCCATAATGGTGAATGCTATCTGGGAGGTAGTGGCAAGGCCCCAAGACAAATCAGTGGTAGGTTCGAGATGGATCTACAAGATTAAATATGCTGCAGACGACAGTGTTGAGAAATACAAAGGCAGGTTTTTGGCTAAGGGGTATGCTCAGAAGGAAGGAATTAACTACGAAGAAACCTTCGCCTCAGTAGCTAGGTATACATCCTATTAGAACCGTGATATCTCTTGTAGCATAGATGGGGTGGGAGATTCATCAGATAGATGTCAAAATGGCATTTCCGAATGGGGTGATAGAAGAAGAGGTATACATTGAACAACCAGAGGGCTTTGAGACACATGAGAAGAAGTCTCATGTATGCAGATAAGAAGAAGTCTCATGTATGCAGATTGAAGAAAGCCTTGTATGGGCTTAAACAGGCACCTAGAGCATGGTATGGTCGAATTGATGGCTACTTGTAGAAGATGGGATTTGTCAAGAGTGACGCAGATCCAAATCTCTACTATCTGGTTGTAGAGAATGAACCTCTAATCTTAGTATTATATGTGGATGATCTCTTCCTGACAGGATCATCTAGGCTCATCGGGGATTGCAAGAAGAATCTAGCCATGGAATTCGACATGAAGGATTTGGGACGAATGCATTATTTCTTGGGGTTGGGAGTTTGGCAGGAAAAGGGGGAGATCTTCCTTGGGCAAGGGAGATATGTTACAGAAATCCTGAAGAGATTCATGATGGAGGACTGTAGACCCATGGCTACTCCAATGATCACCAACTAGAAGAAGATTGATGTATCAGAAGACAAGGATGTTGATCCCACCTTATACAAGCAGCTCATAGGGTCCCTGATGTATCTGGTCAATACTAAGCCAGACATTTGCTACGTTGTTAACACCCTCAGTCTGTTCATGGTGGAGCCGAAGAGGGCGCACTCGGCAAAGCCAAACATGTTCTCAGGTATTTATAGGGAACAGTCGACTATGGACTCTTGTACACCTGGAGTAAGGATATTAGATTGAGTGGATTTGCTAGTGCAGATTGGGCTTGAAGTTCAGTGGATCGGAAAAGTACCTTTGGGTACTGTTTCAACATTGGATCATGAATGACCTCCCGGTGCAGTAGGAAACAAAAATCCGTTGCTCTGAGCTTAGCTGAGGCTGAATATATGGCTGCGAGAACAACTTTGTGTGAGGCCATATGGCTTAGAAAACTGCTTGTGAACCTATTCAGAAGAAAGATGGAGGCGACCAGGATCATGTGCGATAATCAGAGTTGCATCAAGTTCTCTGAGAATCTAGTGTTTCACGACCGGTCAAAGTATATTGATATCCGGTGTGAATTTGTCAGAGACCATGTTCAACGAGGAGTTGTACGGTTGAGCTACACTCCTACAGGAGAACAGGTGGCAGACATCCTCACCAAGGCCCTTGGAAGAACAAAGTTTGATTATTTCAGGGAAAAGATGAAGATGATAAAGAATCCATTTCAGTAGCAGAAATGGGGGTGATGTTGCAGTGCAGTAGCAGTCAACAGTAGCACAATGCAACATGGCGAGAAGAGATCGCATTGCAAATACAATGTTGGGAAAAAGGACCAACAATAGCATGGATGCAAATGGAGTTGTAGTGCAATTGCAACATTGGGAGAAAGGACCAGCAACAACACCGATGCAGAGGGAGCTGCCATATGGATGCAGCACTGGGAGATGCAAAGCCATGGGCAGCAGTACAGGATGCAGTAGTGCAGAGGATGTTGGGCGGGGAGGCCTAGCATTAGCACAGGTACCAGTGCCGTATAGTCAGAGTGATGCTCATAATGGATTATTACGAGAGCATAGTCCTCGCTAAGAGGGAGTGTTGATTTGGGGTAGCATTGGATGTGCTCTAGCCATGAAAGTTGGTGAAGAGGCTAAAGCACATGAGATCTCCAAGACCCAGAAATGGTTTGGACAGATTGTACCCGGTTTGGGAGATATTAAAATAATTAATATTTTTAATGGAGTTAATGGGTATTGATATAAAACTGGGTTAGAAGGTTCCAAAAGTCATGGATCAAGCCAAATGTAATCTTAGCCGTTGATTAGAGATTTACTTTTGGCTATTGAAGGACCAACAAGAAAAGTATAAGAAGAGGCTTGAGGGTCAGTTGGAGAACACACTGAGGGAAACCAGTTAGTTCGATTTCTGGAGCGGGGTTAGCTGAGAAATTCGAACTAGTGGTTTGAAGAGCAGCAGGAGGTAGCGGGTACGGAACAGAGAGTCGGGAACAACACCAGAAGATTAGCATAGCGTTTGGAGAGGCAGACACAGAGACAGTAGACTGCGCAGTCACTAGAAGGCCTGCGTGGGTGACACAGAGAGGCAGGAGCTAACGCAGTAGCTTTGGGAGCTGCGTAGGGGCCAGTAAGCCTGACATTGAGACCGGGAGAAGTGCTGGAGAATTTGTTCTTTGTTAGGTAAGTTAGCTTGGCACCCAGTGTATTGAAGAATTGCTGAATAATAAAATCCTCCTCTGCTGCACCGGTTTTCCCGCATTGGGTTTTTTCAGGGACATTTGTCCAAAATATCTGTGTTGATGTGTTGATTCTTGTGCATGTGTTTGTTTTTGTATTATGACGTGATATCTGCAACATAATTTATTTTAATATTTACTGAAGGGTTTTGGTAAATAACTTATCGACAAATAAGTAGGTAAAATAAATCAGTTGTTGTAGTGATAGAATTTTCACATCGGATGTGCTCTAGCTCCAAAATTTTGTGGAGGGACTAGAACTCATGAGATCTCCAAGATGCAGAAGTCGTTTGGAGAAATTCCACCCGGATGAGGAGTTATTAAAATAATTAATATTTTTAATGTGTTCCTAAGTCTAAACATAGGAAAATAAAAATATTAATGGGTATTAATAAAGATATGGGTGAGAAGCTTCTAAGAGACGAGGATCAAGTTTGTTTTAATCTTAGCCGTTGATTAGAGACTTAATCTCGGTCGTTGATTCATCAATAGGAAAAGTATAAGAGAAGACTTAAGAGTCATTTGGAGATACATCGGGCAAATATTCAATAACTCGAGGGAAATCGATTCTCAAGGAGAAGGAGTTTGATTTCAGAGGGAGAGTTGCAAGGTGAAGGAAGAGGGAGAGCTCTGACGCAGTGATGCAGAGGGAGAGCTTTGACGTAGTGTCGCAGTGACGCAGCTCCTAGAGGAAGTGACGTAATTCCAGCGTAGAGCTTGGAGCAGCCATCGCTGCCCAGCACTAGGAACAACGCAGTCACCTGTGGAGTTTATTCGTCTGTCTTTGGATAGAGGTACTTCTGTTGGGTTTATTCTCTGTTGGGTGATCTAGATTTGGCACCCTAGTTGTATTAAAAAATATGCTTAATAATACAAACCCTCTATATGCTACACTGGTTTTCCCGAATTGGGTTTTTCCGGGGACAATTGTCTAAAAACAACTGTGTTGATGTGATTGATTCTTGTGCTTGTATATCATTGTTATTTTCTCTATGTAATTATGTGATAACTGTAGTAGAATTTATTTTAATGTTTACTGAAGGGTTTTGTAAATAACTTATTGTGGGAAATAAGTAGGAGAAATAAATTAGTTACTGCAGTAGAATTTCGTGTTAGAAATTTTCACACACCCTTGATATTTAGAGTTTCCAAAAGCCAAAATTTCCCTTCCTAGCTAATTTGCACTAGGCCCTAGGTGGTTGGTTGGCCTTAAGAGGATCGAATTAGGTAAAGAGAGAGAAAGAGTAAAATTTATGGATAAAGTTAGACTTGATCACTGACGAAGGATGGCTAGTGCCTAGTCTTAGGGTTGTTGGAGTCTATGGGTTCTTTAGTTTGGCTAAAACTCGCAAAGGAGTAAGGATATTTTGATGCCCTAATATCAAAACCCTAACTATTAGTCTATTACGTTTGTGAGGGATTGAAAATCACTTGGGAGAGCTAATGTAAGATCACCAAGGGGATTGCCATTCATATATCATACAATGAGTAATGCATGCAATAAAATGACCTACCTTCAGTAAGATTGATATTCAACAAAATTAGGGCACAATATTTAACCTAGGTCACTAATTTATTCCATAGAATAGACATAAAATAATTTTTTTTGCAAATAAAGGCACTTACAAGATAATATATATGTACAAGTCAATCATTAATCCAAGGTAACATCTCCAAAGACAGGACAATATCTCCAAGACAAGGTTTGCTCCATAGATCACATCTCTCAAATAGGAAAGGAGGCTGAATTCTCAAGAAGAGAGGTTGAGTTCACAAGTGATGATGATGAAAAATGCAATAGTCCTCTCCTCTATTAATGAGGAGGAATATTTCCTAATTAACCTAAAATCCCCTATAAAGACAAGTAAAATCATAATAATGCATTGTGTTACAAGCCAACCCACTGGCTTAGACATAAAATCAAAGAAATGCCCACATGTGTGAGCCGTGAAGCCTTATTATGTCGACATCATCCATCAAATAAGCTCCATGTGGAATGTTTTGAGACTCCAGGGTGCAATGAGTGGTGTAGAAGCCTCTAAAAATCATGATATGAGGGTTGGCCCTCAAATCTCTGTCAATATCTCTCTGTGGACCCCAAAATCCAGTTTGACCAAAGGTGGTCTCCTGGGTCTCCCATTACTCAAAATGTCCATCTCTGCTCTAATATTTGAGGGTTTTCTAGGTGTTACTAGCCCTCCCAAGTCTCTAAAGGTGAGACCATCCTCATCTAGGCTTTGGATCAACTTCCATCTCTCAGAGAGTGCTAAGGCTGACCTGGGGCATGTTGGTGCAAGTGCATCATCCTAAAGAATCATCAAATATAGTGAAAAGAGGTAGAACGCCCTAGGTGTAGAAGGTGCATAAGGTAGGTATGATGTGTTGCTACTGCTCAAAGACCCAAGGCTCTCAACACTTCACCTATGGTGCCAGTATACTTCTCTAGGGTCTAGGTATCTGTGGGTACAGTGCCTAGATCATGGGCTGCTAAACCACCTGACAATAACAACATAAAGTCTAGCGAAAGGAACTAGTCATTAGGGAAAACAATCATTTTTGCATCTAAGTGAACCAAGCTTGAATGTAAAAGGCTATTTATTTAATACGTCAAATAAGGCTTCCCCTCCAAAATTGGGGCCTTGAACTCGAAATGGTGTTTCCTCCCTAGGTGGGAGTGGCTAAAGGACAACCCTATTAGGTATTTTAGCCCCTAAGGGGAAGTAACATTTTCTTAGTCCAACCTTCAATTGATAGGTGTTAGTGAATAATGATGGTAACAAAGGGGAAAAGACTTCATGGCCAAGTTCCATGGTCAAATGGAACAGAATGATGGGGATCCACACCGTGAATGTATAGATGTGAGGAGGAAGCAATCATGGATGCATGAGTTACCAACTCAACCTTTGTTTTTCCACCCCTCTTGTATGCGTTTTTCTTTTGCCTATTTTTTTTTGTATTACTGATCATAGCTCAAAGGGTTAGAGCTTGCTTTGAATGATGTATAGCAATTGTATTACCCTTTAATGATGAGGCAACTTATTGCCCATTGGGGTTGGGACGTGCAGTTGGCAGCATGGTGTTGGCATTGATTTCAACCCTCAAAGACAATCAACTAGTCAGATAGTTTTGTTGGCATTGATGCCAATAGATTGATGAGGTTGCATGGTGTTTTGATCAAGTCTGTTGGTTTACAGGGTTTTGACAAGATCGTTGCAGATGGCTTGAAATAGCAGTGGCAGATCTGGATCAAAAGTTTTATGTTTTTCCTCATTAAGTGTACAGACGTTGGTTCAAAGAGGCAAAAGAGCAGACCTAATTTTTACAGCCCAGATTTTCTTTGGCAAGTCCACGTCCGCATCTTGGATTCAACATGCATAACCTGTGTCTGTGCTTGTAGGTGCACAAAAGAAATTATCGCGAGCACAAACCTCAGTAATCGCCCATGGTAAAGTTTTGATAGTTAGAATGAGGTGGTTTGCAGTGTTGTGGCTAATTTGGTCTCCAATGAATGGTGTGAATGTATTAATTCATCAAGTGATGGTGTAGTGGATCGATTGAGTCGTTATAGTTGATTTGGTCATCTACTGTTATAAATGAGTTAATGCATTGTGGTTGACTTGGAAAGCCATCAAACATTACAGTTTATTTTTCTTGTGGTAATTAAAGGGCCGAGATCTATAAATTAGCAACGCAATTTGACCTTTGAGTGTGAGCGTTCGAGTTATTTGAGGAATTTGTTTTGGCACTGATGCTCATCCATTATAGATCTGAGTTTGTTTCTCATTCTGTTATGGCACAAGGGATAAGAATGGTGGATTGACGAAATAGCAATTCGACATTTGAGCGTGAGTGTTTGAGTTATTTGAGGAATTTGTTCTGGAACAAGGGATATAAGAATGGTGGATTGACGAAATAGCAATTTGACATTTGAGCATGAGTGTTTGAGTTATTTGAGGAATTTGTTTTGGCACCGATGCTCATACATTATAGATATGAATTTGTTTTTCTTCTGTTTTGGCACAGGGGATATAAGAATGGTGGACTGATGAAATTGTGCTTGGTCTGGAAGAATCCTTTGAGGTCTCGCATTGTTTTGGACCAGTGTGATCAATGGGAGATACCATTTTCTGAATAATCTATTGCAGAGACTAGTTGCCATCATATGCAGAGTGTTGAGACAACATGAAAAGTTTGATTGATCAAGTGTGAACCTGATCATCGTATAAAAGGAGCCTAAAAATGTGAACATTGATCTAGTCTACAAGTTGTAAGGTGGTCATTGTAATGGTTCGATTTGGTCCAAAAAGTTCCGTTGACTTGGTGTTAAAAGTGTAAAGGCGTCAGTGGTGGATCTAGTTGTAATAAATTGTTTGATCTAGTCATGTATTAATATGGTCCAAGTAATTTGATCTAGTCTCCATGTGTGATCACATTGATCATTAGAGTATTGTGTGATCTGGTCAAAGGAAGAGTTGATATGCTTAGTTCGTGGAGGTATGGTTGATTTGGAGCATTATTTTATTTATACCCAAAGTGTGAAAATTTCTGAATCTAACACATCAGAAACCCCTGTTGCAATATCTGGTTTAATATCTCCTACTTGTTCTTTACATTAACAAGTTATTTAATAACATAAACATCGAAGTAAGCACAATTGCAACCTTCACAAATATACATATCAACAACTGAAATATACTTAGGCAACACAAGGGACACCGTTATTTTTGGACAATCGTCCCTAGAAAACCCCAATGCGGGAAAACAGTTGCAACATATATGAGGGTTTTATTATTAAGCAGATTTCTGAATACAACTAGGGTGCCGGAAATGGCTCACCCTTCAAAGAATATCCTTGGCAGTAATACCTCTCTCTGGAGATAGATATTCCGGCAAATCAACAACGGATGATCAACCCCACAGTGACTGTGACTGTTCCTTGTGCTGGACAACGAAAGTTGCTCCAAGCACTGCTCTAGAACTGCGCCACCCTCTCTGAAACTGTGTCACCCTCTCCAGGCTGATCTGCTCTCAGTCTGCCCCACAGAACCTCCTTAGGCAACCTCTTTAGCCCAACGTCAGCCTCTATAGGCCTATGCGCTGTCTTCCTCAGCCTCTGCGGCTTCTGCGTCAGCCTCTGCGACTTCTGTGTCAGCCTCTGTGTCCTCTGCGTCAGCCTCTATGGCTTCTGTGTCCTCTGCGCTGGCCTCCTTAGCCTCTGTGTCAACCCTCTTAGGCTGTTTGCTGCCTCTCTGATATGTATTCTTCAGCCTTGGATCGAAATCCCTTGTTGAACTACCCCTCACTGCAACTGATCACTAACTCGATTTCCTCAGCAAACCCAGCCCCAGAAAATTGAATTCTTGATCTCTCTTGGTGTGTCTCCAACTGAACCTCAAGCCTTCTCTTATACTTTTCCCATTGATGATTCAATGGCCGAGATTAAGTCCCTAATCAACGACTAAGATTAGATTTGGCTTGATCCTCGTCTCTTAGAACTTCCTCACTCATTTTATATTAATACACATTAATATTTTAATTTTCCTAAGTTTAGACTTAGGAACCAATTAAAAATATTAATTATTTTAATATCTCTTCATTCGGGTGGAATTTCTCGTCTTGGAGATTTCATGTGCCTTAGCCTCTCCACCAAATTTCATGGCTAGAGCATATCCGATGCTACCAAAAAACAACGCTCCTTCTTAGCGAGGAATGTGCTCTAGCAACAATTCAACATAGACACATCACACTGATCCTCCGTGTAAGAGCCCTAAATTCGAAACTTAAGAGGGTTTAACAATAATTTGTTCATAAAATACCAGAATATGTAATTTAAATACAGAATTTGAACAATTTATCTTAGGAATACCAACCTGTTTGCTCTGCTGCAAATCTTGTTCCGGCTGCGTTACCAAAACGGCCAAAACCTCCCTGCCGAACTGGGTACAACCTAGGTACTCAGTCTCAGAATGCTTTCCAATCGAAGTAATCTGATCCCCCATGCTCAAAAACTCCAGTACAATCAAGACTCCTTCCTGTCTGTACCTCTGTGTTAAAATTGTTCTCCTTCCTCCCCTCAATATTGTGCTCCCAAGCAACAAAAGATTCCCTTTTAGTCCTACTCCCTTCTCCTTTTATTTCTTAGAACCATCACTTTTTCATCTTTCATTGCCTTGGCTGTGTGCCCCCTGTCTTATTACGTGGCTCCTTACCATGAATTAAAGAGGTAGTCATGTTTTATATTGACACTCATCACTTACGTTGTGCTTTTGTTATTAATATTTATTTAATATTTTATTATATTATACCTTTTAATGTTTAACCTTTAGTATAAAGTTACTTCTTTTATAACAATATAACTCCTTTTAAAACTTTAGTAATTTAAAATTTAGAACCTTTGGATAATGTTCTATGGTTACTTATTATGATAACAACACATACTAAAATACATATTCTAGTATATTATTTTTTGTGAGTTAGATATTTATTTAATATCTTCAACACTTACATCATTTATCCTGTGCTTAAAATGTCTTTATAATTTAATATGACTACTAGTGCAGTGTAGGTGACACATGCATGTATAGCTATCATATGCATGCATTGTCTGCATGCTAATAATTCACATTTCGTTTATACTGGTAGATGGGTCATTACATACACTCCTTCAGCAAACTTTGTCCCGAATTTAGGTTTTTATATAATATATTAGTAATTATTTAATGATTAATATAATTTATGTTTAATGTGAGGACACTATAAAAATTATGTTTTGAACATTTATAGGTTTTCAACTTTATTAGTTATACCCTATCTCAGTTGGGTTCCCAAGTTATTCCAAAATCATCCTATCCTTGCTAATCTCTTCCGCTCCCATCCTATCCGTCCTCTACTAGAATATGTCATGGCGTCAGTTACACTGATCTAACCATTCATAAACCTCAAGGGTGATAGCATCAACTATATTGACCTGATTTCCCAGTAGGCATCCAACAGTCATTCTCACACATCTAGGGGAGCGTGATTCACACAGTCCTCCCATGACTCTAGGTTTTGGAGGATAAATGGTGGGCAATACCTCCACCCCTCCTAGTGGGACTAGGGTCAACACCCTATCATGAAATCTCATTGAGCCTTAATTGTACTGAAGTTTTTGTCATCACGTGGTCATTTCGGTAACAATGCTATCTGCAACGTAAACACTTGTCCATATATTATAACATATGCATCAATATATATAAAATAAACAGTTTCTGTATAGCTCATATATGTTGTTATCTACAGTATAACATACTTGGTCATGTCCTTCTCATGTTATTGGCTTTCACATTGAAATTATAATCATTCTTTTATTTCTATCTCATTAATCATATCGATATGCATAAATGAAACAAAATTATAGATATCTTAATTCATATCATCTGAAGAACCTGAGCCCTTCAGGCTCTGCGTAATCACGGCTTGGGCTGAATCTGCTCCTCCCGACCAACTGCGTCAATCTTTCCTCGCTGAGAAGGATGACGTGGCTCTGCGTGAGCCTGTTCAGCCCCTCTTTGCTTCTGCGCTGGCCCTTCTCTTGGTTGAGAATGCTTACGCAGGCTTTGCATGAGTCTCTGCGTCACCCTCTTTGCAACGCGTCACTCCTCCTCTTGCCGCTTCAACTCTGGAACAATGCTGTCTCTTGGGTCAACTGTTTCTCTACTGCAAATTTTCAGATTTCTTCCGCAGGTGTCTTCAGTCCTCTTTGATCTGCAATCCCTCTGATACCATGTGAAAATTTCTGAATCTAACACATCAAAAACCGCTACTACAATATCTGGTTTACTATCTCCTACTTGTTCTTTACATTAACAAGTTTTTTAATAACATAAACATCGAATTAAACACAATTGCAACTTTCACAAATATAAAGATTAACAACTGAAATAAATTGAGACAACACAAGGGACACCGTTATTTTTGGACAATTGTCCCCGGAAAAAACTAATGCGGGAAACCGGTGCAACATATATGAGGGTTTTATTATTATTAGGCAGATTTCTGAATACAACTAGGGTCTTAGAAATGGCTCACCCTTCAAAGAATATCCTTGGCTGTAGTACCTCTCTTTAGAGACAAATATTAATGTGGGAAAACCGGTGTAGCATTTATGAGGGTTTTATTATTAAGCAAATTTCTGAATACAACTAGGGTGCCAGAATTAGCTCACCCTTCAGAGAATATCCTTGGTAGTAGTACCTCTCTCCAGAGACAGATATTCCGACAAATCAACAATCGGATGATCAACCCCACAGTGACTCTGACTGTTCCTTGTGCTGGATAACGAAAGTTGCTCCAAGCACTGCTCTGGAGTTGCGTCACCCTCTCTAGAACTACATCACACTCTCCCGGCCGATCTCCTCTCAGTCTGCCACACAAAACCTCCTTAGCGCAACCTCTTCAGCTCAGTGTCAGCCTCTACAGCCATTTGTGCTGTCTGCGTAAGCCTCTGTGGCTTGTGTGTTAGCCTCTGTGTCCTCTGCGTCTGCCTCTATGGCTTCTACGTCCTCTGCGTCAACCCTCTTAGGCTCTTTGCTGCCTCTCTGATATGTATTCTTCAGCCTTGGATCGAAATCCCTTGCTGAACTGCCCCTCATTGCCACTGATCACTAATCTATTTCCTCAGCAATCCCAACCCCAGAAAATCAAATTCTTGATCTCTCTTGGTGTGCATCCAACTGACCCTCAAGCCTCCTCTTATACTTTTCCTGTTGACGATTCAATGACCGATATTAAGTCCCTAATCAACGGCTAAGATTAGATCTGGCTTGATCCTCGTCCCTTAGAACTTTCTCACCCATTTTATATTAATACACATTAATAATTTAATTTTCCTAAGTTTAGACTTAGGAACCCATTAAAGATATTAATTAGTTTTAATATCTCTTTATCTTGGTGGAATTTCTCCAAACGATTTCTGGGTCTTGGAGATCTCATGTGCCTTAGCCTCTCCACCAAATTTCATGGCTAGAGCACATCCGATGCTACCAAAAATCAACACAAAGCATTTAGCAACAAAATGTTGGATGATATGCATAGTTAATTTGATGAAAAACGATTGCATTGTGAGTGGCGTGAGTTTTTGAGATAGGCGCACATAGAATCACAGAGCTGATAACGTACATCATACACCAGTGCAAATGGAGTGAAAAAGGGATAGATTGATGGTGAGTGTTTTTGTGCTAAAGATTTTCCAAGTGCACATTGTGTAATGATGAAAATATATTTGAGGAAGTGCACGAAATTTGGATGTGTGCGTGCAGAGCCAGTTTGTTGAATATCTATAGCATAGCGCAAGGAGTAACGAATTGCGATAAAGGGACAATGCATTAAGGCATTTGATAGTGTAAGTGTGCATGGTTTGTGCATGAAGAGTGATTGATGTCAAGGCATATACTTGGTGCTTGGACAAAGTCAATCCCTGTAGCAGTCCTGCGAATCAAGTGCACATTGCAGAGATAGAATTTGCTATGTTGTACCAATTGGTTAATTGTGATAGAGTATGTTTGCTAGTGTGATTGAACTAAGCAAAGCTTTGAGGCAGAGCACATGGATCCATCCCCTGTAGTAGTGTTTTGAAAGTCTGGTGGCAAAGTATGGACAAAAAGCTTCCATCTCAATAAAATGTTGGTGTTTTGTCATGATTAATCTTACTAGTGTTTGTAGGGATTAGTTGCTACTGGTTGGAATAGAGTATACATGGTAGAGAGGCTTTGTCAAGAGTTTTGTTGTCATAACATTTGTATGCTTGTAGCCTCTACACATTGATGTGATATGGCCTATAATTTATATGGTTGTAGCTTAATGTATGAGGTCACAGTTTATAATTTGTATGCTACAACTAGACGTATTGAGAAGGCTTTGTATTGTTGAGTCAGCAGGCTGTTTGTATGTTGCTGTATGAGCAAAGGACTTGTGACGAGATACTTTGGTTGTAATGAGCAGGGTGTTGAGTTAGTGTTTGTTGTCAAGAGGCTGAGGTTGGAGTAGAGTGGCTAACAGAGTTTATGCAGGGTGTAGCTATTGATCTAAGGGCGTGATTGCAAGGTTGTAGAGAAGCTAACAATGTTTGTTGTAGGGGTACACTGTTGTGCAAATACCCATCATATTTTGTTGATGCTACATTCAATAGTATATGTGTGAGTTCATAGTGTTGCAAAGTTATATATGCAGGCCATGTACTTTGTGTGAATTCATGTAATACAAGTATGAGATCAAATTAGTTGCTATAAGTTTTGATCATGCTTTTTGTCGCTCAGATTTTACAGACATTGCAATAATGACTTAGGTCGGGGTTGTCACCCTGATCCCCGACCTCTCCGTTCTAGCTGTCTCCCAATAGCAGGCTATGGAGGGTAGTCCCTATGGAAATGTGAAGATGAAGGAAAAGTTGGAAACCAACGAGTCCGAGAGACAAGATTGAGTGGCCTGGCTACTTGGTTAAATTAAGCAAGATTAAAAGATTAGATTAGATTGAATTGTGAGACCAATGCCTTATGGAGTCAACTTCTTGCTTATTATCAATCAAATGCCAATTAATCGGATGGAAAATTGCTGCTTAAATGCCTCACTAACCTAAATGAAGTGCAAATCCTATCAACTAGGTTAAAATGAAAAATCTTGGTTAATTTTAAGTTAGATGCCTATTCTAAGTGTGACCTGTTACCCACCATTTTGTGGGTGATATCCCTAGGAGAATTTTTTTCTCCGAGATGGTCCTCAGCCGACAACTAGTAGCCCTTTGCAGCCACCAACTAGCTCATTGTGCCTTTTCTCTGCCAGCTGAGCCAACCATGTGGTCCCTCGCCCATCTACCATGATCGCATGTTTGAAGGTAGGCCTCCCGAACCTAAAGGTATGCTTTGTCATTTGGTAATTGAGTATTGTAGTTTTCTTATCATGGACACTTCTGGGTATGGATTAATGGGGGGATTCAGCAAAAAGAATTGGTTAGGTCTGTGCCCTTGTCCCCTATACCCCTTTTGGATATAACCTTGCATTCTAGTCCTGTGGGATCTCTTTTATGGACCATTTGGCTTTAGGGATGGTATTTCATGGGAAAACCCGATTTTGGTTGTGTGGTCCCGCTCTCTTATCTGCTTACATTACCCCATTTCCACTCATTATTACCCCATTCATCATCTCTCCCACTTGGGTCCACACAGGGTTAGCTCGCCCCTTCCCCTTGCCCACACCTTGGGTCATGACTTGGAATGATGCTCAGAGGTTGATGTAGCTAAATAGAAAGATAAAAGCATATTTGGCCACATTCAACAAGGAAATGTACCACAAAATGCAAAAGATGGCTGAGACAAACACATTTATCACGTGGGCAAAAGCCAATACATGAGCTCTACCCGATCATCATGGCCATCACCCTAGTTCCTACTGGTTCTATGAACTCCTTCATCATATAGGAACCCATGATTTTCCCAACCCCTAGTAGACAATGAACCGCCCTACCTTAAAAGGGGATATTCGCTGCTATATCTTATACATCATGCTCTTCCCCCTTGAGCCCCGAGAAGTTAATCAAAGAAAATCATAAAAAGGCAAAAGGCATATAAAGAAGGGTGGAAAAATCAAGGCCGAGGCACCTCATGTTCCACGATTTCTCCCTCCTATACATTATAAACCCAAGTGTAGGCTTTCCTTTACTAGCTACCCTTGTACATTAGCAGGTGGCCCGGAGCTACCCCTTGTCATCCCCTACTTCATTCACCTATCTGTCACATGCCACCACCTTTTGAAGGATGTACTTTGAATATATTATCCCCTTTAGAAGTAGAAACCACCTAATAGGATATTTGATGAACCCCATTTGGAGTTTAAGAGACATTGGCACATCTTGAAGCCCATTATGGAAGGGCAGGCCATCTTGAAGTCCCTGTTGAAAAGTGTAACTAGGTTTGGTCTTCATAATGACATGTAATTATGATGCTATGTAATGAGATGTAAAGAAGAAAAATAAATTTATTGTAATGCTTGCTTCATGGGTTTCACGAGCAAGATATTTTATTTGAGTCATGACTCCCATTGAGAGTCTTTAGGAATTATTTGTCATCTAGTCATAAAATGATAGAGTCATTGTCATGTAATAAAGTCATGTTACACTTTGTATAGAGTCAAACTTGTCTATGTAAATTATCTTCCAAGACCTATCACTTATCCTCTTCAAGATGACCTACAATGAGGGAAGAACATGCTAGAAGAAGTCAGCCTAACCTCTAGTGATCATGTCGGCCTAAAGGACATGAGATGATCCAAAATCTTTTGCTTATAGATGTGTTAAAGAATTACATGCATAAATTGTAGCTTAACATAGAAGACTTAATGTGCACATGAGAGAAGAGGAGAAACACATAAAGCATGAAAGAAGACAACAAGACTTGATAACGGAGTTCGTCCGACTTGGATTACGTCTCCGGGCCCTGCTCAATCAATGGGGAGGCCTTCATTCATTAAGTGGCATGAGAAAGAAGAGTATAAGCATCAGTTACAAAAAGGAGTTTTATACCTCCATATTGAAAAATGGCCGAAAAATGTAGAACTCTGATGGAGAAACAGACAACGCCATTGTGTTCATGGCGTCAAAAAGTGTTGAAACCATATAAAATTTGTCAAATTCTAACAAAGTGAAAATTCAGCCCTCCTGCAAAATTTTGCCTCGAACTGTGTGCACTTCCTCCTCTCCCTTGGGTGCACTGATGAATTGAGTGTTAAATAAAAAATGGCTGACAGATTTCTCAAGAGTGCTGTTGGCGGAGTTGGTTTGAGATCCAAATATTGGGGAGGAGGTCGGGCTAGGCCCGCTTTGGGCAGCCCGCCCACCTCACCTGTCCCCTACTCCAACTCATTTAAGTGGCGGTTGAGGCTGGGTCTGCGCCCCAAGGGCCAACCCACCTTTTATGCTAACAGTCCTTCGTTTTAATGTTGGTGGTTGGGTCCGTGCTCCAAGGGTCGACCCACCACCTTAACTTTGAGCTTACGGTTAACGGCTCCATGGTGTGGGTTCCGTGGGAGGGGTCGGGGGTCGTGGCCTGCCCCTCCACTATTATTTTGTTTGTATGCGGATGGAGTTGGGGTGGCAGGGTTGGTGGCCAGCCACCCCTTTTTTATATATATTTTTTGTGATATAAAACAAACTATGCATTTTTGGAAATTCGGTTTTGGACCGAAGGAGTCTTTTTAACGAGGCCACGATTTTGCTCGGAATCTAGCCGAAGTTGGCTGGATTCCGTCCGCCGGAAAAGTTCAAATTATGCCTTCATTAATCATGCCCAGTGATCGAAAGTCAACCCAATTTTGACTCCCTCTATCTCCTTCATCCGAACTCGGATTGGAGTGTCGTTCGCATCGTTGGAATCAGGGTGATGAGCACTTCAATTTGATGTCAAGTTCATCGCCTTTCCACCACTTTGAATTTTGAGCCTTTTCCCTGCACTGGTGTTTGGAGATCCTCCTGGATCAATCCTCCCCATTGAGGAGCTTTTGGACCGCCAAAAGCTTTATCATTCAATTGGCAAGTGAGGGAATTGTTCCCTCACCCTTCCTTTTTCCAGCCATTTTGTCTTGCTAGGGTGCATCCCCTTGAAACCAACTTGAAGGTATTCCACATCTCCTCGTCGTGAAGTCCTGGTTCTTCTGTCAAGGATGATGTCTTCAGGTAACTCATCGAGATACTCTGGTGCAAGATCATCAACTGTAGGAACTGTGCCCACCTCCTCGGCGTCCATAATCAATGGTGGCTCATACAACTTTAAGTTCTCCACATTCACTACGAAGTACATTTGCATATATATTGGCAAATCGGGACGAAAGGCATTGTTTCCAATCTTCTCCAAAATGGTGAATGGACCATACCGGATTGGTCACAACTTCTTCCCTTCTCCCATCATCCTTTCCTTGCTGATATGGAACGACACTTTGTTGCTCACTTGAAATTGATGGTCTACTCGGTGTTTGTCATGTCGAGCCTTGTAACGGGCTTGACTTTTCTCCCACTGCTCCTGTACTGCTTGGTGAATCAACTGGATCCATTGAATGAACTGCTGCGCTTTGTCCCTGTCATCACATCCACTGGAGTCATCTTCCCTTCCAAAGACCATATCAAAAGGGTCTTTTGGTAGGTAGCCAAAACATGTCTCAAATGGTGAACGATGCGTAGATGAGTGCACTGCTCGGTTGTAGGAATGCTGCACATATGGAAGATGCTCATCCCACAACTTAGGATGTCTCCCACAATAGCCTCTCAACAAGTGTACCACGGTGCAGTTGACAACCTCTGTCTGTCCGTCAGTCTGTGGATGAAATGCCGTGCTTCTTTTCAACTTGGTGTCCATCATCTTCCACAAGCTGGTCCAAAACTCTCTGAGAAAGCGAGAGTCTTGGTCTGACACAATCGATGTGGGCAACCCAAAATGGACCCAAACATGCTGAAAGAAAAGATAAGCAGTCTGCTCTGCAATGATCTGCTTTTTACAAGACATTAAAAGACACATCTTACTAAAATGGTCAACGACGACATACAAATAGTCGTGACTTTTTGTAGACAAAGGCAAACCTCCTACAAAATCCATCGACACACTTTCCCATGGACGACTCAGAATAGGGAGTGGTGTGTAGAGCCCGAGTTTTCTATTAGAGGGCTTTGAAACAGAACACATCACACAACGCTTTACATAGCGAGTCATAATGTTCTTCATATGAGGCCAAAACCAAAATCTTTGTACATGACACAAAATTTTTTCAATATCAAAATGACCAGACACAAGGGAGGTGTGGGTCTCTGGGATTATATGTACCCTTTCTCTTGTGGGTATGCACAAATTGCCAAGGTGATACAACAGTTTCCCCTGCAAGTGATAGTTGTCCACCTGTGACCCATGGGTTAGTTTTGCATAAATCTCCTTAAAGTCATCATCGTTAGCATATTGTTCAGCATAACTTTCAAAAGATAACGAAGCATTATGCAAAATAACAGAAGCAGAAATAGGAGGGCGAGATAGCATATCAACCACTTTGTTGCTAGTGCCCTTCTTATACTTTATTACCAGATGAAATTACTGAAGAAAACCCATCCACCTGAAATGACGAGATTGCTGCAACTTGGTTTGTGACTGAAGATACTGCAAGGGCTGATGATCCGTATGGATGATGGTCTCCTTGCCGATCAGGTAGTGTTTCCACTTTTTCACACTTTGGACCAAGGCATATAATTCCTTGTCATAAGTGGGATAGTTTATCACAGCTTGAGAGAACTTCTCTGAATGGTAACATATCGGCTTCTTTTGTTGCATCAGTACAGCTCCCATGGCATATCCACTGGCGTCTGTCTTGATCTCGAATGGCTATTGGAGATCTAGTAAGGCCAAGACCGGTGCGGTGCTGATCTTTTCTTTCAATGTTTCGAAGGACTTCTGCTACTTTCCTCCCCATTGAAAGACTTGCTTTACATATGTCAATACGTGTAAAGGTGCTGCAACAATAGAGAAATTGGCAATAAATCTTCTCCAATACTGTACTGCACCCAAAAAGTTGCGAACCTCGGTTACACTAGTAGGCTTAGGCCAATTTACAATTGCTTCAACTTTAGAAGGATCAATTTTTAGCTGACCATGACCAACAATATGACCTAGGTAAACCAAAGAGGTTTTCCCAAACTCACAATTTTACGTAGAGTTTTTCGTTTTTCAATACATCAAGCACTTTCTGCACATGACATACATGTTCATTCCAACTTTTACTAAAGACAAGAATATCATCTAGATATACAAGAACAAATTCATCAATGAAAGGCCTAAAGAGATCATTCATGACCCTCATAAAAGTGGTTGGAGCGTTGCAAAGTCCGAATGGCATCACCATCCATTCGAACAACCCCTATTTGGTCTTCAAGGCGGTTTTCCACACATCTTGCTCTGCAATTCGGACCTGGTGATAACCACTATGTAAATTGAACTTGGTGAAATAGATAGCATTCTTTAACTGATCTAATAAGTCATCAATGCAGGGAAGAGGGTAACGATTTTTCACCATGATTTTTTTTAGTGCTTGGTAATCCACGCACGTCCTCCATGTGCCATCTTTCTTCGGCACTAAGACAATCGGTGAGCCACATGGAGAAGTGCTCGGTCTGATGACCCCTTGGTTCAATAGTTCCTGCACGTGCTTTTTGATCTCCTCCATCTCAATGGTCGACATCCTGTACATGCTAATATTAGGTAAAGGAGCGTCATGCTGCAAATGGATCTCATGTTGGATTTCCCTCTTCAAAGGTAATCCCCTTGGTTCCTGAAACATCTCATCATAGTTAGAAATTAATTCACATAATTCCTTTTTATGCACATGATCACAACCCTGGAAAGCATCGGATAATTCTGCATCTTTTCCCCTTACAATCATAAGCATGCAACCCTTACTGGAATTCACCAACCTCTTCATTTGTCCTCCACTTACAAGGCTGGCGTTGATTTTAGTTTGATGAACCCTTACAATATATTCTAACCCATCTTTTGTGATTTGGTATTTGTTTTCATGACGGAAGAAGATTGCCTTTCTATCATATAGATATGGACTCCCTAACACCATGCCACAGATATCCAATGGTATCACATCAAGTTTTACCGCATCTACTAACTTAGAAGCGATCACAAATTTAACCTTGCACTGCTTAGTTACATTCAGTTTTGCTTTATCATTTATCCATCCAAGTGGGTAAGGTTTTGGATGTGGTTTGGTTTCCAAGCCTAGCTTCTTTACCAAGGACTCTAAAATTAAGTTTTCTTGGGATCTGGTATCAAATAGAGTTTCCACTTTTGTATGATTTATGATAAATCTAATATGAAAAGCTCAATTCTCTTTCGTTCATTAGGAAGAGACTCATTTATTGAACTAGTACCTTCATGTGATTCAGAATTAACATGAGGTGTAAGACTACCTTTTGTTCCAGCTGTTGTGATCAATGCTTCATCTCCTGAATCAGATCCAAGGTCTTACTGCACAGTTGCTACTGTCTTCTGCTTGCCTTTTCCTCCATACTTCTTTGGTCTCTTTTCCGGGTACTGTTTCCAACAATGATTGTCGTCATGACCTTCCTTTTTGCAGTGATTGCAATAAGGTATTTCTCCTTCATCTTTCTTGGTTGATGCTGTCCTCTTCTCCTAACCCTTTCCTTTCACTTTGGGTTTGCCATTTGGAGGTTTGAAAGGTGGTTTCTTGAAATGATCATCTCTTTCATTTTTGCCCCTGTTCTCAAGATGAATTGCCTTCACACTGGCAGAGTCAATAGTAGCTAGTTCAAACAATAATAATGAATGTCTAAGGTAACTATGTAATGATCCAATATACTTAGTTACTACTTCAGGTGAGTCAAGTGCAATGTCCAAATTAAGTGCTAGTTTTCTAAATTCCTCTGTAAAGCTTTGAAAATCTTGACCTCTGCCTTGCCTTAAGTATTAGTAATCCATTAAGGCCTTTTGCTTATAACCCAAGGGATAGAATTGTTCCTTTAATGCAGAAATGAAATTAGGCCATGAGGAAAGAAGATTACCCACACTCTTACTGCTTCGCAATTTGCTCTCCCACCAAACAAGAGCGGTGCTACTCAGCTGAAGAGAGGCCAGTTGAATCTTTGCCTCATCCTCTTCGATCTGCTGAATCCTGAGTAGATTTCAATCTGCCGAATCCAGTTGTTAAGCTTTTCTGCATTACTTTCACCATTAAACATGGGAAGATCAAATTTGACATCTAATTTAAAGAAAGGTTTCTTAGATGCATCCCTTGAATTTCTATGATGATAGTGATGAGAAGAAGAACTTTAACTCTTGGAAGGAGAAGGAGGGGGTTCTTCTCCACCATTTCCATGCACTGAACCTTGTTCTTCTGGATTTCTCTCTTCTACTTTCTCCAGCCTTGAAAGCAACTGCCCAACATTCTCTGCCATTGTATAGAAGGCTTTGCGGAAATTGCGCTTCTCTTCATGATGGGCCTCTTCATCTGCCATGTTTCTCCTTCGATGTGCACGCCCTGCTTCGGGATCGAAAGACTTTAGTTTCCCTTTGCCTCTTCGGAGCCTGTTTCTTGTTAGCATACAAACATGCAATTCGCATCTAAAAAAAGACATGCTCTGATACCACTTGATCCAAAATCTTTTGCTTATAGATGTGTTAAAGAATTACATGCATAAATTGTAGCTTAACATAGAAGACTTAATGTGCACATGAGAGAAGAGGAGAAACACATAAAGCATGAAAGAAGACAACAAGACTTGATAACGGAGTTCGTCTAACTTGGACTACGTCTCTGGGCCCTACTCGATCAATGGGGAGGCCTTCATTCATTAAGTGGCATGAGAAAGAAGAGTACAAGCATTAGTTACAAAAAAGGAGTTTTGTACCTCCATATTGAAAAATGGCCAAAAAATGCAGAACTTTGATGGAGAAACGGACAACGCCATTGCGTTCGTGGCGTCGAGAAGTGCTAAAACCATATAAAATTTGTCAAATTTTGACAAAGTGAAAATTCGGTCCTCCTGCAAAATTCTGCCTCGAACTGTGTGCGCTGCCTCCTCTCCCCTGGGCACACTGATGAATTGAGTTTTAAATAAAAAATGGCTGATGGATTTCTCAAGAACGCTGTTGGCAGAGTTGGTTTGAGATCCAAATATTGTTGGGGAGGAGGTCGGGTGGTCAAACCCCACCACCTCCCTTACATAACAAAATTTTTAAGTGGGAAGGGAGGTCGAGCTGGGCCCGCCTTGGGCGGCCCGCCCACCTCACCTGTCCCCTACTCCAACTCATTTAAGCAGTGGTTGAGGCTGGGTCCGCGCCCCAAAGGCTAGCCCACCTTTTATGCTAACGGTCCTTTGTTTTAATGTTGGTGGTTGGGTCCGTGCCCCAAGGGCCGGCCCACCACCTTAACTTTGAGCTTACAGTTAATGGCTCCATGGTGTGGGTTCTGTGGGAGGGGCCGGGGGTCGTGGCCCGCCCCTCCACTATTATTTTGTTTGTATGCGGATGGAGTTGGGGTGGCGGTGTTGGTGGCCCGCCACCCCTTTTTTTATATATATATTTTTGTGATATAAAACAAACTATGCATTTTCGGAAATTCGGTTTTGGACCGAAGGAGTCTTTTTAATGAGGCCACGATTTTGCCCGGAATCTGGCCGGAGTTGGCCGGATTCCGTCCGCCGGAAAAGTTCAAATTATGCCTTCATTAATCCTGCCCAGTCATCAAAAGTCAACCCAACTTTGACTGCCTCTATCTCCTTCATTCGGACTCAGATTGGAGTGCCGTTCGCACCGTTGGAATCAGGGAGATGAGCACTTCGATCTGATGTCAATTTCATCACCTTTCCCAATTTGAAGTTTGAGCCTTTTCCCTGCCACTGGTGTCTGGAGATCCTCCTGGATCATGAGATGAGGTGTATATAAAGCCTAACTCGACATCATTTAGAAGCAAGTAACTCGACATTCATTCGGTGAAGAAGTGTGAAGAAGAAGGGCTACAAAGAAAAGTGTGAAGAAGTGATAAGAAGAGTTTCTTCTGGGCAAGCGAAGGAGGATTCTTCTGAGCATAGCGAAGAAGGTTTCTTCTGGGGTCATCGAAGAAGAGTTTCTTCTAGGGCAGTGAAAAAGGCTTCTTTTGGGGCAGTGAAGGAGGTTTCTTCTAGGTTAGCGAAGGAGAGATTTTCTTTTGGGTTAGTGAAGGAGATGTTTTCTTCTGGGGATAGCGAAGGAAGGATTCTTCTAGGATACTTGTTTTGGGTAACCGAGAGAGAGATCTAGAGACCGAGATTCTCTAGAGGAAGCCAGTAAGATCATAAAGACCGAGTTTCTCTAGGAGAAGTCGAGAAGAAGCGATGTGAAGTATAGATACTGAGTTTCTCTAGAAGGAGCCGAAGAGAACAATTCGAGATCAAGAAGAAAGTCGAAAAAGGGAAGAGGCAGAGCATCAAGGTTAGTGACAAGGTTCTTGGGAGGATACTAGAGTCAAGGGTCTTTGTCATGGTCTTCGTACTCATCAATTGAGAGGTTTTGGCCCTAGCTGACAAGCCTACACACTGTGTCACTTGTCTTTTATTGTGCATACTAGTAATTTTCTTGATGAAAAGAACACAATAATAACATAATGAAGAAAATACTATAAGCTAAGAAGTAAAAGTATATCACAAGCAATTATCAAGTAGAGAAATATTTTAACTATCCATGTCCTAGATTTCTCAATATGGTATTGTTGAAATTTCTAAGTCTGACACATTAGAAATCCCTATTGCATTATCTGGTTTATTCCAACTACTTGTTTATTCCATTAACAAGTTATTTATACATATAAATACTGAAAATAAACACAAATGCAGTCTTAACTCATATATAGACTAGCAACTGAAATACTAGACAAGCACACAAGGGACACCGTTATTTTTGGACAATCGTCCTCGGAAGAACCCAAATTGGGAAAACCGGTGCAGCAATTCTAAGGGTTATATTATTATGCAATTATTCTGAGTACAACTGGGTGCCAAACTGGCTCACCCGACAGAGAAAATAATCTGGCAATAATACCTCTCTCTTCGGAAGCAAATATTTTGAAAGTTTGCGCCACGAATCCCTCTCCACCTCAATCTGAAGCTCTGCATTAGCCCTCCTGGCCTCTACATAAGCTTGAAACCCTCTGCATCAACCTTCTGAGGCTCTGCGCAGCCTCTTCGGCTCTCTGCGTTACTCCTTCAGCGTCTGCGTGGATGATGCAGGCCCTTTTTGCCTCTGCGCTGTCTTTGCTAGCCTCTCCGTGGCTCCCTCTGGCTCTGTGTCTGCCTCTCTACTTCTGGCCTTTGCGCTGTCTTTGCTGGCCTCTGCGTGGCTCCCTCTGGCTCTGCGTCTGCCTCTCTGCTTCTGCGTTGGTCTCTCGACACTACCTCTACCTCTCTACCTTGTACTCACTGCCCCTCGCTGCAACTCTGATCACTGATTCGATTTCTCTTAGCAAACCCCTCTCTAGAAAATCGAATGACTGATCACTCTGGGGTATCTCCAACTGACCCTCAAGCCTGCTCTTGTACTTTTTCTTTTGTGTCTTCAACGACTGAGATTATATCTCTAATCAGCAGCGAAGATTAGATTTGGCTTGATCCATGTCCTTTAGAACCTTCTACCCTAGTTTTATATTAATACCCATTAATATTTTATTTTTCCTAAGTTTAGACTTAGGAACTCCATTAAAAATATTAATTATTTTAATAGCTCCTTAACCAGGTAGATTCTGCCCAAACCATTTCTGGGCCTTGAAGATCTTATGTGCTTTAGCCTCTCCACCAATTTTCATGGTTAGAGCACATCTGATGCTACCCCAAATCAACAGGTATCAGAGCCTAGGTGCTGAAGACAAGAAGGGGCATTCAATGAAGAAGACATCAAGCAGTGGCAGAATGATCATAGCAGATTCAAGGACCACTACGGTCAAGAACTTCAAAACCATAGATCAAAGAAATATACTCTAGCAAGAGTCTTGAAATTATCTTCAAGAAGGAAGTAGGAAGAAAGACAGAAACCCTAGAAGCAATTCAAAGATCATCATTCATACATCACCAAAGAAGTGGAAGCTCTTCAAATCTAAGGAAGATTAGATCGAAAGGCAATCTTCTCTCTATTGAAGAAAGGATCTCATTTGAAAAAAAAAGATCATCCTAATGAAGAAAGAAGGTAACAAAAGATCAGATAGAAGGGATCAATCAGTGACAAGAAGAAAAGGGAAACTTGGAAAGTTTGGTCCTCCAAAGAAAAAGAACAACATGGCTAAGGAAATATGCTACGATTGTCAGAAACTTGGGCAATATAGAAGAGATTGTCCTAAACTTAAGAGGGACAAGGGAAGAAGCCCATATTATTGAGGAAGTGAAAGAACCCAAGACAAAGAAGCTTAAGAAGAAAGAAGTAAAAAGATCTCTACTATGACTGAGATAATCTTCTTCACTAGAAGGTACTTGTCACTTGTAATTTATAGATAAGAAGCAATGTCAATAAGATAAGGTGCATTAGATTATAGCGTCATGGAAGAAGCATTAGAAGTAAGGTCTCTTGACATAAGAAATAGAAAGGATGTCTGGAATAAATTCTATTAATTACAAAGAATGGGAGCTCTAGGAAACCTCATTGAAATATCAAAAGAAGTAGAGGTCATCATTGGCTGGGATCATCATACAATAGTCAATAAGGAAACATCTACTGAGTGAGGATATGGAAGATCCTCAAGTTTCTCTGATGGAATCCTTATCAAAGGATTTACTGATCTCAAAGGAAAACAAGTGTTTTATCAGGTATTCCAACTCGTGGGATTCAAGGGATGATGGTATGATGACATAACAATGAAGCAGGTCTAAAGAATAAAGCTCTTTCGAAGCTGCTATAGGAAGCCTGGATGACCGAAAGGAAAGATGAGGTATGTATGCTCACATAGATTATTATGAAAATCATGTCATATGGTTGCAGATAATATGGATCACTATTTCCATCTTGGGAAATATGATCAAGAGAAGAAGGGATCTCCTCCTCTGAAAGATTGCAGAAAGGCATAAGTCACACTAGCTAGAATCAACATAATATGTTCTCATGTGAAAGATGAGGAAGATGACTACAATTGAGGAACTCTAATTGGAAGCTCCTGGGAATGAAGTGTTAAAAGAAAGGAAGAGATCGTGAAAATATTCAACAAAGATAAAAGGCATTCAACATCCGAGACCAAGAAGAGTTGACTAGAATATCTTCCAGACAGATATGAAGACTCTGATAAGAGTCGGGATAAGATGGAGACCCTTGACAATGAATATCTTTGAGAGATGTGTCAACATGTATGCAGGATGCTGATACCTACAGGAAGATGTCATGGAGAAAGACCATCACAAAGGTAATTTTAATTTAAGTGTTCATTTCTTATTTTTGAACTAATATCTGGATGGGCTTATGTAGGACTGCCAAAGGGAAGATCTGTGGATGATTTCCAAGAGGACCATATTGAGGGATGTAAGATCCTTCCGGAAAATATGGCATGAAGAAAGCAACATGACATGAAGCAAAACTAGATGGAAAAACTGATGGATCACTTTCTGATGAAATGAGGACATGACTAACTCATGAATGAAAGTGATAGATGGTCTGTGCCTTATGAAGAAGTCCTCGAAAGATGAAGACTCCATGACGAAGAATAAATTCATGACATCAAAGGAAGGACTTCTTCAAGCAGCTAGTTGTTTCACACGAGGAGCTGCTGTAGGTCCTTAGTTAAGAGGGAGCCTGAAAAGGAGTTTCTTACTTTGGAAGAAACTTGAAATTCATAAGCCAAGAGGGAGTTCAGGTACGTTCCTTTTTGGTAGGAATGAGTACATTCCTTTATTGGAATATTTCCTCCTTATTTGAGAGGGAGAGATAGACATGTCATACTGGTCTTCACCTGGGAAGACAAAATGGAGGATTGGGTAATCATTTGGCATCCGATACTCTTTGAGGATGAGATAGGGCATCCAATAGAAGAGTAGTCATGGAGGACCGATATTCTTTGAGGGCTGGGGAGTCCAAGATAAAAATAGTCCTCATGGAACACACCCTGAGTACCCATGTAGGGGATATTCCGAGAGAGACAATGATGAGAGTGTCTATAAATCATTGGTCTCGCTAGCATTGAGCTCAAATCTATTGAAGAATCAAGGGAAAATTAGGTGTAGTGTGATTCTTTTTGACTTGATAACGATTTGTGGAGTCTTTTTACTTTTTCTTCTTAGCTTAATCTTCTTCTTCTTATTAATGCATGTGTGTGTACTTCATCAAATTGCTACCAAAAACATAAGAACAAGAACACATGATGTTGGCTTTCTGCTAGGGCCAAAACCTCTCTTCTCTTGAGAGGAAAACCCTTTAGTAAGTTTTTCTTATTGAAGATTTTTATTGATCAATGCCAAACCCTAGACCCTTGACAAGAATATCCTCCAAGCAAAAGTCAAATCCTTCCTTCTTCCTGCAGTTTGTTTCTTGGCACTCCGTCGTCCTCCTTTCGGCACTTCGTTCCCCGACACTTCGTCCTCCTACTTCTTTCGACAACTGGTGATAGACCTTCTTATGCTTAGTTCTAGAAGAGATATTTCTCCTTGATCCTTAGTGAACTCTTTCACATAAGATGATGCCTTCCTTCTCTTAAGCAATTGAGCTTCTTCTTGACGTGAAGTTGCAGACTTGATGTGACAGCGCCGCAGCCCTAGTTTTTCGCACATGTGGGAGGTTTCCCTTAGGTTTTGACCCTTGTCTTCTTCGCTTGAGAGAGTCTCTTCTTCACTATAGTGGGAGGCCTTATAGGCCTTAGTTTCTAGCCCAAACAATGAGAGATATGGGACTAATGTGTTGTTGTTGTTATGACCGCAGAGAGGCCTCTTTTTCTCACACGTGTGACTATGTTTGACCCTTAGAGCAACCCCTTAACCTTTGGTCTTGTCTTCTCCTTCTTTGTGTTGATTGGGTAGCATTGGATGTGATCTAGCCACGAAAATTGGTGGAGAGGCTAAGGCACATGAGATCTTCAATACCCAGAAAGGGTTTGGGCAGATTCTAAATAGTTTGGGAGATATTAAAATAATTAATATTTTTAATGGAGTCCCTAAGTCTAAACTTAGGGAAAATAAAATATTAATGTGTATTAATATAAAACTGTGTTAGAATGGTCCAAAAGTCATGGATCAAGACAGATCTAATCTTAGCCGTTGATTAGGGACTTAATCTCGGCCGTTGATTTGTCAACAAGAAAATTATAAAAGGAGGCTTGAGGGTCACTTGGAGAATACACTGAGGGAGATTAGTCAGTTCAATTTCTGGAGCGGGGTTAGCTGAGAAATTGAACCAGTGGTCTGGTGAGCAGTTAGGAGGTAGCAAGTACAGAGCAGAGAGGCGGGATCAACCACTGGAGATCAGTGCTGAGGCAGGAGAGGCAGACACAGGGCTTTTTAGGCAGATGTAGAGGTAGCAGAAGACTGCGCAGTCACTTGCTGGGCCTACGTGAGTGACGCAGAGAGGCCCAGGGCTGACGCAGAGGGTTTGAGAGCCATGCAGAGGTCAGCCAGGATGACGCTGGGATTGGGAGAAGTGCTGGAGAATTATTTCTCTCTGTGGGTAAGCCAGTTTGGCACTCTGTTGTACAAAATAATTGCTGAATAATAAAATCCTCCCTTGCTGCACTGGTTTTCCCACATTGGGTTTGCCCTGGGACTGTTGTCCAAAATATCTGTGTCATTGAGTTAATGCTTGTGCATATGTTTGTTTCTGTATTACGGTGTGCTATTTGCAGCAATATTTATTTTAATTTTTATTGAAGTAATTTTATAAATAACTTATTATGGAATAAGTAGGAAAAATAAATCAGTTACTGCAGTGATAGAATTTTCAGACTTCGCTGCACTAGAGGCTCCTTATACTCCACTTCTTTCACTCTTTTCTCGAATTCTCTTGCTCGCTAATTTCAGAGGTGAGGTCATTGTCTTTGGAAGAGTGGAAAACCTCTATATATAGAGGACTATCCCTCCTTTAGACCGACTTGAGGACAGTAGGCTGACTTGTCTATTTCTTCATCATTTTGCTGCTTGAAGGATGTCGTTGCAAGGAGGAGACTTTGACTTTGCTTGGAGGTATTCTTTTGACTTAATACAATTATATACATGGTGTAACATGCCTTTAAGGTCTTCAGTATTTTCTTTTGACTATTTGACTCACCTATAGCACTTTAACATGTGCTAGACCTATTTCAATGAGCAAGAAACTCATTGACATATATTATAAAAATAATATTTCTTTTCTTGAATAAATACAAATATCAAAAGTACATTTATGAAGACCGAACCTAGTTACATTTCCTTCAACACCCCCTCTTAACTAGGGAGGTATTCATACAACCTTACAAGGTGTTTGGCTATGTTTCAATCTTGAAGAATTCACATAAGAGAAACCGTATTGGCAATCCATCTGTTATAGCATCATAGTAACCAACATTGTTTCCACAACAAGGCCTTGACTGACAAATCTATCTCTCAATAGATCAGAGCACAATGTTGGCGAGACCAATGACTTATAGACACCTTAGTCATTGTCTCTCAAGGTACATACCCACTCGAGTGTTCACTGAGTATGACCTTCTAGGACTATTCTTATCTTGGGTTCCCAACCCTCAAAGAATATCAGTCCTCTTGCCTACTCTTTTCTTGGATTCCCTACACATCGTCAAAGAGTATCCAATGCTAGATGATTACCCAATGCTCTCATTCTTTCTTCCCAAGTGAAGACAAGAATGTTGTGTCTATCACTTCCTCTCAATTGAGGAAGACATGCCCAAGTATCCTTTGACAGGGTACCTGTCCAAGTTCCTTTGTAATTGGGAACTTGTTATAACTCCCTCTTAGCTAGGGACTTGTCCATTCATTCGCAACTTCTTCTTTGTGGGTCCTTCAGCTGCTTGATCTTCTTCCTTCCTTTGATGTCATGAAGTCTTTGTTTGAACTTCTTCTTGATAGGGCATCATCCATCGATCACTTTCCTTCTTGGTTTGTCATGTCATTGCTTCCTTCGTGGAAAGTGGCCTTCTTGTCATATATTAGGTTCTCTTGTCATCTAGTTATTCCTTTTCATCTTGTCTTATGCTTCAGACTACTCTTTACATGGATGATTCTTTGTACTTGCTTGTTCCCATGCTTTGTTCTAGAAGCCCTTCATGACTTCATCCTGATATTGCTTCAACATTAAATGGTGCTTTTGTTAGATGGCTTCTTCATCATGACATCTTCGTAGAGTAGAATCAGTTATCTGCACCTTCTATATCTCCAAGGCCTTCATTGTTAGGATATTCCGACACATAGGAAATAGTTAAGTACAACTTGGTCTAGTATAGAGTTAGGTATAGAGTTAGGTAAAGTGTGTTTCTTTACCGTTGTACATTTTGTAACTTACAATCCGACGGTCACGATATGTAGTGATCCGACGGTTCATTCTCTCCTCGGTATTACCGACACTTGATCCGTGGCTTGACACCCGATTGCTCCATGAATTCTATTTAAAGCGCATGGAGGGTCATTTGTAGGGTAATCCGTGCATGAGAGAAACATATGTAAATTTTCATTCTTTTATTAATAAATTGCCTGAAGTGGCCGCGTTGGCTCAGGCCGTGGACTGTTTCCCTCTTTGAGGGTTTTAACCACGTCAAAATACTGGTGTATTGATCTGCGATCTGGTTGTGAGCGGTGTCCTTTTGGTTTTCTGTCTGAGGAACTTACCCTGTAAATTCCTACATGGTATCGGAGCTATTTGAGGGCCGCATCCGTTGGTGATCGAAATCTGAAGCCGGTAGAACTGCATCCGACTGTCGTTTCCTAGATCTGCTGTTTCTGACTGCTTTCGGGCCGAGAGGACTGCTCTGTTGTGTTGGGAGCATCTGTTCCAGTGAGGAACCCCTTTCGTTTCACTTGAAAAGGTTTCCGGTAGCCCTAGCTGCGTCATTTTTAAGATCTGGAGGTATACAGTGTTTATTTGCAGTTTACTGTTATTTTCTCTCTGTTTATTTCGGTTTCGGTTTATTTAGCCTTTTTATTACCGGATTTATACCTTTCATTTCTGCGTATGCTCTTTGCCCTGCGACTCTGTGCGATCTGGGCAAATCAGAAACAGAAAGGAAGGATTTTTCTCATGCGTATGCTCTTTTTCCTGCGCCTTAGTGTGATCTCGGAAAATCAGAAACATTGAGGAAAATATTTAGTTTCCGGCCAAAGCTAACTTTGAGCCGCAAGGTTCATTTTTGAAAATATTTAGTTTTTTGGCTAAAGCTAACTTCGAGCCATAAGGTTCGTTTTCTTTGCATGTCCGTGTTGGGTTTTGTGTTTTTTGTTTTGTAGGGAAAAAGAGCTTTCTCAAAGCAAGCACGCAACCCAAAGCACCCCCCCCCTCTCTCTCTCTCTCTCTCTCTCAAATTTTTTGTATAGATCAATTGGTTCAAAGCTATTTTAAGAGAGTAGAGGTCTTGGGTTCAAGTCTCCATTTTGTGGGGGCAGACTTTTTCATTTCCGCACATTCCCGCACTTCGTCGGCAACTTCAACAACTTTTTTTCAAAAGCCATAACTTCTTCATCCGGAAGCCGTTTTCAGAGCCGTTTTTTTTAAATCAGCCTAATTTTTCGAGATCTATCCATTGGAACACTTATTTTCAGCATCTTTAGCTTCAGTTTCCATTGAAATGGAAAGTCAATACCAAGTTACCCTTGACAGCACCAACTACTTCCAATGGTTGGCTTACATTGAGGATTTACTTAGAAGTAAAGGTCTCTACAGAATAGCCTCAGGCCAAGAAAAGAAACCGAAGGATGAAGATAAGGCTGCTAAATGGGAAAATAGGCAAGATCAAGCACGTGGATTGATAGGGATGTCTATTTCTCCAGATCTTAGATTCCATATTGCAGAAATTGATACTCCTGATGAAGCAATGAAACAAATCAATAAAGTTTTTGGGATTAAAAATGAAATTAGAGCCCATCAACTTGAAAATGAGTTGCTTACATTGGACCCTAATAATTTTTCTTGCATTGAAGATTTCTTGTCCAAGTTCAAGACCCTTAGATATCTTTTGGAAGGTGTTAAAGTTAAGAAAGAAGATAGTAACCTTATCTATTCCATTCTTACAAAGTTGGGACCAACCTACTCTGTGTTTGTTTCCACCTTCCATTCTACAAGAGAAGCCTTCATTTCTCAAGGAACAGACTACAAGCCCCCTTCGTTTGACTCTTTTTGTGATTCTTTAATAAGAGAACAAGAAAAACTCTTACACCTTGGTCTTCTTAATCTTGGAAACTCTTCCAAGAAAGCGTTAGCCGCCCAGCAGCAACCAAATTCAAAGAATCCTAAGAAGTCATATCCTAAAAAGAATGGTCTTAAACCAAACAAGGGTCCCAAGCAATTTCAGCCCCAAAATGAAAAATCATTTCAACAAAATGATAAGACAAATAAAAACAAAGGGAAGAAGACTGATAGACATTGCAATTTTTGTAATCGAGATGGCCACTTAGAATCAAAATGCTTTAAGAAGATGGAAGCCTTGGAAGCAGCAATGAAGAAGCATAACATCCATTTGGGGCAATCTTCAAATTCAACTTCATCTTCAGGAATGGCACTTTCTGCATGTGGTTGTCAAGCATCTCGGTCTGGCTATGCATTAAATGTATCTTCTTCTTCTCATTCTCATGAGTGGCTCATTGATTCTGGAGCTTCTTATCACATGGCCAAAAACAAAGCCATGTTTTCTTCTTTAAATGATTGTAACACCAAAAATATATATGTTGGTGATGATAGATCTCTTAGTGTTGTAGGGACTGGAACTGTTCATCTAGATAATGGTCAGTTTAATGATGTATTATGTGTTCCAACCTTATCCTGCAACCTTCTATCTGTATATCAGATAAGTCATTCAGGTGAAGGTAAAATCGTTGAATTTTCACCTCATGATGTTGTAATCAAGGACTTAAGAGATCCTAAACAGATTTTGGCTACTGGCATTGCTGATGATTCTACAAGGTTGTATAAGTTTCACAACTTTGGGTCATCAAATCTTCCCTCAGTATTTGTTGCTCATAACGATGAAGTGAGCAAACTTTGGCATGAGCGATTTGGTCACTTAAACTATCGCTCCCTTCAGCATCTATGTAAAGAAAATATGGTGACAGGTCTTCCTATGGTATCTTGCAGAGATGGTGTTTGTTCCGGATGTGTACTCGGAAAACATCATCGGGACAGTTTTGAAAAACGTGCCTCTTGGCACGCCTCAGCCCCTTTACAGCTTGTGCATAGTGATTTATGTGGTCCACTTCCAGTTGTGTCATTCTCTGGCTGCAAGTATTTCTTAACTTTCATTGATGATTTCTCTAGACGCACTTGGGTATACTTCTTAAAACTCAAGAGTGAAGTATTTAACACTTTTTTGGCCTTCAAGGCCTTTGTTGAAAAACAATCTGGACATCAAATTCTTAAGTTAAGATTTGATAATGGTAGAGAATATGTTAAAAACACATTCATCAACTATTGCACTGAGAATGGAATTCAAATGCAACATATTGTTCCATATACTCCACAACAAAATGGTGTAGCTGAAAGGAAGAATCACACCTTAAAGGAAATGGCTAATTGTATGCTACAATATAAAGGACTTGGTCTTAGTTTTTGGGCAGAAGCAATTAACTGTGCAAATTACATAATAAATCGCACTCCTACTAAGGCTTTAAAGAATATCACTCCAGAAGAAGCATGGAGCTCAATCAAACCAGATGTAAGTCACTTTCGTGTTTTTGGAAGTGAAGCGTGGGCCCATATTCCAGATGAAAAGCATAAAGCTTTAGAACCTAAGAGTGAAAAATGTACTTTTGTTGGATATTCTGAAGATGTCAAAGGCTATAGACTTATTCCATTTAAGTCCAAAAATGTTATCATTAGAAGAGATGTAAAATTTGATGAAAATATATCAGCCTGCGAGCCTAGTCCGGCTGTTGTGCCACCTCTCCCTATCTCTTCTACTTTGGAAAACATTTCTTCTTCAGATGATGAAAGTGAGGATGACAATCCTCCCCCACCATCTCAGGATCTTCCTTCAGCTCCTCAGCTTCCAAAATGGGTTCGTGCTACTCGAGATGCAGCAGGTGATCTTGCCGGTGATCCTACAGATCAGCGACATACACGTTCTCAGTTCGAGAGAGCCTCTTCTTTACTGGCTCAAGCTCCAGTAAATTATGATCCTGACACCTTTGCAGAAGCTTCAGGCCATCCAGATTGGGAAGCAGCTATGAATGAAGAATATCATTCCTTGTTGGCAAATGATACATGGGATCTTGTTCCTCTACCAAAGGGACGAAAACTTGTTAGATGCAAATGGGTTTACAGAACCAAGTATGGACCAGATGGGAAAGTTGATAAACATAAAGCCCGTCTTGTTGCTAAGGGTTTTTCACAGGTTGAAGGCATTGACTACACTGAAACCTTCTCCCCTGTTGCCAAAATGAACTCTATCCGCCTTGTTCTTTCCCTTGCTGCCTCTTTCAAATGGGAAGTCCATCAGATGGATGTTAAATCTGCCTTCTTGCATGGGGACTTGCATGAAGAAATCTATATGGAACAACCCATTGGCTTCATACAAACAGACTCCAGCCTTGTATGTCGACTTAAGAAATCCCTTTATGGTCTCAAGCAAGCTCCTCGGGCTTGGTATGCCAAAATGGATAGCTTTCTTTTAGAATCTGGCTTTTCTAGGTGTCATTCTGACAATACTGTCTACACCAAGAAAGTGGGCAACTCTCTTATCATCCTTGTTCTTTATGTTGATGATCTTATCCTTACTGGTAGTGATCCCAACCTTATAAACCATGTGAAGTCTAGCCTTAAAAGGAAATTTGAAATGACAGACTTAGGACACTTACACTATTTTCTCGGTCTTCAAGTCTTGCAATCTAAGGAGGGTATTTCCCTTTCCCAGTACAAGTATGCTTGTGATATTCTACGTCATTTTCACATGGAAGACTGTAAGCCAGCCCCTTCTCCCTTTCAGTCTGGAGTCAAACTTTCAGTCACTTGTACTTCTCCTGAAGTTGATGCTACCTTATACCGTCAACTTGTAGGAAAACTTTTGTATCTAACCCATACTCGTCCTGACCTTTCCTTTGCTGTTGGCCTTGTTGCTCGGTTCATGCAAAACCCCCGTGAAAGTCATTGGAAAGCAGCTAAAAGAATACTTCGTTATGTTCGAGGTACAATTCAGTTTGGGATTCATTACAGTGCCGAAGCATCTCCTCTATTGGTTGGTTTCACTGATTCCGATTGGGCTGGTGACCCTGATGATCGGAAGTCTACTGCCGGTTATGTGTTCACTCTTGGTTTAGGACCTATTACATGGGCTTGCAAGAAACAAGGTGCCATTTCTCTTTCATCAGCAGAAGCAGAGTATCGTGGTGCCGTAGAAGCTAGTAAGGAAGCCTTGTGGCTTCGTCAGATCCTATCAGAGTTTGACTTTGAGCAGCAACATCCGACTACACTTTGGTGTGATAATCAAAGTGCCATTCAGCTATGCAAAGATCCAGTCCAACATCAGCGCAGCAAACACATTGAACTGCACATGCACTTCATCAGAAAGCTCATTCACGACCATGTTCTTGAAGTGCAATATTGTTCAACAGATGATCAAGTTGCAGACATCTTCACAAAGGCTCTCACAGAGGCGAAGTTCACTAAACTTCGATTTATGGTTGGAGTTCAGGAAGTTGTCACTAAGGGGGGATAGGCTCTAGTGCCTCCTTCCTTCTCCTATTGTGTCATATTTGTAAATCCTTCAATCCTATCCCAAGTTGTTCTTAAGGGGGGATGTTAGGATATTCCGACACATAGGAAATAGTTAAGTACAACTTGGTCTAGTATAGAGTTAGGTATAGAGTTAGGTAAAGTGTGTTTCTTTACTGTTGTACATTTTGTAACTTACAATCCGACGGTCACGATATGTAGTGATCCGACGGTTCATTCTCTCCTCGGTATTACCGACACTTGATCCGTGGCTTGACACCCGATTGGTCCATGAATTCTATTTAAAGCGCATGGAGGGTCATTTGTAGGGTAATCCGTGCATGAGAGAAACATATGTAAATTTTCATTCTTTTATTAATAAATTGCCTGAAGTGGTCGCGTTGGCTCAGGCCGTGGACTGTTTCCCTCTTTGAGGGTTTTAACCACGTCAAAATACTGGTGTATTGATCTGCGATCTGGTTGTGAGCGGTGTCCTTTTGGTTTTCTGTCTAAGGAACTTACCCTGTAAATTCCTACATTCATAGGTGTCAAGGGTCCTTTGATCTTTTCCTTTCTTAGTCAGAGTTGTCTTGCCTTCTTTCGGGAGTTGTCTTAAATGGATCTTGGTTAGATAGTGATTTGTTGTGATCATGGTGTTCTTCACATGCTTGATCTCTTTTTTCACTTGCTTCTTCTTGGATAGATTGGTCAACCACCTTATGCTCCTTGTGGGAGCACTTTTTCATTGCTTGCTTCTAGTGCTAGTCAACATTTCTTCTTCACTTGCTTTTTAGTCAACAATCTTATACTCCTTATGTGAGTATTCCTTTTTGTTGACCTTCATAGCATTGTAGTACATGCCTTCAAGCATGTCATTGGTGAAAGATATTCTTTCCTACTTGATCATATCATAGAACTATTCCCATGGCACAATAATATACATATAATAACATGACTAAACTTTGATGCATACATACCTCATCTTGATTCTCCTTTGATCATCTTAGCTTCATTTGGTTGTCCTTGGTGTGGCCCTTCTTGCTTCATCTTAGCTTGCCTGCATATCATCCTTTTCTTGAATCCCATGAATGGGATTCCCAATGAGACATCTGCTTTTGTTTATGAATCTTCTTTTGAAGATTCCATCATAGGATCTTGAAGACCCTTACCCTGCAAATGTTTCTTTCCTTTTGATGATGGAGGTCTTCTAAGATTCTTAATCATGATCAATTTTCTTTCATTGTGGATGAGGTCCTATACTAGGTATGCTCCTTCTACATGAATATCTTGAGCTATATCTACCATGCTCCTATATTCTAGAAGATATTTCTAACCATGCATTTTGTTCTCATTTATAAATGCTCCTTCTACAAGAGTATTTTGAACTCTATGTACATCATGCTTCTAGATTCTAGAAGATGTTTCTAGCCATGCAATTTTTATCAATGTTCCACCAAGACTCTAGTGCGGGGAGACGCACAGGGGGGATGTGTGGGAGTAGTTACCCTCAAATTTTAGGGAAATTTCGGGGGTGCGGGGGACGTCGGGGCATATATATATATATATATATATATATATATATATATATATATATATATATCAAGTTCATATTCAATAATGAAAACATAAATAGACTAATAGTAATAGTAAATACATTGATCCCTCCTTGTCATTCATTTTGATACATACATTATTCATCCATACCATGAGATTCAATAATGAAACATTCAAATACATTGATCAATGTCATTCATCATTCTATAATCTACATTGATTTAAAAATAAATTCATCATTCTAGAATCTAAATTAAAATTTGAAAGAAAAACAGACTAGTATATTACTAATATACTGTATACTAGATACTGAAGTTTGAACACTAAAATAGTAAACTACTGAATTCAAAATTGATATAACCCAAAATCTCAAACTTAAAAATAGTTAAGAGTGAGGAATTAATAATTGGTGTGAGGTCATCAAACAAAGTTAAAACTGAAAAGTAAAAATGGACAATGAGGACTTAAAATAAAATCAACATCAAGGAGTCAATCTCAATGATTGGTCCTCTACATTAAGTATTATTAGACCAATTCGAGGGGGCACGCATCCCCCCTCAAAAGGCGATGCCCAGAAGCACCCTTTTTGGGTGGGTGGGACACCCAGAAGCACCCCTTTTGGGGAGTCGCGTCCCCCAAAGGGGATGCCCTGAAGCACCCCTTTTGGGGACTCACATCCCCCACACTGGGGAAATGCACCCCCCTGCATGTCCCAAAGACTCCCCAAAAGGGGTGCGTGGGGAAACGCACCCCCAGGCATCCCCCCGTCCCAGGTGCGTGAGGAGTGCGTGCACCTGACCCTGGGGGACGTGTCTCCGTGGAACATTGATTTTTATTCTATTCCTACATGCTCCTATACTACTCAAAACTTTGAAAGAAGACTTTAAGTAAAGAGTTTGACTTAGTCATAGTAGAGTTCCAGAGGATCTTCCTTCTTTTGCTTCTTGTCTTCTTCTTTCATTTCTTGAGTCATATGAGCTTCTTCACTTTTTCTTTTGTTATTGTTGTCCTTCTTCAGTTTAGGACAATTCCTTTTGTAGTGTCCATATTCTTGGCATCCATAACATTGGATTTTGGACATATCTTTGTTGTTTGTTCTTTGCGGACCAAATTTCCCAAGTTTTCCCTTTCTCTTGGCCATGGTAGCAAATGCTTGCTCCTTTAATCCCACATCTTCCTTTGCTTTGAGTCTTGTTTCCTCTATCTTGCATAGAGACCACATTTCACTTAGTGGGGTAGCTTCCTTCTTTGGATATATGCTTGATGTGAAGTTGCCCCAATTCTCAGGTAGAGCATTGAGTATTACAGTTGTCATTTCTTTGTCGGACATGACATCCCTTAGCTTTTGAAGTTGATCTCTCATCTCAGAGATTTTCATGAAGTAGGGAGCTCTTCCTTCCTTTGATATCTTCATCTTGTACAATTGATTTCTTAGAGATATCACTTATCTAGCAGTGGTTACTGAGAATAGCTTTACTAGTTTATCAAAGATTTCTTTTGATGTTTCAAATTTGGAGACATAAGGAATGATAGAGTCCTTGATAGATTCTATTAGAATCCTTTGAGCTCTTGTCTCATCCTAATTGTACTTGGCTAAGGCTTGTGTTTGTTCCTTAGCAGGGATAGTCATATTCCCTTTGACATGTTCTAGAAGTTCATTCTCCTTGAGAAGTAAATCAATCCTCTTCTTCCATGCAAGAAAGTTATTGGTACCCATCGATTTGTTGCTTTCCTTGCAAAAAGACATTGATGTATATTCAAAAGGGGACATATACTTACTTGATATATTTTTAGATGTAGTGGATTTGCTTTCTCCTTGAAGACTTGATGGCTTGCCTTCCTAGAATGTTGATGTTCTTCAAGTTGCCTTCTCCATGTGGACTTGCTTGATGATGAGATTTGCTTGGTGACTTGTAGATGATGTAGGTCCCTCTTTGATCTGCACTTCTTTGTAGGTGCCTTTATGTAAGGCTCTTCTTCTTGCTTTGTATTCTTCCTTTTATGAATGATAGATGGTAGGCCTTCTTGTCCTTGAAGTGATTGAGACTTCTTGGCTTGATGCTTCAACTTTGTAGATGTCTTCCCTTGATGAGTCACCTTATAGGTGTTCTTGAGATGCCCTTTCCTTAATGTGACACCTTAGCTCCGATACCATGTTGAAGAATCAAGGGAAAATTAGGTCTAGTGTGATTCTTCTTGACTTGATAACAATTTGTGGAGTCTTTTTACTTTTTCTTGTTAGCTTAATCCTCTTCTTATTAATGCATGTGTGTGTACTTCAACAAACTGCTACCAAAAACATAAGAACAAGAACACAAGATGTTGGCTCTCTGCTAGGGTCAAAACCTCTCTTCTCTTGAGAGGAAAACCCTTTAGTAAGTTTCTTATATTGAAGCTTCTTATTGATCAATGCCAAACCCTAGACCCTTGACAAGAATATCCTCCAAGCACAAGTCAAATCCTTCCTTCTTCCCGCACTTTGTTTCCCAACACTTCGTCCTCCTTCTTTCAGCACTTCGTTCCCTGACATTTCTTCCTCCTACTTCTTTCGGCAACTGGTGATAGACCTTCTTATGCTCAGTTCTAGAAGAGATATTTCTCCTTGATCCTTAGTGAACTCTTTCACATAAGATGATGCTTTCCTTCTCTTAACCAACCGAGCTTCTTCTTGATGTGAAGTTGCAGACTTGATGTGACAACACTGCAACCCTAGTTTTTCACACGTGTGAGAGGTTTTCCTGAGGTTTTGACCCTTGTCTTCTTCGCTATAATGGAAGCCATTCCAATGGTGGAGTTGGGAGAAAAGCCAAGCCCTAGCTTCGAGATCAAACTTTTCCCTAGCATCCAAAGGCTAGTACTTTATAGGATCAATTCAACACCTTCAAGTGAAAATTATTTGTTTGATCCTTTTCCCCACCTTGTCTAGGGTAAGAATATCATTGATTTCCATACTCTTTCCTCCTACCCTAGACTGGGTCCACTTGGTCCCGTATGGTCCCGTTCCTTTGAAATACAATTCTTCAAGAACCATCCAGGATACCAATTTCAACAAAGATTTTAGGGATTGGGAAACTCCTTCACAAGTCATATCCCATTAACCTAACCCTAAAATCCACCCTTCCTTTCCCTAGAAAACATTGTACCTTGCTTAAAAAGCAAACAAGCGCCATCGTGATTTATCTATCATCGGTGACTCCATTATATGCTGGGTCTCCTCCCAATGGTGAAAGTCCATAAATAGAAGGGAGCCTTAGCTGAGGTGATAGTGGGCTAAGTCTCCATTTGTTGCCATTGGCCTAGCATTTACCATTTAGGAATCCCCTTTAGGTCCCCCGCTAGTTTGAGCAATAACATTTTGGCGCTGTTGTCGGAGACACAAAACATGTGCTTTGTTCCCTGTACGACATTATTGATATATCATTTGGTGATTCCATTGGAGGAATGAAGTCCTAGTTCCTCATTGAACTTCAAAGTCAATGCTTGTAGGGTGAAGCAGGCATTTGTGAAGGCATTTTAATTCACCCTGACGTCTCCATTCTAGCATTATATGCAAGATCATGAAAAATGGTTAAAGAAAGTATCCACAACATTAGCCCCGAAGAAGAGCAGGACCTATGGGAAAGATTAGATTCGTGGTCTGAGCTTTGTGTACATCTAATAGAGCACAAGAACGAGGACTTCATACTCAATTTGTATAACAAGAGCAGGTCAAACCTCGACAGCATAAGGCAGGAGTATGAAGAAGGGCCCACAAATTCTCTTCTTGGAGCTTGCTTATTATACTGGTGCATTTAATTCCTTGTCTCACAAGATCAAAGGAAAATATGGCTCATTACCAGATGAGGATTTGGATGATCAGGATGACCAAGAAAATGAGGATGATTAGCAAATATCAGTTATGGAATTGGGGGCCAATAACAGTGAAGTAAAAGACATCTCCTCTGAGGACGACAAAGAGTTGGATCCTGAAAGCCTCCAAATTACACAAGAAAGAATGGATGAATATAGTAGGTCATGTAGGGGGTTAGTAAAGGAGTGTAATTCTAATGAAGTTTTCTCCCGTTTATATGATGAAGAGGTGAAGCTTCATAAGATGAAATGTGAATATAAAGAGAACCCTACTAATGCTCTCCTAGAAGCATATTACCAAAATCATGTAACAAATATCTTAGCCATTGTTCTTCAAGAGAAGAGAGAAGAAGAGGGGTACCACTTATCAATCAACCAAGATGAAGATGACCTTGGGGATCTCGGTGATGAGCAGGAAGATGAGTCCTCGTTAGGGCCGCAAGATGGACATGACAATTTTGAGAGCATGTTTTGAGGAGAATGAGGCTATGGAAAGTAGGGCCGAGACTGACCTTACCTCTCTCAAGGGTATCACTCTTGATGACTCTCCTTTTGAGAACCTTGAGGAAGGTGATCCCACGAGCTCCTTAGAAGATGACATTAGAGATTACTTCCGCATTGAAAAGGAGAAAGGGGAGATTATTGGGCCTCAATTCCACTGTGCACCTATTTATGATACTGACAAAGAAGACGAGGTTGAGATTGGTTTTCCCTTTATGCCAGAAATTACTTGCAATGACATATCCATCAATACCCTTGGGAAGGAAAATTATTATTTTCCCTTGCATGAAGAAGGACAGTTGTAGGTGATTGATTCTCCTTTTAATGAAAACCCAATCTTTGATGCTTATAATGAGGAAAGCAATGAGGCTCCTACCTACCCACCTCATGATTATACATTCAAATCACTTGAGCCTCTAGATTATGGGGAAGGAAACCCGTTGAATATGACACTTCACCCTCTCCTTAATGAATATGGGGAAGGCCAGAAAAAGTAATTAGTTGACACTTGAGGGGATTAATTATTTTTCCACCCTCATATTTTAGCCATGGTATCTAAGTATGAGGGACCATGCACTAAAATATTTTTTACATAAGATTTTACAAAATTCAACCCTCAAAGGGGGGATACCTGTTTGTTATAGACCCTCAAAATACACGCCCAATTCTGTGACACAATATGATCTAGTAGATGAAGTGACTTGTAATAAAATAATTTAGCTAATGAACTTAAATTATTCCCAAATCACTTTTACAAAAACGCGACTAAAACACTAGGACTTACCTAAAACTTTGACGATAAATTCCACCCTAGATATGGGGTGAGGCTAGAGGGAAAAATCTTCCGATCATTTGTGTTTAGAAACACAGATAAATTAGTGAGATGAAAACCCTCCTAGGATGAAATTCATCACCAAAATAATAGGCTTACATAGGTTCTTACATACATACACGGTCTTACTAGCATCATTTGCATTACAAACTTTGCAGAATGGGTTTACAATGACTCAAAATGCTGATGGCTAATGATCTTGATCTTTTGAAAAATATGGTACAACTGCTTCCTTGGAACTTTGAACAATGTGTGCAACAATGCTGAGAGCCGTTTTATGCTGTTGAGGTCATGTCATTACTTGGATGGTTAGTGAGAGTTTGTTGCTACTTGTTACTATGTATTGCTGCTAGGGTTTGGCAGCATGTTGTCTTCTATGTTGAATGAGGGAGTTTGCTGGTGTCCATGGTTTGATGAGATGATTGTTGAGTTGATTGTGAGAGAGATTGATGTTGAATTTGTCACGAACAGAGTATGAGTGGATTGTTATATGTTGCTGGTTGAGATTAATAGTGAGAGCAGATTGGTGTTTCCAAGGTTTGGTTGTTGTTGAAGTGATGCTAGGGTTTGCTTGTTGGGGTGATGAGAATGAGTTTGATGTGCAATTGATTGCTTATAGCAGAGTTTGTATTGCAGAGTGTTAAGGGCATGCTACTAAATTGAGAGTTTTGGGCAAAGTTTTGTTTATGAGTTAGAGTCTATTGCAGAGTGTTGAGAGAAGAATTTGTATTCAATTGTTTTGAGGTATTTTCAGTATTGAGTTTAAACGATATAGTGGGCCTAGTCTAATGTCTTGTCCCCATTTTTATTTTCCTCTTAGTACAACCAGGGTGGATTTCTAGGGCACGGGATGGCTATGTCATGGGAGCAGGTTTATGTCATCCAGGGTTCCGAGGGAGTTTTGAGGAGTTTTTATGGGATCCAATGGCATTCACTTAGCATATTCCATCATTTTCACAATTTGCTTTTCGTTCCATTGCATTCCGACAACTTTCAAAAATAGCATTATTATGGGGCCTAACTTAATTAATTATGCTCGAGGTGGCACTCCAGGAAGATTATTTAATGGAACACCTCAGTGTAATAGCTCGTTGGAACTGGAACGAGAAGATCTACAAGATGGGATGCTGAGAAGTGACTTTCAATGGCCAGGGAGAGTATTGTGGCCAATTTACCATTTTCCCACATTAAAAATATATTTTAATTGAGGGAAATGTGCTCAATGATTAAAATAATAATAAAATAGGAGCTTCTAGAGGGGTCCATTAGAGCTATAAAAATACGAGGAGGAGGCCATTAGAGGACATCTTTGATTTGATATTTCTTCTTGTATGAGAGGTTGAGAACCTGATTCTCCACATCACTGGTAGCCCTAGGATGGAAACCCTTGGGTGATTCAATGAGATTGGGCGAGTACCCATCTCCCCTTCGTGAATTCATCCCGAATTCATAGGAGAGCTTAGTAGTTGCATTTCAGTTCAATTTTGGAGGGCTGGTTTTAGCATTGGAGCAGATCTTTTTGGAGACCAGATTATCTATCTCAGCTATTTTAGCATATCATCATGTACAATCTTTCAGTTATTTATTATAATGAAAGCTGAGATTATTTCTGCTCATTGTGCTATTGAATTGCATGCAATCGATTGATGATATTTTACATGGCAATTTTCTGTTAAATGAATGGTATGGACAAATTCTGGGTGAGTTAGATTTTTGCAAAATTAGCCGAATATCCCGTTTGGGATATTACTTTGGTATCGAGCTAGTGTTTCATCCAGCGTGGAGGGTTTAAGGATTTCTTCTATTTTGTCGAAGTCATTATTTTGTTGGAGAAGAAATTTCTTTCATGAAGTCAGGGCAAAGATCAGGAGTACAAATATTTTATTTCATTGGACAAATTTTTAATTGGCAAGAATTACAATTTTTTTTTTAAATCCAAAAATCCGCAGCTGATTAATTTGAAGTGGGGCCCGTAAAGTATATGAAGAGGCCAACTAGTTTTTGAAAAGGGGATTAATTTTCTTGTATAAAGCCAAAAGTTTTGGCATGGAATATTATTAAAAAGGGAATGATGAGCAAATCTTGATCAAAAGGCAAAATCTAAAGTTTATAAAAATCATGGTTTAATTTTTGTTGCTGTCAAACATTTGTAAAGGGCCAACGTTTAATTGCCGCAAAACTATTTTTAAGGGGCTGATTAATCGTCCACAATAATTGTATTTGCAAAGGCTATGAATTTAGATGAAGTAGAGACTCTTGCAGATCATGGGCATTTGATGCTCAAAAGGAATCCCTCAACGAAAATTTGTCAATTGCAAGGATACTCAAATTTTCCACATAGGGGCCAAAACAATTGTTGTGGCAGCAGGACGAATCACAAGGAGGGTTAGGAGGTCGTATGCTTCAGTTAGTGCCAAGGAAGATATATTCAAAGAGGTTGATTGCTATTCTTTCCCTTCCAGATCAGAGAGCGGAAACTTATAACCTGAGTGGAGATCGAATTTTTTCAGTTTGTGGCAGTAATAATTCCTCCAAGGTGTGAGGATTTCTCATTGCATAATTTCCAGAATTCAACTCACATGAAGGCCGGGCATTTTTAGAAATAGAAGAAGCCAATTGTTCTAGCTAGTGGACGTGTTCTTACTCCAAGGTTAGATTACCAGATCTCTACGATTTGCTCAAGGTTTCCATCATCATAAAAACCCAAGCAGAGGCCGAGATTAATGTATACCAGCAGAGCATTTCCAAACTGAGTTTGTGCACCATTTTGAAGAGCCGAGTACAATTTTGGGTGACAGATAAAACTTGTAAAGGAGGGCGAAACACTTTGAACATCTAGTTGTATTTTTTTTTCATAGTTGATTCGTCCCTGGGTCACATTGTTTGTTGATTTGGGGTAGCATCGGATGTGCTCTAGCCACAAAATTTGGTGGAGAGGTTGGGGCACATGAGATCTCCAATACACAAAAAGGGTTTGGACAGATTGTAAACAGATCAAGAGATATTAAAACAATTAATATTTTTAATGGAGTCCCTAAGTCTAAACATTTAACACGCGGAAAAATTTTAGTGTGGGTTAGCCTAAAAATCTTGCTAGGGAAATTAAGACCAAGTAATCGATTAGCAGCTGCTGCTTAGATGAATGACTATTTTATATGAAATGCAGATCCTAAAACTAATGTGAGATGTGTAAGAACTGTGAATAATTTAAACAACTATTCCCTATGAACAGAATATGAAATAACAGAATATTACAGCCATTGCAGAGACAATAAAGGCTTCTAAAATTACACATCATGATCCTATGATAAAAATTCCTGAATTTTATAAATTTAATTGACAGAACCAATGAAAATACTTACCTGTAATCCTACGGTCGATGATGCCTCAAACTACTCTTTCTTCGGTTACCAAAAGACCAAAACCACCTAGCCAAACTGAGCAGAACCTCGCTACTCAGTCCAGTAAACTTCTCAGTTGAAGCAGACTGTTCCCCCGTGCCCAGAAACCTCAGAGCAAGCAAGGCCAAACTGTTCCTGATGATAAACAAACTCTGTCTATAAGCTTTTCTCCTATTTTTTCCCCCCTTTCCTCCAACCGTCCCTTCCTTCTTATAAGTTTCCATTCACTGACATCCTCCATCACTGTGTCTAAATTATGATACGTGTCGAGATTTTTTTATAAACAAAATCTGATTTTATTTTATTTGCATATCTTAATTTGAAATAAAGTTTATTTATTTATTTTAATGATTAAATTTTAATTTATTTAATTTATAATTTATTTAATTTAATTAATTTTATTTAATTTCATAAATATTAATTTACTATAAGTGGGTCATTACAAGATGCAAGAATCTTGGTTAATTTTAGTTAAATGCCTATTTAAACGTGAATCCTTCAATCCTTTCTGTGCTGAGCCTGATTTCGTAGTAATTGGAAGAGAGAAGATCAGGAGAAACACACTAAGGTGTGATTAGCGATACCTCTCCGGAAATTCTAACATACCTGGTGCCTCTGGCGCTACAAAGAACTGTGGCTCTGACGACTGCAAGGTCACCGTTTTAAGTACTATTAAAGCAGGCTTCTCAAGAAAAGACGGATGGAGATCTATCTGTCTATTGACCAAGCTTAGGCTTGGAGGTAAATTTTATCTATGCAAAGTTAACTTATATGCAAATGCACTGGAAGATGAGATGAAGTTAGACTCGAGAATGGGAAAACACTTATGCTACAAAATCCCTCAATTACCCAAATGAAATGCTCGCCTTTTTTTAGATGAAGACTTAGAAAATAAACTCTTGAAGATGCTATAATTAAAACACCAGCTTATTTCAAATCTTCTTGATACAATTTAGCTCAAAGAGAACAAAAACAACTTTGCAATTCGATATCAATGTCAACAGATGCTCAAAAAAATACTCAGTTTATGAAACAAAGGATATGCATTTTATCACAATTCCATGACAGAGTACTTAATTTTCAGAAATTAATTTTTAGGACAGCAGTAAGAAAAACTTTATGACAGCAGCAATATGACAATGAAAACAGTGAGCTATCAATGATATCTTTATGCCAAAAATTTACCGAAATTTTTCCAAACTTGCCCACATGAATTATCAAAAATTTTCAGCCTGTTGTGATGTGATTTCCAGAATTATATCAGATCTGATATACTTATTACAGCCAACAATTAAAACATGAAATAAGCCTAATGATGAATGCCCAACTCAAGAAATTAATTCCTTAATGTATTAGACAACTTAGGAACTGATTTTAGGCTAACCCACATAAAATTTTTCCACTGTTATATTAATATTTTTAATGGAGTCCCTAAGTCTAAACATTTTGGCCTTCCACATGCCAAAGTTGGAGGCTCCATACAACCTTTCTTGATCTCTCAAACTTGTTGCAACCATCTATGGAAAATCTGAAATGTAGTGAACTCAAATAAACTGGAGAAATATCTGAAGAGTTCGAACTAGGCTAAAAACCCTTGACTTTTCTCTTCTTGTGTTTGCGCAAATCTTCCTTCTACCCTCAGATCCACTCTGATACCATGTGAAATTTTGATTTACTATTGCAATCACTAGTTATTATTCACCTATCTGTTTAGATTATTTGTTTTTTGCAATTAAATTGCAGCAAATACTGAATAAAACACGACTACCACTTCACCGAAAAATCAATAACCACAGGAACTGAGAAAATTATGCACACAAACACACACACATATTGAACACCAATATTCTTGAATAACTGTCCCTGGAAAAACCCTGAAGGGAAAACCAGTTTTGCTAATGAGGATTTTATTATTAATTCTTCAACAAATTAAAGGGTACACCAACTACTTGCCTTACACTGGAAAAGCTCCGATAATTTTCCTCACTGGCAAATTGATCTGGAAACACAATGTTTCCTTCTGCAAAACCTCATGGTGTCCTGCCCGCAACTCACATTCTTGCCTGCAACTTGCACTAGCTACTTTGGAAATGCATACGACCCTCCTGGAATTTGCACATCCTCTACAAAATTGTTCATGCAACGTCTTCTTCCTCCAACTCTACTGGGAAACTTACACCTCCTCCGACAACTGGAAATCAAACTGCTGCCCATTTATGCGCACTGGCTAACTCACACTAACTAATGCGGCCTTACTGTAGATCAATTCGAGCTCTATTCCCTTCTCTCAGAATGCTATAATCTCGTGAAGAATACCTTAAAATCTCTCAATTCTTCCTCTTGAAACCCTTGCTGCTGGTATCTCTGTGCTGCCTCCACACCCTTGCTATTGTTAAACTCACATGGAATGTAAACAATGAATATGAAAGATAAGCATTTGATTGCATATATTATTGACATGATATACATTTATAGTACATGGTGTGACCTTTGGATTCATATTCCAAGTGGTCTCTTGGACTCTGGTGGCTGTTCACACTCCCCACACCAACCCATAGAGGATTAGATGTCCAACATTCCCCCCCTTAATCCGAATGGGTATGTATGAGTCCAAGAAGAGAGTTGTAATACAAAATGTTCAAAAAATGCATGGCAACACTAGGGTGAATGTGCTCTCTGAAATGTTGGTATAAAGGGGGTAGTTTAAGGATGACCACCAACACTGGAACACTTAGTGTAGTTCCGAGAACTCTTCCAAATCTAGCATGAAGCTGAGGTCTCCTGCTAGAGGAAGTGCTCCTAATGTTTTGAAGAAGAAAGGGAGGTCTCACCCCGCATAAAAAGGGAGAACCTCAACCTGAAAAGGGAGGTCTCAACCTGTGATGGTTTAAGGATGACCACCAACTTTGGAATGCTTAATGCAATTCCTGGAACTCTTCCAAAACTGGCAAGAAGCTGAAGTCTTCTGCTAGAGGAAGTGTCCCCAATTCTTTGAAGAGATGTCTCAACCCTGCATAGATGGTTTAAGGCTAATCATCAACCAAAGTCTTGCTCAAGGGCATCTTTGTCTCTGGCTACAAATCTGAATTTGGTATGGCAAGTTGTGGCTCAAGCTCACTTGATATGGCTTTGAAGCTTGTAGATGACCATCACTTCCCCCCCTGTCAGATACAAGGTGAGATGATGGAGAAAACTCAACTGCAACATTGTTCAATACTCTAGAACAATGTTACTTGGGAGCAGGAGCGAAAGCGGGGATCGGGAGCGAAAACGGGTGCGGGAGCAACATTTTCAGAAGCTCCTAGTTTGGGAGCGAATCCTGGAGTGTTTTTTATATAATATATATATCTTTTATATTTTTATATTTTGATACGTATATGTCAACGAAAACATGCAGAATGATGAATTAGATATAAAAAGCATAAAAAAACCATAGATTGAACCATATAACAACAATCATCTAGAAGTTATAATCTTCATCAACCATGTCCACAAGTTAGTAACATAGTAACATACAACATATTGAGTCATGATTCATCAGTCTTAAAGTTTCAAGCTTTCAAAGTTCAATATATAATATTTATCATCATTGATCACCAAAGTTGTACTTGTAAACTAAGTGTAACCATTACAACAAATAATATATAACATGAAATTGAATGTTATAAAATGAAATGAAACAACTTTCAACTTTCATGAAGCATCATATTCATAATTCATTATTACTGAGTTATAATTGCCAACTTCAAACTTAAATTGTCATATATTGTTTAAAAAAATATCATAATAAATATGAAAGAGTCAATAGTTATAAAAACTACTAGAAACTAGAAAAGACAAGTAAATCTATTATCTATTGCTTATGCTTGGGCCTCTTGCCACAACGAGAAATGTCTAATTTTTTAGTCTTGTTGGAAAATCAAGATCTTTATCATTAATATCACCCTCTAAGCATTAATATCTAGAGGTATCTTTGTCATTACCTCTATATCTGTATAGGGATCTTTGTCATTAATATCACCCTCTAAGCATTAACATAAGATAGAAAAAGCATAGCATGTCAAGTCAAGATTTTGTTTGAGTGATGCGTACATTTTTACGAGGGTCATGATAGAGGAGTTCGACAACCATTGTCACTAACATCAAGGTACATAGAGGGATTGGTGCTCTTGATTAAATATGAGTTCCATACCCTAATACATGACAAAATTCAATGGAAACAATGCAATCCTGAAATCCTGAAAAACTGATAAGTTTGTTGAATTTTGAATGAAATCTAAAATTCTACTTTTTGCATATGAAATCCAATGAGGTCGGAACCACTCTCAAACATCCTGAGTCATTTCATGGTAATGTTAAAAATTTAAGTAAAAGGATGAAAATTAAGATTAAAGTTCATCCTTTTACTTTAAGAATTTAACATTACCATGAATCGCATATCAATACTAGGGCCATAGACTTGATCATTAAGCTTCCCCACTAAAAACTTATTTGTTTCTTTGAAAAACAATTGCATTTGGAACATAATTGCAAAAAAAAATCTGTAAAAAAGGCAAAACGCTCCCAAAAAGGCAAGGAACGATTTTTTTTTTAGGGAGCGCGCTCCCGACCTGCTCTCGAGTCGCTCCCGCCTGGAGCGCAGATTGGGAGCGGGATCGAGGGGGGGTGAGGTGCTCCCCTGCAACTATGCTCTAGAACAAGTATTAACATATGACTGAAATATCTTCTTGGCTGTTGAAGCCCATTGCCAAGAAGGGATCCATCCAAGATGAATCTTTGTTCTTGCAGGAGGCTTGTTTTTGAAGCATCTATTTGAAAAATGAGTGGTTTTATGACAATGCTCACATGGATGAAGATCAAAACAGTGATATTTCATATGGCCAAAACGGTCACAGTGTTGGCATCTAAGTCACAGGACACGTCCCCTAGGGCCCCGTGTCCCGTATTTTTCGTATTGGACACGAAAACGGCCCTAATACGTGTCCAATACGATTTTCATCGTGTCATCAAAATTTGAATACGTATTCAACGTTTTCTTGTCGTGTCCCACATTCCGAATACGCGTATTTCGTAGGTGGAATACGTTGCCCTAACGTATTTCGACTATTTGAATACGTACTGCATTCTTCCAGCTAGAAACACATCATACCTATAAACACAAGATAACAATCACCAAATCCATGATTTGGCATCACTTAAAACTCATGAAAAATATAGCATACATGTGCATTCTTTCTTATCTCAACATGTTATAACTAAGGATCAAGACATTAATCCATCTCAATACAAAAACAGATGATCAGGCAATCTTCTTGGCATGAATGAAAATATGAAATAGTTCATAGTAACGTACAGAACATCACTATGACTCTATCAGCCTCAGAACACACTCATTATAGACTCTCAGCATCATCCTTTGAAGCATGCTGCAGCAGTCAAATCACACTGTTCCTCATTATGCCTTGAATAGAATTATAAATGGCAACTGTGTACACCTTTACTAACAAGAATCCTACACATAGCTGCATTCTTCAAGCTGAAAATCATTAAATCTACCTATGATCAGATGATAACAACCACCAAACCCATGCTTTGGCATTCCATTACTTGCAAGAAACATGGCATACATGTGCAATATTTCTTATCTAAACATGCTATAAGTTATCACTGGAGGTGAATCATGGGCAAATTTGAAAAGAAACATCTGGTTCGGTCTCTTGCTGGGTGCATTATAGTGATGGACAGAAATTTAGCAGCAGGCCATTTGTATTATTCATCATATATCTTTTTTTCCAAATCAGCTTATAGAAGTTTAGAACATGTGCTCTGCAATATTGTCTCAGACTCTCAAGCAAACAGGGAGAGCCTACAGGGCTTACTTCAGTGGCTTGAAATATCTGTACCTTACCTTGTGCACATGGGCCTTTGGACCTTCCCAAAGTCCAAATGCAAGGGATGGCCCTCACAGGCAAATGGATGATATTTGCAGTGGAAGGGGATGCTCCTTGGAAGGTCTTATTGCATCACCAAATTTAACAATCTCATCATACCAGAGAGATTAAAGGTTCTTTTCAGCTCTTCGACATTATTGGCAATGCAAAGGTGTAACATCCCCAGAACTTAACCCCACTGATATTGAAACTGTAATTAATTATGTTATTGATCCCTATATGGGCACATAAATGTAAATGGGCAAAAGACCCAGAATAATTGTAATTATAATTCAATGTCAGGCTATCAGTGAAACTAAAAATTTCACACATGATAAAAATTGTAAAACAGACAAGCAGGGATTTTAATATCGGCATGGAAAATATGTGAATCTTCAAGATCATATTCAAAGTTGAATATCTGACCCTTCACAGCAATGGATGCAGGTATTAAATGTTGAATATCTGACCCTAGAATGCAGAATCATTCTGTAAATTTCTCTGTTGATAATTAGCAAAAGTTAAAAACTATTAGCAATTTTTTGTATCTAGTATCTACTCTTTTGTATTTTCCATTGGCATTCTCTCAGGAGTCAGTATCTACTATAGTCTATGATCTATCTATGTACATTGTAAACACTGAACACTGAACAGTGATACATTTTGATTTTGATGACTTAATGGAAAATCTGCATTTTATGGTTTTAATATCTAAGTTCTAAATTTATAATTAGTAGTAAGTACTTACTACTTAGTTTCTTATGTGCTTGTAAGTTGTAAATTTTGATTCTATTTATTTTTTTAAAGTGAACTACGAACTTTGAGAAGTAATTATATTTTAATTTGATTAGATAAGCTACAACCTGCAATTTAATATGGATAAAAAACTATATTTCGATATATATATATATATATATATATAAAACGTGTCCCCCGTGTCTTGTTTCCAGGTCGCTGTGTTTCGTATTGAATACCTCGTATTTACGTGTCCTCCGTGTCTCGTGTCCTCGTGTCATGTGACTTAGGTTGGCATTTAACAACTTTTGGTTGCAAATGTGGAGGAGGAGAATCTAGAACAAGTGAAGGTGAACTGCCATGAAGGAACCCAACATTCTGAAACGAGATGGGCTTTGAGTAATTTGGAATGTGAAGGGAAACCTCATTATCATATCCAAGATCTGTTTTGTGCTTGTTATGGACAAGCTCTTCCCAAGGTCTGATGACCGACTTGGATACCATGCAGGCTGAGTTTCTGCATCTTTCTGCAAAGCTTCTCCTTTATTGGGTACAAGATCAACCTTATTGATTTGCTGCTTATGGGAGTCTATCTCAATGTTCTGAACAGAAATAGGTTCAGAATGATGACTCCACTGCTACAATTCTTCTTCTCGTAGCTTTGACTCGAGTTGAAGAAAATCGATCATTTCCTGTGCATGTTGTAGACATGTTTGAATGTCGACAAGAGTGGTTTTGTTGATTTCTACTTTGTCATAAACAATTGACTGTATTAAAGTATTCAGTGGCTCTAATACATTATTAATTTGAGCCATTTTGTCAACAAATTAACCTCAACAAATAAAGGTGTCGATTTCCAACAAACATGCACCTTTCAACACTTTTTATAAACTGCCATTATTCTTTATGCCTTCATTATACATTGTGTCATTGATACTTTGATTACACCACCAGACTTGTAAGCATTGCCTTACTTCACCTAGCAGCAGAACGACCTAGCCTTCACTTAGAAGCAATATGACCTGAGCTTACTCATTTTCGACATCCGAAGATGAATCAAACTCTAGAAAACTTTGAATTCTTGACCATGAAGATAGTAGCTTGAGAATTCTCAATCTCAGTGTTCAAACAATTTTGGGGCTTCTTAATAATGATAAAATAATCCAATTGAGCTCCCTTTTTTCCCTTAATACAGGTTAGCAACAAAATATCATTTCTATTATAGGTATTACTCAAGCCTCAATTTTTGTTTCAACGTACCCTTATGACCGTCGATCCTCCCATCCACCACCTGCACACTAATCTCTCTTAATTTGAGGGCCGCCAAATCACTATTTTATTGAACCTCGAGTCAAGACCCTATGTTGTCCAACTATTTTCAAACACTAAACTTTAGCAGCTCTTGTGAGCCCCACGATAACATTCAAGCTGGATAAAGCATCAAAGTTTCTTCATGGTGTTGTTGGACAAGCATTGGAAAGTATTGCAGCTGGAAGACCATGGCCTAGTACACCCATTGTTGCATGCAACACTCTAGGCTCAAAAAGTGCGTAGGTGGCATAGAGGGGAGGTCAAGCAAGATAACCATTCTATTGTTGCGTAGAGGGGAGGTCAACCGGTGGAACAGGGAGGTAAGCAATAACACCAAAAACAACGCACCGCTGGTTGGGGACGAGGGATTAGAGAGTGAAGTGCACCGCTATGAACCCGAATATTGTTTGCCCATGTTGCCAGGAGCGATTGGTCACTATTGATATCGATTCAGAGGAGTTGGAGAACTTTGCAAGGTCTGTTGTGGCATTGGCATGTGGAAGGGAGTTAAAGGAAAAGTTTGTTAGTTTTCAGAAATGGCTAGATAAACATGGCCCCTATGAAGCACTTATGGATGGTGCAAATGCAACCTTTTTTTTGCAACCTATACACGCCTTCACTTTTTCTACAACCTATACATGCATTCACTTTTTCTGCAACCTATACATGCCTTCAATATTTCTCAGATAAATGTTGTTGCCAATGAGCTAAAATGAATGAGTCGATCAAAGAAAATGCCACTCATTATCTTGCACAATAGACGTACAAGAGGAGGACTTGCCGATAGGCCTGGAAATAAACAATTAATTAAGAACTCGAGAAAAGTTGGTGCATTTTACATCATTCAAAGGAAATGGATTTCTATATTGACAGAAAGGGGGATATGGCAGGAGAAGTAACAGTGCAGAAATGGAAGAAAACGTGTGCAATGGGTGCAACATGGTCGCATCCCTTCGCTGTGGACAATGCTTGGGAATAAAACAAATCTATTGGACCTTGGGAAGAGAACATGAAACGTTTCTGACAGATGAAGCGGAGAATCAACAGAACTAAGTAAATGTTGCACTGCTCAGAGTGGCAGATCTGATCAATTTAGAGGTAGATTTGTCAGGCATGGAAAAGAACTCAGTAAGATTCATGCGAGAGGTCACATCGACAGGCGTGTGGCAAGGAAAATGGACCTACACCTTGTGAAATCCACTTAGTAATGAAATAGGTATGTATGCACAGAGTAAAACGCTCTATAAGGTGGCAATTCTTATCTAAAGAAAGGCAAAATTGACATGTATATAGAGACCACAAAACAAGTGGCTCAAATTGGAGCACGGCAGGAGAATGCCAACTCTGATACCATGTTAAACTCACATGAAATGTAAACAACGAACATGAAAGATAAGCATTTGATTGCATATATTATGGACATGATATACATTTATAGTACATGGTGTGACCCTTGGATTCATATTCCAAGTGGTCTCTTGGACTCCGGTGGTTGTTCACATTCCACACCAACCCATAGAGGATTAGGTGTCCAACAACTATCACTGCGAATCTGTGTCTTGATGTTCCACTGATCTTATGTGTTTTCCAAGTGACCCATCTATCTCCTCAACGACCATGATCTAATCTCAATCGTTGGCTAAGATCATCTTGACCCCATCTCATGACTTTTCCAAAAGTCTCTAGAGAAAAATCGATTTACCCCAATTAATATTAATTAATTAAGCTATTTCGCTAAGTTAGACTTAGGAAAATTAATTAACCGCTTAATTAATTCTAATCAAGGCCTTTTCTCATGAAACCTTTTCTGGGTATTGAAGAAAATGTGTTCCCTAACCTCATAGACACAATTTGAGACTAGAACACCTGTCTGAGCTAGACAAACTCACAAAAAATCCAAAGCCAAGGGGGAGTGCAAAATACATAAGGAACATAACACATGTGGGGTAGGGTGCACCTAAATTAGAAGGGATAATGTCACTGAAAATAACATATGGTGATCACCCTTACAAGGCTTTATTGATGCAGGTGCTCCCTTAAACCATGAGTCCTAGTAGTTCCTACTCCATGAAACCCATCAAACATCCCAGCGTATAAGAATACCCATCAAGGCAAGGCGTCACCGCCTGGGACCCACCACTTTGTGGGCGATATCCATAGGAGAAAATTTTCTCTTAAATGGTCCTCATTTGGTAACTAGCAGCTCCTTGCAGCCACCTGAGCCAACCATGTCGTCCCTTTCCCATCTGTTATGATCATATGTTTGAAGGTGGACCTTCTAATCGCGAATGTATGGCTTTTCATTGTGTGCACTGCATATCTTTTTTTACTTATGATGGACACTTTTGGGCATGGATTAGTGGAGGGATTCAACAGAAAGAGTGGATTAGGTCTGTACTCTTGTCTCCTCTGCCCAAGTTGATGCTTAACCTTGTATCCTAGTCCCGTGTGATCTCCTTTATTGGTTATTAGCTTTAGGGGTGGCACTACATGGGAACCCTGATTTTGGTTGTGTGGTCCCACTTCCCGACACCACATACATCACCTCCCTCCATTCGTTATAACCCCATTCACCATATTTCCCATTCGGGTCCACAAGGAGTTAGCCTTCCCCTCCACTTGTCCACACCTTGGGTCGGGCCTGGAACGGTACCCCAGAGGTTGATGCAACTGAAAGAAAAGGAAAAAGCATAATTTGGCCACTCTCAACAAGAAATGTACCATAAAATGCAAAAGATGGTCGGGACATACATGTTTGGAACGTGGACAAAAGCCCAAACATGAGCTCTACCCTAGTCATTATGGTAATCACCCTGGTTTCTTGGGTCCCTCATATTGACCACTTTCATCATTAAGGAACCCATGATTGTCCCAACCCCTGGTGGGCAATGAATTGCCCCTCCTTAATGGGGTAATCATTGCTATATCCTACACATCATGCTCTCATCCTTTAGAGCCCCAAGCAGTTATGAAGAAAAATCAATCAAAGGCAAAAGGCCATATGAAGAAGGGTGGAAAAACAAAGGTCGGGGTAATTCATGTACCACGATTTCTCCCTCCTACATTCATATTCTCAAGTGTGGGCTTCCCCTATTGTAGCTACCCTTGTACTGTGGAAAGTGGCTTAGAGCCTTCCCCTGATGCCCCACTCCATCTCATCTTTATATCATGTGCCGCCTACCAGTTGATGGATGTACCATGGACATGTCACCCCCTTTAGAGTTTGAAACCACCTAATAGGGTCCTTAGTTAACCCCCTTATTGAGATTGGAGACACCTGTACATGCTAAAGCCTGCTATGGAAGGGCATGCCACTATGAAGTGTCCACTTGATTCCATGATTTGTGAACTCTTTTACTCGATTACTCTAATGATTTGTTGTACTAGAAGATGAGGGGACACATTGGATCTTATACAGGATTGCAAGTGGGTCTCCATTTGGGGTTTGGTCTCCCTATACAGGATCCAAGCCCTCCAGAGGATTATATTGGCATTTGTATGGTGAGCGTTGAGAGCCATGGGCCTCCACCATAACAAAGAGCAGATTGTCACTTCATGGATCCCTCAACTCCATTCATTGATTGCTCGTGCTCCACCTTTTGGATGAGGATGATGCACCTAGACCACCATGCCCAGCCAACTTCACACTTGCACCACACACTTGGCAAATGTTCCAAGGCTCAGATGAAGATGTGTCTTACCATAGAAGACAAAGGGAGGGATTATGCGTTGATTGCTCATGTTACACCTTTTGGATGAGGATGATGCACCTAGACCATCATGCCCAACCAACTTCACACTTGCACCACACACTTGGTAGATGTTCTGGGGCCCAGATGAGGATGCATCTTACCATGGGAGACAAAGGGAGGGATTATGTCATCATTCCAGCCCTTACAGATGGTATACATGCATTATCGATCCACTTGGAGACCCATGAGGATGTCATTGTGCCCCCACATCCACTTGGGGACACCACATTGGATTTGCTTGCATATCAAGGGGCCACCCTCTTGCTCACTGTGTTTGGAGCCTATTCTCTCACATTGGCACAATGTGGACTCCACTAGGCCTCTTCAGGGGCCCAATGAATCATTGTATTCACTATTTTTCTCTCTTGAGAGGCTTCATCTTTGTATTATTGAGTTATCTTGGTGGGCTTGTCACCAAGTCATGTCACTATTGTACATTAGTTTATTATGTGGGGCTTAATTAGGCCAATTAGCCTATTCGAATCCCCTTATGGATTGTATAAATAGATGAGAGGTTCATTCATTCCTCTCATCATCGTTTGGATTGGGTTAGTATCTCTTGAGATTTTCGCACTTGCTCTCTTGAACAAAATTTTGGAGTTACTTGATGCACTATGATGTTTGGATTTTCGCTATTGTCTTTGGAGCTTCTTTCTATGCAAAGATGATGAATGGATATACTCTTGCCTCTCTTGTAAGTGAAATTTAATGCCATTTTGTCTTTCTTACTTGTCTAATGCATGAAATTTTATCATTGTTCTTGTATGGGCACTAAATAATGTGAAATTCCTCTTAAGTCTTGAATAATTGACATATTGCATGCATTGCTCATAGACAGAGGGATCGAATGTTCCTAGAGGCACCCTAGAAGGTTAACAAGCCTTGAAACTTCATCTCCTTTGCAAATCGAAGTGTAAATCCCTAAATGACTTAGTCGCTACACTTGGAAGGGCTAGCAAAATTCATCTAGGGCTCCTTAGCATATGAAAATTCTCGATCTAGGTGTATCTTGACTCCATTAGGCCCAAGAAGCAAGGCACTAGTCCTCACATTCCTTTGGTCGTCAAAATAACCCTTCTTTTCTTCCTCTCTTCCAACTCTAAGCCTAACCCTAGAAGGCCTCCTAGGGCATCACACGAAATCATTTGCAGCCATCAAAAACTCTTGAAAATCGGTCTAGAATTGCGTTGAGTCTCCTTGAGAGGTCCTCCAGTTTTGAGCTCAATCCGACGGTGGAATCCTAAGATATCGCAAGCCCTAGCTTAAAGAATGTACTTCTCCCTAGGTTCCTTTGGGTTAGTGTCTTCACTTGGATCAATGCACATAGATTCCAAGAGAAAATTTCTCCTTTGATCGTCTTCCTCTCCCTAACCTGGTCAAGTTCATCCATTGTTGATCAATCCCACACCCTTGACCTAGTTTGGGTCCACTTGGGTTCTTTGTGGTCCCACAACTTTGTGACTCAAATTCCACGCGGATTACATTGAAACTATTTCTCCTTTAGGATTCTTAGGTCTAGGATACCTCTTGTTAAGGAATATTCCTCAAATCTAGTTCTAGGTGCCCCCTCATCTCTTCTTAGAGAGCCAATCACCTTGCTTCCAAAGCAAGTAAGCCAATTACCTGAGCCTCTCATGTGAATAGGCTTTAAGAATCACTCCACATCTTATCATTGATCTATCTATCCTCGTGATTCCTCTCATATCAGGATTCCTCCCGTTGGTGAAAGTCCATAAAGAGCAGGGAGCTTTAGCTGAGGTGGCAATGGGCTATTGCTCCATTGTTGCCACTTGACCTAGTAGTTGCTCTATAGGATCACCTCCTAGGACCCCTGCTAGTTTGAGTGGTAACACTGCCCACTAGGGGGAAGTTAACAATAAGGCAAATATATCATGAAACTAACAAATATTGAGTAGCCATGGCCGTCCATGCCAACAGGGATCTAAGAGTCACTTTCACAAGATAACACACACCCACATGGCTTTATAAGGCTGTAAGGAACATGCTTTGAGCTTATATAGTGTGGCCAAAAAGTTTTGGAGTACCCCTACTAAAGGAGGGGACCCGAATTGGCTTTCGATCACCATGAAAGACCCTTTTCTTAATCACTTCTCAAAGGACTCTTTACATGGGATGATGATGAGGGGGGAAATCCATTTCGATCCTCTTTTAATCTGGAGCACAAAGCTGTATTTATGTTGAAATGATTGATAACACTTTTCCAAGTAGTGAAATCTGTACCATTTACTTAGTTTTTTATGAACTTTGGTTCACCCTTTAGTTACGCTATGGTGTTGTGTAGTAGGACCAATGTTGCAAGAAACACCCCCCCCGGTTCTAAACTGAGACTTGTGTCCCGTACGGATTTGTGGGTGACCTGCCACCGGATCTACGATTCAAAAATTCGGAACTGTGAATCGGGCCGGAAAACACGGTTCTTGGAATTTCAAATCCGCCTTAAATCCGCAGCAGATCAGGCACAGATCCGTGTGGATCCCGAGCGGATCCGATGCCCGATGGGCAGTTCCGCGAGGCTGACCCAATCTTTTTATTTATTTTTATTTTTATTTTTGTCTAACTTGAGTCAGGGGTGGGTTTATGTTGAGTTAGGGAAATGATAGATGGGGATAAAACTCATTTCCTTACTCTTGTATTTTTGGAGGGCTTGGAGAAGAGAGGAGAAGAGAGCTTGGAGAAGAGAGACTTGAGGAGAGCTTGGAGGAGTGAAGGAGGAGGAGCTAGGAGTAGTGAAGGAGGAGGAGCTTGGAGGAGTAAAGAAGGGCTTCCATCTACAAGAGCTAAAGAGGTAAGTGCAAACCCCAAACTCCCTCATTTTTCTGTCATTGTTGTTTGTATTTTTTCTCCTCCCTCTCCTACTCTTTCTCATTCTTTCTTCTTGTTCATTTCATTGCAAGTTGTCTATCTATATTCATATTCTAAAATGGTGTTCTTTTGGCTTCTATGTATCATTCCACTTTTGGTTTTCATGATGGCAAGGGGGAGTAAGAATAGAAGGGAAGAAGAACAAGAGGATAGTGGTCCCCATATGAGTGACCCAATGTATGATGAGGAGGAAGGTTTGAAGAGGAAGGGGATGAAAAAAACACTGAAATGCTAGAGGGGAAAGCTGCATTGACACCCTTGTGGAATTTTGTGACCAAACTTGAAGGGGGAAAAGGTGGTGGAAGCTACAAGTTTTTGTGCCCTCATGGTTGTCATAGAGAAAAACCATATAGTGTTTCATATATCCGTGTGAGGAGGTGTCTTTGTGGGGTGTTGGACAGTGATGACAAAAAGGGTGTTGTGGGGATAGCAATTTGCCCAAAGGTTCCAACTGAACAAAGAAGAAAATACATCCAAATAGAGGAGGCTGGAAATACAAGACTCTTTCTAAATCAAGCAACCTCTAGATTTGGTAGATCCCTCATGGTAGCAATGAAAGTCAATAGGGGATTTCCGATGTAGTCCAGATACCATTATCTCCCTATGCATGATATGGTTAAGGTGAAGAAAGGATACAAAATAAAGATGGAAAGCTAGAACAATGTTATTAAAGGTTCAAAGAGCTTTGACACCATGCATTGTATTAGATGGGTGACAAATGTTGCCTAGTGGTGCAGTGCATGTCATGTATCAGTGCAACTGACAGATCTCCTCAAAGATCCCAAGTGATCATGCCAGGTAGCATGAAAAATTATTGAGCGTACTCATCCACACAACACACATTGAACCACATGATATTGTGAAGGTGGATGGATTAATGAGCTTTACAAGAGAGGGAAGCAACTCATTAAATTTATCACAGGGCATACAAGTAAACTATTTTTATGGCACTTACTCCAAGTTGCAATTACTTAAACTAAGATTTGCAAGTTATTACCTCACCTTTAGGCAGCTAGTGAAGGTGAGACAAGAAATGGTGCTGAATCATGGATAAATGTAGTCTTGATGATGGATGATCTGCAGACAGATCGACCTCACAGATTAAAGACATTGTTTAGAGACCGTGCATGCAAGGTATATGCTAAACATTCCACTGCATGCCTTAGCATAGCCATCATGGCTTTGGAGAGATCCATAGGTTCTAAATGGTTATATGAAAGCATTATTGATGAGAGTCTGACATGCTACAGAAACATTTTATACACTTCCATTTGGGAGCAGTAGAGTCGAGAGAATTTACATGCATGCATGGAGGTGCTACTCCACTTCTACAAACTTTGGCATTGCGGGTGCTATCACAGGTGGTAAACACTTCTTCTGCAGAGAGGTGTTGGAGCTCTTATTCTTTCATCCACAGTGTTAAAAGGAACAGATTGAGTTTAGACCAAGCAAAGAGCTTGGTTTATGTTCACTACAACTTGTGATTGTTGTCCCATTATTGTGATGATGCAAAGACTAATAAAGACCTTAAGGTTTGAGACAAAAATCCAGAGGAGCCCAATTTGGAGGATGGAGTGTTGGTATTAGAGCAATTGGAGGATGCTCTTATCCATGATGATGATGACCGAGTTGAGATGCCACCCCCATCCGGTCCTTTGATTCCCAGGTTCCATGCTTCAACACCAAAAACAAGGGCTTCATCTTCATCAGCTCCACTGCCAACCACGTTCTTCTTCATTGCCACCACGTGGAGGCTTACGCCCTGTTTGTGTTGGAAGGAGAGATTAATAGATATATTCATAGTTTACTACTTTTGTCATAGACTAGACTTGTAGTCTTGTGATTATGAAATTTTTTGTCTTGCTCTTCCTGGTTCAGTGTGTACTCGAGTCTTGGTGGTGACCAAGTGGCCTATTTTGTAAACATTATTATTTGAATTTTGGACATGACTCATGTTGACAGTTGCTCACTGTTTATTTGGGGTAGCATCGGATGTGCTCTAGCCACGAAACTTGGTGGAGAAGCTAAGGCACATGAGATCTCCAATACCCAGAAAGGGTTTGGGCAGATTCTAAACAATGTGGAAGATATTAAAATAATTAATATTTTTAATGTAATCCCTAAGTCTAAACTTAGGGAAAATAAAATATTAATGTGAATTAATATAAAACTGTGTTAGAATGGTCCAAAAGTCATGGATCAAGCCAGATCTAATGTTAGCCATTGATTAGGGACTTAATCTCTACCGTTGATTTGTCAACAAGAAAAGTATAAGAGGAGGCTTGAGAGTCACTTGGAGAACATATTGAGGGAGACCAGTTAGTTAAATTTCTGGAGTGGGGTTAGCTGAGAAATTGAACCAGTGGTCTGGTGAGCAGTCAGGAGGTAGCAAGTACGGAACAAAGAGACGGGAGATCAGTGCAGAGGCAGAAAAGGCAGATGCAGGGCTAGAGGGAGCCATGCAGAGGCAGCAGAGACTGCGCAGAGCCAATAAGGCCTGCGTCATCCACGCAAAGGCTGCAGGGTGACACAGAAGGCCAGAGAGGCTGCACAGAGTCTCAACAGGCTGACGCAGAAGGTTTCAGACCAGGCAGAGGTCAGCAGGGCTGACGCTGGGTTTAGAAGAAGTGCTGGAGAATTTGTCTATCTGTGGGTAAGCCAGTTTGGCACCCTGTTGTACTAGAAAATTGCAGAATAATAAAATCCTCCCTTGCTGCACTGGTTTTCCCACATTAGGTTTTTTCTGCGACATTAGTCCAAAATATCTGTGTCAATGTGTTGATTCTTGTGCATACGTTTGTTTCTGTATTACGATGTGATATCTGCAGCAGTGTTTATTTTAATGTTTATTGAAGTGATTTCATGAATAACTTAAGGTGGAATGAGTAGGAAAAGTAAATCAGTTACTGCAGTGATAGAATTTTCACATGGTATCAGAGCAAGTAATCAGAGATAGAAAGGGAAAATCAGTTATGGGTCGAGACCACGATGCAGAGGCATCCATCTCAGGGGACTTACACAGATTTTTAGAAGATTGCACAAGAGAAAGAGATTTCGATTTCTTTATGTTGGCTTCCAGGCTGGAAGAAGAAGTTGTAGAAATTTTGAATAATTTAACACATATTCAATGGAGATTATCCTGATCATGTACTATTGCGGAAAACATACACAATACATAAGCTCCTCTACGTTGATCATCAATATAGCAGCATCAATAACAATAAAACATCAAGAGCATTCACACATTAACGCAGTATGTATCCCGGGGAAAGCATCTCGCTAAAAACCCCAACTATCTGTATATTAATGATTGAGTCATGTAACATTACACAGCATAATACTTCTCACAAGTATCTCCACCTCTGTTACACACAATACAGCTCAGATCTGATCTCCAAATCTCTTCCACTGCTTGCCTGCCTCCACTGCTCAATACCTGCTCAAGAACTGATGAGAATGGCTTCCCAAACTCGTTTTTCACCTGCAAAATAGTCACTCACTCTTTGTGGACGTGAGCAAAGGCTAAAATGTGGGCAAACTCATTGGCATACTCAATCCCTTGATTGTGCAAGATCTGGTGCACAACTATAGTCACAACTGATAGCAATCTGATTCTCTACCACCTGTCCCTGTTGAACTGAACATGCACTGACATGCAACTGAGTTAACTGATGTATTCATTAGTTGTATTATGAGTTAATAACTTGTGAATTAATTAATAACTAATTCACCCAACTCATCTCTAGTCTATTTGCCAGTTAGACTAAATACAACCAGTTTAACAAAGCTAAACTAAACACAACTCCATCAACTCCACAATCAACTCCACCAAACTCAACTGATTGAGTTCTAACTGAAGTCATGCATGCAACAACTCAACTGACTCATAAGAAAAGCGTATTTCCTTCTGACAGCTGCATGTGCCACCTCTGTAGCTCAAACTGAAGTGCTCCAAGAGAATAAGATCAAGTTTATAGTCCAAATATTATTATGAGACAATAATATTTGACTTTTCTATTTTTTGACAGCCAGTCTAAAAATAGACTTTGATCACTCACACTGTGATCACTCACACTTTCATCAAAAATAGAAGTCCATCTATTTTTCCCAACTTGATCAATCATCCATAAACAGCAACCTGCAATCCATAGACATGATCCATATGTCTAAAAATAGACATAGTCTAAAAATAGGCTTGCACCAAAAATAGCCTGCGGGCCCACTTAGTGAAGGCGACTCTTTTCACTAAGCTCCATCATCTTGTTGCAATCTCAACACTCCCTCTCGACAAGATATGGATTATCAACAACCCCTATCCTGCCTCGGTGGTACTCGAATTTGCTCCTAGTGAGAGCCTTCGTCAGAATATCAGCATCCTGATCCTCCGTTGGAATGTACGAAAGTAACATGATCCTCCGCTGCACACAATCTCTGATATGATGGTACCTGATGTCATCCATTGAGCTCCCTACCCAATTTGCATCCTCCTGTCTGTACCAAGATCCATATCCCGATGTGCCTCTCAAGTGGCTCAATACATGCTTGCCCGCCTTCCAAAAGAGCTTGGTAGGCTTAACCATAGCTTGTGAAAGCTGGTTAACTGCATAGCATATATCAGGTCGTGTATTGACCAAATACATCGGCGACCCCACCAACTGTCGATAAACAGTGGCATCCACTTCTTCTCCCGAAGTGGCATCCTCCTTCCTCCAACCTCCAGGAAGAGGAGTATCAACAGGCTTGCAGCCATGCATGTTGAACTTCTCCAGTATCTCCCGAGCATACTTGCCCTGAGAAACAAACAGTCCACCACTACGCTGCCATATTTCCAATCCTAGGAAATAGTGAAGGAGGCCCAAATCCTTCATCTCAAACTCTGTAGCAAGATCCTTCTTGCATGACAGTATCAACAGCTCATCACCCGTTAGAATCAAATCATCAACATACAGTACAATGATAAGCAACTTACCCTCCACCACAATCTGGTATAGGTTCGGATCCGCCTCGCTCTTGGAGAATCCAAGTCCTGTGAAATAGCTGTCTATCCGTGTGTACCAAGCACGTGGTGCTTGCTTCAACCCATACAGCGCTCTCTTGAGCCTGCACACATGCGACTCGCTGCTGAAGACTTCAAAGCCTTCGGGTTGCTCAATGTACACCTCCTCCTCAATGACTCCGTTGAGGAACGCAGTCTTCACATCCATCTGATGAATGTGCCATCCCATCTGCGCTGAGAGAGCAAGAATCGTTCGTATGGAAGAATACCTTGCGACAGGTGCAAAGGTCTCCTCATAATCGATCCCCTCAATCTGTGAAAAGCCTCGGGCAACAAATCTTGCCTTGTACTTCTCCACACTCCCGTCAGCTGCCTGCTTAACTTTGTAGATCCATCTCGAACCCACCACTGATTTCCCTTCCGGTCTAGGAACAATCTCCCATGCACTGTTTCTGACAATAGAATCATACTCTTCCACCATGGCGTCTACCCATGCGGGATCCTCCACAGCTTCCTCGAAAGAGGATGGCTCAGTCACAACACACTTTCTCATAAGAGCCATGTATCCAGTGTACCGATCAGGTGACTGTCTCTGCCTGCGTTGGGCTGTAGGTGGTCCTACAACTTTCTCTGCATCTTGAGCCAGTCGCTCAGCTTCTGTCAAGCGCTTTTGCCCTCTGATGGTTGGCGCTGCATGAGTGGTCTCTTCCACTCCATGAACCTCGTCCTGTGGCTGATCCACGTCCTGAAGCTCATCCTTAGGAACTAATAGCTCCTCATCTGCATGCAAGTGTAGCTCCCTCTCAAGCGAACACTTCATGGCTTTCTCCTCCTGAAATTTTATATCCCGTCGCACAACAGTTTTACCACTGTCTGGCAAATACACACGATAGTTGTGGGGCGTATCAGTGTACCCCACAAATATCCCAACCTCTGCAGTCGGCTCCAACTTCTTTCTGGCATCCTTCGTCACATGCATGTAAACGTTAGCACCAAAAATCCTCAAATGAGAAAGATCAGGCTTCTTACCAGAATAAGTCTCCTCAGGTGTACTCATGCCAAGTATCCTATGAGGACAACGGTTCTGCACATAAACTGTTGTATTGCATGCTTCCGCCCACAAGTGAAGGGGTAGGCCCTGATCATGCAACATTGCCCGTGCAGCACCCACAATCGTTCTGTTCTTCCGCTCAGCTACCCCGTTCTGCTGTGGGTTATGGGGAGCTATGAGCTCTCTACGAATCCCTTCTGCCTTGCAGAAATCCTTGAACTCGTCCGAGATGTATTCACCACCATTATCGCTCCTAAGAGCCTTCACCTTCTTCCCCGACTCCTTCTCGACCAGTGCTTTGAATTCACAGAACTTTGAATATGTCTCGCTCTTCTTCTGCATGAAGAAGATCCAGCACTTACGAGAGAAATCATCAACAAAAATCACATAATACCTGTGTTTTGCTGTCGAAGCAACTGAGAAAGGTCCACACACGTCTGTGTGAATTCTCTCAAGGATCGTCGTGGCGCGACTATCCTTCTCGTGAAAGGTGGCTTTCACAAACTTCCCCAAAGTACACCCCTTGCACTGATCTGACTGTGCAAGTGTGCCTTTAGGAAGCCCTGTAGTGATCTGCTGCAGTATCTTCAAGGCTCCATGGTGAAGGTGACCCAATCTCCTGTGCCACAACTCGCCATCATCCCGGCTCACCAATCCTTCTGCCTTGCCTGCCATTGCTGCGCATCCATCTACATGCAACTGATAAAGGTTCCTCACTCGAACCCCTATCTTCCGGGTCTCACCAGTTGTCTTGCTGCGCAGGAAGGCCTTTCCCTCGCTGAAAACAACATCATACTCCTTGTCTTCTAACATCGCCACTGAGATGAGATTCTTCTTCAATCCTGGAACATGCATGACTTCCTTCAATACAAAGGGTTTACCAGACTCCCTCTCAAAGGAAATGGTACCGATACCGGTCGCACTGTATCTACCATCATCGCCCATCTCGATGTGCACTCCAAGATCTTTTTCCTCCAGATCAGAGAAAAAATCTCTATCTCCCGTCATGTGAAAAGACGCACCACTGTCCAAGAACCACACTGATCCCATCACACTTGAAACCAAGCATGCGATCAATGAAAAATCAAGCTCAAACTGAGAAGCTAAGGCCTCTCCCCCTGCAGATCCAGCAGCTTGCTTGTTTTTCTTCTTCTGCGGACAATTTGTGGCATAGTGTCCGTGCTGGTGACAGTGAAAACACTTCACCTTGGACATGTCCTGCTTCTTGCCTTTCGCACCGGAATGAGAAGCTTTCTTGTTCTTCCCCTTCTTTGCTTTGGCAGCCAAAGCGCAATTCTCTTCATCAGATACCTTTGATGAAGATCCATTCTCACCTTTATTGTTACTGAGTTTATTCTTGAGCGCCAGGTCGCTCTTGCTTTGGAATAACATTTGCAATCCGTTGAAAGACATTTCAACAACACTGCTGCAAATTCGAATTCCACCAGCTACCAACTCAACCGCTTCCGATCTAAGATTCGTGAGAACAAAATATTTCTCGTACAGAGATTGACTGTATGGGCTTTTACCGGATATTTCACCTTCCAAAGGAAGGATGAATCCAGAGGCTACCTGGCCCGATTACAGGCTCTGCCTAGAGAAATAGAATGTAAACACTTCCTGAATAGTAGATCTGATGATCAACAGCTCCGATACCATGTAGAAACTTTTTCTACAATTATCTAGCTTGCTCCGATACCATGTAGAAATTTTGAATAATTTAACACATATTCAATGGAGATTATCCTGATCATGTACTATTGCGGAAAACATACACAATACATAAGCTCCTCTACGTTGATCATCAATATAGCAGCATCAATAACAATAAAACATCAAGAGCATTCACACATTAACACAGTATGTATCCCGGGGAAAGCATCTCGCTAAAAACCCCAACTATCTGTATATTAATGATTGAGTCATGTAACATTACACAGCATAATACTTCTCACAAGTATCTCCACCTCTGTTACACACAACACAGCTCAGATCTGATCTCCAAATCTCTTCCACTGCTTGCCTGCCTCCACTGCTCAATACCTGCTCAAGAACTGATGAGAATGGCTTCCCAAACTCGTTTTTCACCTGCAAAATAGTCACTCACTCTTTGTGGACGTGAGCAAAGGCTAAAATGTGGGCAAATACGTGGGCAAACTCATTGGGATACTCAATCCCTTGATTGTGCAAGATCTGGTGCACAACTATAGTCACAACTGATAGCAATCTGATTCTCTACCACCTGTCCCTGTTGAACTGAACATGCACTGACATGCAACTGAGTTAACTGATGTATTCATTAGTTGTATTATGAGTTAATAACTTGTGAATTAATTAATAACTAATTCACCCAACTCATCTCTAGTCTATTTGCCAGTTAGACTAAATACAACCAGTTTAACAAAGCTAAACTGAACACAACTCCATCAACTCCACAATCAACTCCACCAAACTCAACTGATTGAGTTCTAACTGAAGTCATGCATGCAACAACTCAACTGACTCATAAGAAAAGCGTATTTCCTTCTGACAGTTGCATGTGCCACCTCTGTAGCTCAAACTGAAGTGCTCCAAGAGAATAAGATCAAGTTTATAGTCCAAATATTATTATGAGACAATAATATTTGACTTTTCTATTTTTTGACAGCCAGTCTAAAAATAGACTTTGATCACTCACACTGTGATCACTCACACTTTCATCAAAAATAGAAGTCCATCTATTTTTCCCAACTTGATCAATCATCCATAAACAGCAACCTGCAATCCATAGACATGATCCATATGTCTAAAAATAGACATAGTCTAAAAATAGACTTGCGCCAAAAATAGCCTGCGGGCCCACTTAGTGAAGGCGACTCTTTTCACTAAGCTCCATCATCTTGTTGCAATCTCAACATGGCATGCATGACTAGTGCTGCATCATCAGAAGTATGGTATATAGATAGTAGAGCCTCGTGGCATATGACGGGAATCAGGGAGTGTTTCTCAGAATATCGAGAAGAGAAGATGAACTTTCAGATCACCATGGGGAACAAGGCAAAGTGTACTCCAGTAGGGAAAGGTACCATAGTTTTTCAGACAGAATCGGGAGAGCAGTGTCGTGCCACAAATGTGTTGCATGTACCAGGATTGGGGATGAACTTACTTTTCGTGTCACAACTGCAAGGTAAGGGCTATGACATCAACTTCATCAAGGAAAAGGTATACGTCAAACACCCGAGCTGGAAAAAGAAAGTGCAGAAGTAATCGGTTGTATAGATTACAACTAGAATCACCAATGGCACTAATAGGCAGTCATGGGGACAAGGACTTGAACGAACTATGGCACAAAAGGATGGGTCACTTACACCATGGAGCTCTGAGAATTCTCAGGAGCACTGTAACAGGAGTTCCAGATCTGAGTACGGAACGAGATGATGTATGCGGGGGATGCGCTCTAGGGAAGTATGCCAAGGCGGCATTTCCTAGGAGCAAACACAGGGCCAAGAGTGTACTAGGATTGATACACTCAGATATCTGCGGACCTATGTCCGTCAAAGCTCTCAGTGGTGCCGAGTATTTCCTTACCTTCATTGATGACCACTCGAGGAAAACTTGGATTTATTTTCTGAAAACCAAGGATGAGGTTTTCTGTCGATTCAAGGAGTTCAAGGCTCTAATGGAGAATTTGACTGGGAAGAAAATAAAAGTTTTGCGCTCAGATAATGGTGGAGAGTATGTCGATAAGGACTTCACTGATTATTGCGCTAAGGAGGGCATTAGAAGAGAGTGGAAAACTCCCTACAATCTGGAGAAGAATGGGGTAGTAGAAAGAAAGAACAAGACTATTGTAGAAGCAGCTAGGGTCATGCTGTATGATCAGGATATGCCAAAATTCCTGTGGGCGGAAGCATGCAACATAGTTGTCTATGTTCAGAACATGACTCCTCATCGCGCATTGGACAAGATTACTCCAGAGAAAGTCTACACTAGGAAGACTCCTGAAGTCAGTCATTTTAGGATATTTGGGAGTTTAGCATATTGTCACATACCCGAAGAAAAGAGGAAGAAGTTGGATCAGACTGCAGAAAAGGGATATCTGGTGGGATATAGCGAGAATGCTAAGGCATACATAATCTATCTTCCAGGGAGCAGGAAGGTAGTAGTATGATGAGATGTAAAGTTCACGGAGGACAAAGCCTTCAGAAGATCTCCCGAAATGCCTTCCGAGGAGCAGTCGAAAGAGGATCCGTTGTTCATGCCTCTGCAACCAACAGAAGTGAAGAATTCTTCCTCAGGTCAGGTAGATTCTCAGGATGAGGAGGAGGAGCGAACAAAAGTACTTGCTGGTAGAGGAAGAACTAGCAGGGAACTTCATCGGTGCTCCAAGGAACAGTAAGAGGGAGCGAAAACGGCCAGACAGATATCAGGCATTAGTAGCTCAGGATGGAGAGCCTGCTAGCTTCAAGGAGGCAGCTCAGCATCAGGTCTGGCTAGATGCGATGGTAGAGTATAACTCCATAATGGTGAACAATGTCTAGGAGGTGGTGTCAAGACCTCAAGACAGATCTGTGGTAGGTTCGAGATGGATCTACAAGATCAAATATGTTGCATGTAATGACCCACCTATAGCTATAAGTAAAATACAAGTATTAGCATACATACGAGGCCTCCATACGATAGCTACGTATGCATGGACCTGTATGTAAGGCACTATATATATAATAAACCCTCAAATGAACATAAATGTTAGTTATAATGTTTAAAATTTTAATTTGTAAATTAAAATTTATGAAATTAACTAAAATTAATTAAATTAAAATTATAAATTAAATAAATTAAATTAAATCATTAAAATAATAAATAACCTATTAAATCAGATTTAGATACTCGAATAAAATCACCAAATCAAATCAGATTTTGTTTTATAAAATCAATACATATCAAAATTAGGACACGGAGATGGAGGAAGTCGGTGAACAGAGACTTATAAGAAGGAAGGGGCGGTTGGAGGAAGAAGGGGGGGTCAAAGGAGGAGGAAAATTTGTAACACTGAATTTTCAACAGTAAAGACTGAGCCTTGTTTGTTCTGAAGTTTTTGGGCACGGGGGAACAGAGTGCCACAATTGAGAAGCATTCTGGACTGAGTACCTAGGTTGTACTTAGTTTGGCTAGGAGGTTATGGTCTTTTGGTAACGGGGGCGAAAGCTGGAGCAAATCTGAAGCCTCTTCATCCGCAGGAAACTAGGTAGGTCCTTCTCATCAAATCAATCAATTTGATACATGAAATTTTGTTAAATTTTATAACAGGTTCATGAAGAATTCATAATCTATTCAGGGTAAATAGCTATTTAATTATTTACAGGCTTTACATTTGGTAGATTTCATAATCTGTTTAGGGTAAATCGCTGTTTAATTATTTACAAGCTTTACACTACAGACGAGAGTGTTGAGAAATACAAGGCCAGGTTTGTGGCTAAGGGGTATGCTCAAAAGGAAGGGATTGACTATGAGGAAACCTTCACCCCGGTAGCCAGGTCTACATCTATTAGGACTGTGATATCTCTTGTAGCCCAAATGGGATGGGAGATCTATTAGATAGATGTCAAGACGACAGTTCTGAATGGGGTAATAGAAGAAGAGGTATACATTGAACAACAAGAGGGCTTTGAAACTCATGAGAAGAAGTCTCATGTATGCAAACTGAAGAAAGCCTTGTATGCGCTGAAGTAGGCGCCGAGAGCATGGTATGGTCGAATAGATGGCTACCTACAGAAGATGGGGTTTGTCAAGAGTGACGCAGATCCGAATCTCTATTATCTGGTCGTCGAGAACGAGCCGCTTATCTTAGTATTATATGTGGATGATCTCTTTCTGACAGGAGCATCCAGACTCATGGAGGATTGCAAGAAGAATCTAGCCATTTGATATGAAGGATCTGGGACGAATGCACTACTTCCTAGGGTTAGAAGTTTGGCAGTAGAAAGGAGAAATCTTCCTTGGGCAAGGGAGGTATGCTACAAAAATCCTGAAAAGATTCGGGATGGGAGACTGTAGACTTATGGCTATGCCAATGATCACCAACTGGAAGAAGATTGATGCATTAGAAGACAAGGATGTCGATCCCACCCTATACCGGCAGCTCATAGGGTTCCTGATGTATCTGGTCAATACTAGGCTAGATATTTGCCACACTGTCAACACCTGCAGTCAGTTCATGGTGGAACCAAAGAGGGCACACTAGGCAGTAGCCAAACACGTTCTCAGGTATTTACAGGGAACAGTTGATTATGGGCTCCTATACACCAAGGGGAAGGATATCGGGTTGAGTGGATTTACTGATGCAGATTGGGCAAGAAGTTCAATGGATCGGAAAAGTACGTCTGGGTATTGTTTCAACATTGGATCAGGAATGACCTCCTGGTGCAGTACGAAACAGAAGTCTGTGGCTTTGAGCTCATCTGAGGTAGAATATATGGTAGTAAGCACAACTTCGTGTGAGGCCATATGGCTTAGAAAAATGTTGGTGAACCTATTCAGAAGAAATATGGAGGCGACCAGGATCATCTGCGATAATCAGAGTTGCATCAAACTCTCTGAGAATCCAGTGTTTCATGATAGGTCGAAGCATATTGATATCCGATGTCACTTTGTCAAAGACTGTGTCCAACGAGGAGCTGTACAGTTGAGCTACACTCCTACAAGAGAACAGGTGGCAGATATCCTCACCAAGGCCCTTGGAAAGTCAAAATTTGACTACTTCAGGGAAAATATGGGGATGGTAAAGAACCCCTTTCAGAAGTAGAAATGAGTGTGTTAGTAGCACGAATGAAGAGGGACTTGCAGTGCAGATGCAGTTTTGGGAGAAAGGACCAGCAACAACACAAATGCAGCAGTGGCAGTAGTAGTGGTAGAGCCATGGGCAACAATGCAAAGGATGTTGGGCAGGAAGGCTTAGCATCAGCACAGGAACCGATGTCGGATGATCAGGGTGATGCTCAGTGAGGAGTATTGCTAGAGCACAATCCTCGCTAAGAGGGAGTGTTGATTTGGGGTAGCATCGGATGTGCTCTAGCCACGAAACTTGGTGGAAAGGCTAAGGCACATGAGATCTCCAATACCCATAAAGGGTTTGGGCAGATTCTAAACAGTTTGGGAGATATTAAAATAATTAATATTTTTAATGTAATCCCTAAGTCTAAACTTAGGGAAAATAAAATATTAATGTGAATTAATATAAAACTGTGTTAGAATGGTCCAAAAGTCATGGATCAAGCTAGATCTAATCTTAGCCGTTAATTAGGGACTTAATCTCGGCCGTTGATTTGTTAACAAGAAAAGTATAAAAGGAGGCTTGAGGGTCACTTGGAGAACATACTGAGGGAGACCAGTCAGTTCAATTTCTGGAGCGGGGTTAGCTGAGAAATTGAACCAGTGGTCTGGTGAGTAGTCAAGAGGTAGCAAGTACAGAACAGAGAGACGAGAGATCAGTGCAGAGGCAGAAAAGGCAAATGCAGGGCCAGAGGGAGCCACGCAGAGGCAACAGAGACTACACAGAGCCAGCAGGGCCTGTGTCATCCACGCAGAGGCTGCAAGAGTGACGCAAAAGGCTAGAGAGGCTGCACAGAGTCTCAATAGGTTGACGCAGAGGGTTTCAGACCACGCAGAGGGCAGCAGGGTTGACGCTGGGTTCAGAAGAAGTGTTGGAGAATTTTTCTATCTGTGGGTAAGCCAATGTGGCACCCTGTTGTACTAGAAAATTGCTGAATAATAAAATCCTCCCTTGCTGCACCGGTTTTCCCACATTGGTTTTCCCACATTAGTCCAAAATATCTATGTCAATGTGTTGATTCTTGTGCATATGTTTGTTTATGTATTACGGTGTGATATCTGCAGCAGTATTTATTTTAATGTTTATTGAAGTGATTTCATGAATAACTTATGGTGGAATAAGTAGGAAAAGTAAATCAGTTACTGTAGTGATTGAATTTCACACTCACTTGCTAGATAAGTTACTTGAATGTTTGATGATTTTATTTTCTAAATGTTTTATGTTTTATGATATGCTTAAAAATTTGATGTATGTTTGTAATTGCTAGAATCTAGATGGTTGATGCTTGAATAATTAATCATTGATGTACAATGGAATCATGGATACCATATCTATCTTAATTTATGTAAAAATATGCATGTTTTTATGTCTTCTACAACTAATTTGGTATTTGGGATGTTTTTTTAATATAAATGCAATGCATATATATATATATATATATATATATATATATATATATATATATAGTAGACGCTTCCAAGACGTTTCACTTCCAAGACTTTTGGGAAATGATGCTTCCGTGTCCCCGCTTCCAAAAAACGTCCCCGCTTCATCTCTGCTTCATGCAACGTTGAGTAGGACTTGAATGTTTATTGACCTTGTGGGCTGGGATTTGACAACTATTTCGAAGAGGCATTTCTTCTAGTTTCCTTGCTTCTCTATGAAAGTTCCCACATTCAGTTCTTGACAACTGTGCATCTAATTTAGATACCACTCTCTTTGCCAACCCATTAGCTATTTGATTGGCTGATATTTAAACATTGATAAGCCAAATTTCCTCTATGTTTCCTATTGCTTCTTTTATCCAATCAATCTGAGTACTTAACTCCCATTAGGGTTCTCTGTTCTTGTTTATATAATCAATCAATATTGTAGAGTCACCCTCAGTCTTAATTCTTTTGAGGCTAAGTTGCAGACAAGTATTGATCCTGAAATCAGGGCATCCATTTTAGCCTGATTGTTTGCTATTGTCCCTGAGAACTTGTGATATCTTTCCTCCTAAGTTGCACGAAACGGGGAAACGGGTACGAGTTTCCAAAACGGGCACGGGTACGAAACGTGACCTCCCCAAATTTTGGAAACGGGGAAACGTAATATATATATATATATATATATATATATATATATATATATATATATTAGGACATTTAAGAAATATGTGCAATCATAAAGCATATATGATACATTCTAATTTATTACATTATGATTAAATTGTCAATTGTCAATGCATAAACTATAAGTCTCTAAATTTACATCACATTTACTCATGAATGATCACATAATGAAAATAGCAATATCAAAAATCAGCCACAAGAAATTTCTAATTTCTTGTCTCGTGCTTGATTGGGAGTCTCCTCCTACATAGTCGAACGACCTTAGTGCTCTTGATTAAATACAAGTTTCATACCCTAGTACCCTATGTGCTCTTGATTTTTGGGAGTCTCCCCTGCATAGGGGGCTTGGTTCTCTTGATTAAATACAAGTTCCATACCCTAGTACATGAAAAAGTCCAATAGAAACATTGTAATCCCCCCAGTCCTGAAATCCTGAAAAACAGATAAGTCTGTTGGATTTTGAGTGAGATCTAAAATTCTACTTTCTCCATATGAAATCCAATGAGGGCGAAACCACTCTCAAACATCTTGAGTCATTTCATGGTAATGTTAAAAATTTAAGTAAAAGTGACATTCTCCTTTATTTTTCATTTTCACCTTTATTTTTCATTTTCATCCTTTTACTTTAAGAATTTAACATTACCATGAACTACATATCAACACTAGGGCCATAGGTTTGAACATTAGGCTGCCCCACTCAGAAAATCCTCTTTTTTATAACTTGAGAGGCATCTAGAAGCATCCAGAAGATATTTTAGTCGCCCAATAAAAGATTAGAAGCGAAAACATACAAAAGAAATACAAGAAAAAGTCAAGTTAGAAGCGGAAACTCCACCGTACGGCCTGGAAACGCGTTTCCGGTCGTACTGGCCACATTTCCTCCTCGAGAAACAGTGCAGTACAGCTGAAAACGCGTTTCCAGGCCGTATGGTACGAGTTTCCTCGTTTCCGTTTCGTTTCCCACCGGAAACGGACCCTTCTCCAACGTTTCCTGCAACTTAGCTTTCCTCCATGATTTCTACAAACTCCCCCGGCCCCACTCTAATCCCAGCTTGCCCTTTGATGTCCCTTAATAGTTTAGTATGATCCATCCTTCTCTTGGGTTCTTCCATCCCTGTTGGGGGTTTTCAGGTTCCCATATTATCTATCCATTTTTGGGAGAGGTACTTTTATTTAACATTTTTGAAAATATTTTTGACATGCGACTTTATGTAGTAAATGATCCAGAAAGAGAAAAAATCTAATCATAAACATGAGGGTCTTCTAAGCAATCACAATTATCTCTCGAGAGTCATTATTCTTTGAGATGAATAATCTAACTATATTCCTTCTTTTATTTGAAATATCCCTCAGCATTGCTCAAGAAGTTAATTCCATTGCAAAAATTTACTTGATTATTAACATTAGAATGCACTAGCACAAAGTCTGAATCGTATGCAGACATCTGTTATTTCCTAGAAATGAGAAACTTAAAATCAGCAAAAGGAAAACCTTTACAATGATGCCAGTTAAGTTGACTGCTTCACCCAATACATTTTATATCCTGATAGGTCCCATTCATCCCTGCTTTAGTAAATTGCGCATCACTGATAGCATCCTTGGAGATCATCAGCTTTCACTGGATTGTAAACCTTTTCCATAGGGTGAAATAGTTTTCCTCAACAAATTTACCATTCGTTGGAGATGAGCTTTTGTGCTATTTTTCTGTCAGTTTTGCTGCTTATTTTTTCTCCTGCAGATCCTTTTGGAGAAAAGGAGCGGGCAACTTGATTTTGGTTAAGATGAAGGTTGTGTCTTAAGAGCAAGGAAGGATTTTAAAATGCTAATATAATGTCAATGGCTGCAGATAACAGCATATTCAAATGAAGATTTAGGTTTGGATCAACCTCAAGTAGCAGCGTTATTGATCATGATGTTGGCAGCAGAAGTCTCAAATGTAGGAATCCGCTTTCAAATCCCAAAAGAGGTGATTTCATATGCGAAATATTTCCATGGAAAGTTCATTAGTGCTCTGGGATCAACTGTAACTGTAAAAATGCAGAGTCCACCTTCAGACGATTCGCAGAAGAGTTCAGAAAACAACAATTATGAAAACTTGATTGCATCAAGTTCTATAGTTCCATATCAGGACGAGGGAAAGGAGATATGCCAAAGCTTTAGATGTGAAACAAATAATATAAGACCACAGTTCACAGCATTAGATATGGGGGATGGATTTCCAAATAATTTATTAAAACATTGTGAGACATTGGCAAAGGACGTTGATGGACCTGAAATGAGACAACATAAACGAAATTCTCCATGTGAAAGTGAGATCTTACATACAGCTACAAATATTCTCAGGGTGGTTGCTGCGACTTGGCCTTTGATTAAACAGAGGGCATTAGTTGATGTCCTAAAGACTTTGAGGTGAGAATCTTCCTTTGGTTTCTGTCCCTTCAGTGTATTCTGACTTCTAGATTAGTTATACCATGAATATTTTTAGGGATAAATTGTTAATTTATTTTTAGGTGCAAAATATAGTTCCATCCATGAAATCATTTTAATTCCTTTCTTCTATGCTCACTACTTTATTGCTTCTTGTATGTGTTGAAGCTTGCATAAGAATGTAAACATTTATGCAAATGCAGATATACCAATCTTAATGTCAGTTGTCTGCTTATTTCATTATCATTGTTTATGCAACATTGAGTAGAACAGATATCGATCATGTAAAATTAGTTTTCATTCCTCTGTTTTCTCTTTGCATGGCATATATTTTAGCACTAACTTCCATTTGGATTGGAACATAGTGAGTGCAGGGAAGACTTGGGAAAAATTGAAAGAAATTTTGAAGGGCCTAGCTCTGTGATAGCCTTTTCTTCTCTCTATATATATTCAATTCAGTTTTTAGCAAAGCTGTGGGCCAACTTGATACCTAGAAGCTGCCGAAATACATATCATTCTAGAATAAATTCACCAGAATTCTTTCTGCAACAATTAGACAAAGCATTAAGACGAATGGGGAATTGCTTTTTGGGCCTAGGTGAAGAACAAGAGCTGCACATACTTGAGCTGAATGCCCTCAGTTATATGTTGAGGTTGTCTGCGTCAGGACTAAATTTACATTCCCAGATATTTACCAGATTGAAGTCCATAGTTTCTACTGCTGAGGTCCTCTATGAAGGACTTGGATTGGAGCATTCTGACTTTTTAGAGCGAGTTAAGAAGCAACTTTGTGATGACAATCCAAATATATCATGTCTCTTGAAACCTGTTCAGGAATTACCTAAACATTTTTTCCTTGAACCCATATTTCTCAGTGAAGAACTTAAAGAAATTAGAGCAGTTTTGCTTGTTCCAGAAAATAGTTATGAGCGACCTCTTAATTTTGTAATAGGTGTGCCTATTGGAATTACCTTGCACATCACTTTGTACAATGTAACTACTGAACACAGAATTTGGTTGTTGATGGTTTTGGGAGACTCGGTACAATATAACCAAATAGATGTCAATGAATTTGAAGGAAATGGTGGAGTAAAATCTGGTTCAGTTACTGTGCCATTTTATGCTGCGAAAAAAGTTGCATCATGTTTCTTAGAAGTTTCTGTTATGATGGAATGCCCCTTTGAATTTGGGAGAGTTCTATTAAATAGATTTCAGGCTGGTCCAAAAGGGGAACTTGTTTCACTATCCAATGTGGAAAAAATTGATCTAGTTGCATGTATCAGGAAGAGATCAAACACATGAATTGGAAATTGTTCCTGTCAATGTCATTGTTCTCTCCCTTGTGCAAAGGGAAATCACCTTTATGGTTCATTTATAAGCTACCTTCCCTTTTTTTTTTCTTACTTTCTTTTATTGGTACATTTATCTTTTATTTTTCTGTAAAAATTTTCCTATTCATTTTGAGTTTGCATGAAAACTGTAGAGTACATGTTTTAAAAGCCATTCAATATGTAGGATTATAACTCCACACCTTGCTAGAGGTTTTTGAAATCAAGTGATTTCATAGCTTTGCAATTTCTTAAGAACCTAATTTCTTCGAAGTAATAAATGTGAAGTCTTCTTTAAAATATCTACTAATCTTCTATACATTTTATCAAATTTCTCTTTAAAGCATCCCAAATACATTGTGTCTAGAGGAATATATTAGAGAAATGGTTTTCCTCGTACTTGCCATGATCTAGGTGCCCATTTAGGGCCATCCAAAAAATGGTCTTGATATTGGTAGTTTTTGGGTCATATACGGTTGATACATATTTTGGGGCCTTCCCATACACTTTTTGAGGTTTTGATGCCTAATGATTGAGCATCTGGTTGAAAGTGCAATTCCTTTTTCCAACAAGTTAAAGAAGACTTGAAATGGAGCAAGAAGAGAAAACTTATGTTCTTGGCTTTTTCTCAGATAGTTTAGTCACTAGTGTGCAAACTCTTTTTCTAAACCATAGTGAGTTGGAGCTTAGTGTGCACACTTAGTCAAAGCTTCATGGTCTGGTTAAGGTCCTTGCATCTTAGGGTTTTGGTCTTTTTAGTTTTTTCCACATTATCATAAGACCTCTCAGATTAGTTTTTTGCGAAGTTGCATAGTAGAGGCATCTCTTTTCAATGATAGATACCACCATTCTAGCAATTGTATTTATACAATGTTTGTCGCCATCCTTTTAGTGATACAATTTGGTTTTCATTGTATCTCCATGTCACTTTCTAGGCTAATGCTATCTTTCGTTTTGTTGTCAACATAATCTAAATTAGTGGTATCAGAGCAATTTGTGCTCTATTTTTTTTTTGTGGTTTCCCCCCACAAGCTCAAAGTAGAGGGTGTTGGGCCATGATCTAACTAATCCTAGTGATGATGTTCCTCACTAACCTAAGCAACCTTTCTTGGTGAAGGAAATGGAGTAGAAAATTTTAACAAGCTTGATTTTAGGAAGTTCTTGAGTGATAAAGGAGCTAGATGATGGATCATTTTGTGCATATCCTTCGATGACTCCCAACAATGACAAGGGCGCCTTTGGAAAAATAGTGATTTTGGAGGACCAATACCCTTCAAGGTACAAGTTAAGTTTAATATCCCTCTACTGAAGTCAAGATAGATGCAAAAGAGTTGGAGAGATGGTTAAATCAGCTAGAGGGTTTTTTCTTTATTTGCAACTTTTCCTATAGTGAGAAGATCACCTTCTCACTCTTGAAGTACCTTCACCATGTAAAGCATTGGTGGCATACCTATTATGTGAAACATGTTGGAGATGATTTTGAAACACATGTAACAAAACCCACTTGGGGGTATTTTTTCATTGCCCACAAAGAAGAGTATTTACCTATTGGAAACTATGAAAACAAATGAACGAGATGGGCAATCTTCTCTAAGGTAATGACTAGGTTGTGCTAAATTACACCAATGTCTTTGATACCTTACGTGCGTGCTACATTAGGTATCAAGACATTTGAGTGGCACTTGGTTCCAAAACATTGTAATAGCGTGCATAGATACATCTATACATAAATGTAGTTTCTGGACATCTCCTCACTTGGAGCAATTTACTATTACATTGTTAGGATTGAAGAATTTTTTTAGCAAAATTGTAAGGAAGAGTTTGGGGTCGAGAATTAGCAACAAAAAGAAGGGAACTGAAACCTTAACACTTCAAAAAGGACATAGCAAGGATAACCTATCTCAAGATACCTAGTGAAAGCAACATATAGAGAACACATGGAAGTTAAAGGACATGGTAGGATGGTGCAACACCCATAAAATCCCTTGGCACAACAATGACAAAGTTATGTTCAACCATGGTTATTAGATGAGCTTAAAGCCTCAAACTTGATTTAGTGTGAAGGCCACCACATCCTATGGATGGGGAAATAAAATGGATCATCAACATAGAATCCAATGTCACAATCACCGTTGCAAAGGTCACTAAAGGAGCTTGGGGAAGGTGATTGCCTCTTCCACTTGCAAATGTAGGTGAAGGGGACATCACTTCATGTCATTGTTGGTAGCAATTGTCAAGAGAATTTGACCTTAGTTGAGTTTGTGAAGAAAATGACATTTCTAATAATGTAAAACCCCTAGCTATACACCATTGGTTCCTTGAGCTAGGGGCAAGACATCCATGTAATCAACAATGCCACATACAATATGCTGCCAAGCTCGTCAAAGATGACATACTATGTGACATTACTGCATTTGAAGTTTGTGATTTCTTTTAGGACAACCATATATGTGGAGTGTAGGCCTCATATTATCATCATTACCCGAGGATATTATCTCTAGATGATATGATAGGTAGCCTTAATCACTATAATATTTGTAATCACAACAACATTTTTGTGTACCCTTTTAATGTCCTTACATTGTCCTAGCATCCTTATAGTGTCTTTCTAGGGGGCGGGGGTGATATAAAGAAACACAACACAAATTGAATGTTAGGAGGATTCTAAGGATGCAAAAAGGGATGCAATAATGACACAAAAAAGGATGCAACAAGAACACAATGGACATGTGAGAGACATAGAAAAGGGACGCAAAGACAAAATGCCAAAGGGACCATCATGCACCCTTTTCTCCAATTTGTGCATTAGAGGATGCTAGGAAATGTTGCAAAAATGACCTATTCTAGTAGTTCATTCCACAAAAACCCCAAAGAAAGATGTTATAATACCATTTTGAACTATAAATGGGTTTGGACATGTTATATCCCAACGAGGATTCAAGGGGCATGTGAAGGCTATGGACAAAGCCTTAAAGGAATCTTTTTGGGTTTGGTATATATTATTTTGGTCAATGGTTTTGGTCAATTGCAAACTAATTCTAGTTAAGGAATTAGGGTTGTAATCTAATCCATGTTTAACCATTAGGGGCTTCCACAGTTACAACATATTAGATATCAAATTTGAGATTAACTGTGTAAAATAAGTCATTAACCTATGACCACATAAACTTCTTAAACTCAAATCTGTCAAGCATCCAGAAGGGTCAAATTTGCGGAGGTCTAGATATTTTTTATCATTTAGTTCCAAGTCATGTATTGATTCCTTAGATTAAACGATAAACAAATTACACCTTAAGAAATTTGATTCCTCCTAGTGTTGGATAGATCCAAGGTTAAGATGGATTTATGCTAGTTTATTTTTTTAGATGTGACATACATATTTAGTTGTTTGTTTGTTTATTTATTTATTGTTGTCATAGACATATGTATATACATTATTATTATTTGTAACATTTTCCACATACTAGGTTGTAAATCACCTTGCTACTGTCAGTGCAATCTACTATGAATCGAGTCCAATCATTTTTTTGTTGGTTATCAACAAACAAAAAAACAATCATTTTTCTAATTCCATTAGTAACTTATGTGCATAAATAAGTCTTTGTGTTTTATTTTTATATATAAATTAAGTAGACATTTTTTTCTCTATTTCCATTACCGACTCATAATTAGAAGTAAATCTTTGTTAATATTACTATTGTCATGTAGTAAAATTAATAATACTTTCTATTTCTAGTTTTAACTCAAAGATAACTTGTAGTTTTTTTACTTTAAAGCTTGTATTTTTAAAATTTGTTAATATAAGTATTTTTTCATTATTTTTCAATAGTGTTATCTATGCTTGCGTGACAGTATCTCCTCTATATTGGGCTTGTTACCACTCAAAATAGTAGGTTTTCCAAGGTCTCTGGGATTTGCTAAGATGGCACGCACAAGACAAATTTCCACTCTTATATCAACATGTGTTCCCATTCTTTAAACCCACTCCTACTTATGGGACGATTCCCTATGTAAAATGCTTCACCTAGTCATTAATATACTAGTGCCTTAAATGGGGTCTTAAGTGAAAAGACAAGGTAATTCTTTCTTATTAAACTGATTTGGAAATGATATTTACACCAAAAAATAGTGTAGACCAATAATGTAATTTACTCAAAAATGCTTAAAAGAGTAAAAATTCAATATACTTACCAGAGATACAAGTTTTCTTTAAAGTATGCATTTAGTAAGGGGCTATCTTGTGTTTTTCTACTTGCTTTCTTGTGACTGCAAATTTGAAAAAAATGCAAAAAAACACAAGACACAATAGAGAAACTCCCTTTCCAGGGCTAGCCACAAGTGTCTATATGCTTCAGATTGATAATCTAGGGATGGGAGAAGCTCAAATAACATGCATATGTCAATTTTGTGTTTCCTAAGCTTTAAATCTACAACAGATTTGCATTTCCAACAAGTTGAAAACTTCTTGCAGAGGTCTAGGGGTCAAATTCCCATTTAGTGAAAACCCATAAATTTATCTAGCTTGTCATTTAACTTTTTAAGTATTGGAGTAAGCTAGAAATAGTCGTAAAACAATGATATCAACTTGATAAATAAATTTGGAATCTAATGCTTATGGATGTATACTAACTTGGAAAATGTCCATGTGTTTTGAATTTTATTGGGTTTAAAGTATGTATTGCTATAGATTAATGTAGATCTGCAAAATTAACTCAATATACCATGTGAAATATGTATGAAAACCCAAAATAAGGTATATCTTTCCTTTGGTTAAAATTTGAAAAGTGCATGCTAGTAAATATTTTTATTTTTATTTTGATAAAAGTAGAAATCGAAAAGATTGAGTTTTAAAATAAGATGTTTGCTAAGATATGCTTACCTTAGCCCAAAATTACCTTCAAGTATCAGGTTACAAATCACAAACACTTTTAAGTTGACCTTGTACTTTGGACATTGAGATGAGTTTGGAGTCGAAAACACTCTGTCGCCCCCACCTTTGCCTAAGATAGCTCCATAAGTCCTCAAGTTCAACTAGGAGTGACTTCTAGTGAAGCGTCTCTGATTTTCAGATTGATTATGGGATTGGAAGAGATCTTCACCTAGTTGAAGACACCCCTGATGAGGGTTTGTCCAACCACTAGATCCAATAGTTCCAACATCCAACAAGTTTGCAATGAATAGCATCTTGGTTGCACCCTCCGTGTGTTATGTACCTAGATCAAAATAACACAAAGACATAAGAAGAGATAAATCAACGAATTGATAATAAACGACTTCAAGGGGACAACCTCCTTTTACATCACATAAATGAAAAATTCTTGGATGATTCAAATGACATGACCTCCTTGGTATATATAGGAGTCTAAAGGGAAAAACTATAATTAGGGCCTACATAACAATAATAATGTAAGGGCACAACAATAACAACATAGGGGCTACACTAGTATTATAGAGACTTAACAACATAGGGGCTACACTAGTATTATAGGGACTTAGCATGTTCTTCTTAAAAAAATGTTGTCCTCTACACCTGAGTAGTTTTGGATGCTTTTGTATAAAATACTCATCTTCTCATGTGGAATCTTCAACAGGTAAGTTCTTCCACTTAATGAGATGCTCTAATTTTCAACAGGTAGGCTCCAATATGAATTTTCTTTCCTCATCAAATTCTGGCAATATAGTTTGAACTGAGATCTTATCACCAATAAACTTCTTTAAACATGAAACATGGAAAATTGGGTGTACTCGCGAAGATGCAAGCAACTCCAATTTGTATGCCACAGTACCAATCTTTTGCAACACCCTATAAGGGCCATAGTACTTGGGTTATACTTCTTAACTTGCTTGAGGGACATTTGTTTGTATGGTTGTAGCCATAAAAATACCTAATTGCCGACATCAAAACTTTTTTCATTGCAATGCTGATCTCATTATTGTTTCATTCGAATTTGTGCCGGAGTCATGTTTGTTGAAGTATGTAGCTATGACCAGTCCTTATAAATGTACAATTTGTACTTGTAATAATAAAATATAAACTATATTTATGACAAAATAAACGATTTGAAGCATGTTCTTCATGCTTGCAAGAAAATAAGAAATTTGAATTTTGAATTTGTACTTTTCCTTCCATAAGAAACCAAGTAGGCTCCTCTAATTGCTCAAGTAAGCTCAACCTAAGTTGCAGGAAACGTGGGCAAAGGGTCTGTTCCCGTACGGAAACGAAAACGGAAACAGGGAAACCCGTACGGTATGGCCCATAAATGCGTTTTTGTCCGTACTGGCCCGTTTCTCGAGGAGGAAACTTGGCCAGTACGGCCGGAAACGCGTTTCTGGGCTGTATGTCGGAGTTTCCTCTTGTAACTTGACTTTTTCTTGTATTTTATTTTTTATTTTTTCGCTTTTGATTTTTTATTAGGCGACTCAAATATTCTCTAGATGCTTCTAGATGTCTCTCAAGTTATAAAAAAATGAGTTTTTTTAGCGGGGAAGCCAAATGTTCAAGCCTGTGGCCTTAGTGTTGATATACAATTCATGGTAATGTTAAATTCAGTTCATAGTAATGTTAAATTCTTAAAGTAAAAGTGACATTCTCCTTTATTTTTCATTTTCATTCTTTTACTTAAATTTTTAATATTACCATGAAATGACTCAGGATGTTTGAGAGTGGTTTCACCCTCATTGGATTTCATATGGAGAAAGTAGAATTTTAGATCTCACTCAAAATCCAGCAGACTTATCTATTTTTCAGGATTTCAGGATTGGGGGGATTGCAATGTTTCCATTGGATTTTATCATGTACTAGGGTGTGGAACTTGTATTTATTCAAGAGAACCAAGCCCTCTATGCAGGAAAGACTCCCAATAATCAAGAGCATGTAGGGTACTAGGGTATGAAACTTGTATTTAATCAAGAGCACTAAGGTCGTTTGACTATGTAGGAGGAGACTCCCAATCAAGCACGAGACAAGAAATTAGAAATTTCTCGTGGCTGATTTTCGATATTTCTATTTTCATTATGTGATCATTCATGAGTAAATGTGATGTAAATTTAGAGACTTATAGTTTATGCATTGACTATTGACAATTTTATCATAATGTAATAAATTAGAATGTATCATATATGCTTTGTGATTGCACATATTTTTTAAATGTCCTATATATATATATATATATATATATATATATATATATATATATATATATATTCGTGTTTCCCTATTTCCAAAATTTGGGGGGGTCACGTTTCATACCCGTGCCTGTTTCAGAAACTCATACCCGTTTCCCCATTTCGTGCAACTTAGAGCTCAACCCTTTTATGACACCCATTTGACCTCATTGATGGCTATATAAAGGAGACATTTGTCCTCCCTCTTGGACACTTCGATCTCACATCTAAAAGTCATCTATCTCTGCAATCTACAAAAAATACGAGTGAAGAAGGCCGAAGTACAAAAGGATAAGAAATGACTTGTATGACCTTCTTTGTAACATACCTCCATGGCCTACCAGGAAATAACCCCTAATTCCCCATAATTTTAAAAAATTCCTTAGTTATAATTAATATTTCCCGTCCTCTTCTTCTAGTTGGATGGTCACATCACATTCAAGAGATAACCTTATACCATAGACCCATTAATTCCTCTTCATCGAATGATTTGATAAATACAACCACAGTTGGAAAAAAAGAGGAACCCTAGCATGCAAGCATCAAGCCCCGCATGGTATCGATATCCTCGACCCTTAGATATACGATTATAATTTACTTCCTAGTTGCTCTGCATGCCTCTATGCCAATAACTTGTCTCCACACTAATAAATCCTGGTTACTATAATGCATGCAAAAACTTTATAAATTAACTCAGATAATCACATGTAACACTTTCATCACATCTACTCTTTAATCAGATTGTTCAAAAGTGTTTTCATCCATTTAATAGGACATTCTGCTACATAAGGATGCATTATTCTTAAGCAATTGACAAAATGCAAATCGATCCTTATTGGGTATACATGCAATAGAAAATCTGACCATCATAGATTATACTGTTACCTACATTATACTATGATAATCTGTAATCATCTACCACTATCTTCCATGTTAACTAGAGGCTTTATATAACAATAAAATCTCCTTCACTGACATAAGAATATTTCCATTAGATTCATTTGGTATCCTACCCATTCATGCGCATAGAAAATGAAATAAACCAAGACTGATAACATATCCAATACTTAACCAAATAAAATAATCACATGAAGGGAAAGAGAGCGACATACAACCATTCCACGCAAATGACACCAACTAGATCTCACTTGGAGGGAGGAGCACCACCACCCAGCCATGAATCACCTCTGATTCCCCCCGAGCCGAAGATCTTGCCAAGGATCAACTATCTCAATTGATCTTTCATGATTTCGTTACCATTAGTGGTGTCCCACTTTATGGATTTTCCTTTTGCCTAGGTCTTATCCGGAAACGCTCGTTTTTATCTCCCACGACGCTTTTCCACATAAAAGCTTGCCTTTATCTCCCGCAAAGCTTTTATGTTCGATGGATTTTTATCTCCCATCCAAGCTTATCTAGAATCACATCTAGAAGATTTATCATGAAAGATTCATCTCTATACCATTCCTAATGGGATTTGGCAAGCATCTCCTCTCTCTTGGTGCTCCATCCTCCAAGTGATTTATTTTATTAATTTATTTAATAATACATTTGCTTTTCATATTACATATCACTCAGCTTTCCTCAGCTTAGGTGTAGAATAGTTTAACTCACAAGGAGGGTATCAAACTTAGCTTTCCTCAGCTTAGGTTTACAAACATTTAACACACAAGGGAGGATATCATACCTAGCTTTAACTTAGCTTAGGTTTACAATAATGTAGTACACAAGGGAGGAGTGTTACATTGTTCAAGCAAGAATAGAAGGCTGAATACAATTCAAATCTCTGTGGACAAATATGAAATTACAGTCTGAATATCTGTGATGTTTCTCTGTAGAAAAGTTCGAGATTATAGACCGAACCTTTGTGGTGTTTCTCTGTGGAAAATTATGAGATTATACTCTGAATCTCTATGGTGTTTCGGTGGTATATCACTGGTCAAGACCAAACTTCCGTGGTCTAGATATAGGTTGAATTTAGGCCTTTTGGAGCATACCTATCTGAGATTGTGACTGTGTTCTTGGAGGTTAATTTGTGGACAGATTCATGAGGGCTAACTTGGTTTCTTAGTAAGAGGTTGAGCCTGCCATCTATACTAGTCAGTTGTCTATCATTAGACTTTGACGTATCTTTTATTGAAAGGATCTCTCTAAGGAAAGGTTGTTGGGTTTTTCCCCTTGGAGTGGGGTTTTCCCAGGGTAAATTGTTGGTGTCTTTTGTCTCATTATTTCACAGTGATCTCTACTGCTCTACTAATCTTAATGGTTGCAAGTTTCTAAGTGTCACTGTTTGATGATGTAAATTTTCTAAGAAATTAAAATTTATCATTGGAAGTAGTTACCGGATAGAAAATTGCTCTAGTTTATCTTACATCTAGAAAAATCAACATGGTATCAAAACTATGGTAAAAGAGTAGCCCTGAAAACGAAGTCATCTAGTCGTCATCTAGGGCTTAATTTGTCATCTAGCCCTATTTGCCCTAGTTCAAGAATCAAAGATTGGATTTGCCTAACCTTTGGGAAGAAAACTTGACATACTCCATGTTTTAATAATGCCTTAACTCTGAAGGTCCAATCACAGAAAAGATCTTGACTCAATTTTGAAATCAAAGCAATCCTTAAACTCAAAAGTCGAGGATCTCACGAGGTGTCTTCCAAGCCAATGAAGGAATAATTGCTACAATAATCTTCAAATACTAAAGTTATCTTCAGAAACCAAGGATATGATCTGGTGTCTCTTTCGAAGAAGCATCCAAAAGAGTTTAAAAGGGTCCAATTTTCATTAAAGGTAGGAAAATATCATAAGCAATCTACACGAGCCTCAGAAAAGGTAAACGAAGTAGCCTTGCCAAACCGAATATGCTACGCCTCTGTCAACAAGGCCGAGAATCTAATAACTAAGTATTAGTTCAACCAAAGGCCGAAAGGTCTCTTAATCTCGCAGACCAAAGAAAGCCACAAGACTTGTTGAAGGCCGAAAGATCTTAGACAATCCAAGAATCTGGTCTCATAAATCCGAAGCCCTTGTCGGAGGTCCGAAAAAGTTTCAAGGAGTCTTAATATTAAAAAGGTCGAAGTCTGTTCTTTCTAAAGAATATCCATCTTAGCGGAAGTACCTTAATGCAACCTCAAAAAAATTGATAAAAATTGATTATCATTAGAATAGTTGAATCATCTCAGTCTACAATTCATTTGATGAAGCATACCATGTTCTCAAGGATCGAAATCTCAGAATTGAAAGTCCATTTGAAAAATCTGAGTAAGCTTGGAAGTATCTCTGACATGGCAGTAGAGACATCCTTGTGAACTCTGGGAAGTGTTTGACTTAAAGTAAGGTGATTAATGCATCAAGTCAAGGCATAAATGCATCATAAGGTGTTGAAAGAAGCAACTTAAGAATTGTAAAGTATGATTATTACTGAGTCAGAGGGCTTTAAAAGGAATATTGAAGTTGGCAATTAGTACTGTGGGTTTTCCCTTTTGTTTAACTTTGAGAAGTTTAATAAAGAAGGATCAAGTCTGTGATCGTGATACAAAAAATTGCTTCTCATAAATCAATATCATCCATGATCAATTCAAAGTCCATTTACAATTACAAGCATCAAGTTGGATGTGAAGATCAACAAAGCTATCAATATCATCCACGATCAATTCAAAGTCCATTTACAATTACAAGCATCAAGTTGGATGTGAAGATCAACAAAACTATGGCTGGTATTATCATAATTCAATCTATCTAAGTTTTTTTTTTTCTAATAGTCAAAAGAAAGATCTCGTGTATGCTTAAAAGGGTCTATATCAAAGATTGAAAAAGACGATGATTCACTTGCAACATCGTCTAGTTTGTTCCTTGGAGAGATCACCAATGACAATGAATATCAAAGGAATCTCCTCATTCATTGATGAGTTTTTCAAACAATCTTTGATCACAAAAACATCATTAATATATGGCATGAGATTTATCTTGATCAAATTGTGGCTCAAAGAAAGACGTAGTCACATAAGAGAATTATATTGAAAGATTGAAAAAGGGATATACCGAACATGTGAAGTTGATGCCTTGATCCTTGCATTGCATATATTTGAAGGAAGGATACTTGAAGAATGGCATGCTAATTATCTTGGTGTGTTGGATCATGATCAAAATGATCTATATAAAGAGCTACCTTGAAGATGATGCAAAGCATTGACATTATTTTGCTAACATATACCTTTTGCTATGACATGGAAGTATTGAGTTAAGTCCAGACTAACCCCTTCTTAAAAACATGAATTAAGAGCCTCCTTTTCTTGTTTCTATAAGCCAAAGATGTAATCAACTGAAGATATGTTCTTGAATGCACCTACTTCTAATCATGTATCTATTTCTATGGATGACCAGATGTTGAATGCTCAACCTAAATTAATAAAGACTATTTGTTGCATCATGAAGTGAAGACCACATCTTTCAAAACAAAATATTGTTACTGCTACTTGGTTTGAAGAGTCCTTTACTGATGACAATGATGAATTTAATTTGGATATGAATAGTGAGATCTACAAAATCCTAGTTAGATAAAGGGACCAGGTAAGAAAGCCGTAAGGTTTATAGACAAAACCCTAGGATTGATTGCTTCTGCTGAAAGAACAAACCCTAGCTCTGGACTCAGAGGGAGCAGATAGATCAACCAAATTGAAGCTTGTTTTTTATTTATGTCAAAAATAATTCAGTTGTGACTTCCGAAATGAAGATTGCTAGAAGTACAAAGCGAAGGATTACCTCAGCAAGAGGGAGAAAACTATGAAGTCAGGCACCTCGAGCTTGAATTGATATTTGTTGAAAAGCGATGTTGATCCAAATCTATTGAGGATGAGCCCATGATTTTTCTACTATATGTTGAATGGGGTTGAGGATCTCATTGTCCAGTTTAAGAGGGAGCTGTTTTTGAAAATTGAAATGAAGGATCTGGGATTGAAAGTGTGGCATAAACTTGTTGAAATATTTATTGAGATCCTTCAAAAATATGGCATGTTGGACTACAAATCCATGTACACCTCTACGATAACAATTTTGAAGAAGCTATGAGACTTTGTTGCTGACTTGGTTGATCCTACTAATTGGCTTGTTGAACTATTTGCTGCATGGATTTGTAGATTTTGGTTGGGCTAGATGTTCTAAAGACATGATGAGCACTTTTGGATATTGTTTTAGCTTGGATATCATGGATGAGCAGGATGCAAACCTTTGTTTCACTTAGCACGACTAACATGGAGTATACAACTGATAGTTCTGCCTGTTGTTGGCTTTGAAAATTATTTGTTGGTTTGTTTGATTAGGTGCTGGAATTGACTGTGATATATTGTGACAATCAAATTTGTGTGAAGATTTTTGAGAATATGTTTTTTCATGACAGGTCAACACATTAAAATCAAGTGTCACTATATCTGAGTTTTTTTCCAAAGGAGAGTTGTGAGGCTCAAATACATTTTTATTGATGAGCAAGTTGTTGATGTTTTGACAAAGCCGCTATCCCAAATGAAGTTTTCTTTCTTCTGTGAGAAGCCTAGAGTGGCTGATTATTCCTCTTGGAGAGAAAGAGCATTGAATGTACAACATCATGAGAATAACAATATTCCTTGGGCTTGGCTGAGAAACCATGGTTTATGTTTGGGAAGATTGTTCTGATTATTCCCTTAGGTCATTGAGTTTGACTAAAAAACCATTATGGTTGGGGAGGTTGATTCCACGACTTGGAGTGATATTTAAGGTCATTTTGTTTCACTGAGAGACCAATGGGTTTGGTCGGGGTGTTAGGTCCCTACAATACTAGTGTAGCCCCCTATTGTTATTGTTGTGCCCTTACATTATTATTGTCATGTAGCTTTTTGATTATATTGTGACCCCTTAGACTCCTATATATTGAAAGGAGGTCTTGTCATTTGTATCATCCAGGAATTGTTCATTTATGTAATGTAAATGAGGTTTCCCCCTCAAAGAGACTATTTCTCAAATCATTGATCTATCTTTTTGTTGGCATTATGGCTAATGTGTTGTCCTTGATGGAAACCTACAACATTGTGATAACATGAAGGTTATGCAAATTGATACAAATGCTACATATGGTATGGACAGAGAAATGACAGTTCAGAGACAGATGGATGTTAAAGGTGAAATTTGAGAAAGTATACGCGGATCCTATGAAGAAGGGTCGTGTACATATGTGGGTCCTATAAGGGAAAGTCGTATACATAATCCAAACCATGGTAATTTGAATACCAGGGGTCTTTACCATGGTATTGGCCCATAGTAATTGGTGCGACAACGGTTATTTGATCCCATCAAAGAATACTAACAACATTACCAAGTGATTTACCTAAGGTATCGACTAAGGATAAAACTATATAAGGAGATGGAGTTCAAGGTGTCAAGTGTGCAAGTGATGAATTGTTTATGAATGATTTGATCTGAAACATGTGTGCACCAGGGAGCATGGAGATGACCCAGATCTAATAAATCTAAAAGAAATGCATATTGCTTAATCTGTTTGTGTTCGTGGCTAACAATGATAGACCTATGATGATGGTATGAATATGCATACAATGATGTATGACTGTGACAATGTGTAGGCCAAGATTTGGGTTTGACAGATTGTGAATGTATAATTAAGTGATTTTAGATTTGTATGTTCTCTTTCTTCTGAATAGTTGTGTACATACGCAGATTTGTTTCTGTAGGGTCATGTATATATTTTGAGATATGGTCTACAGTTTGTTGAGATATGTATGTTGGTGTAATTTATGATAGTCACATACATAGACATATTTATACTATGGTAGTCGTGTATATATGTTAGGGTTTTCAATGCACTTTGATGATGACACCTGATGAGTTTTTCTATATTTTCTGTTGTCTGTCAATGATGTCTCTATCTTGATGATTTGTGTCTGACTATGAGGATTGGGTTGGTTGATTGGCAATGATGCTATAGTGTGGGGATCTGTGATTGGTTCAATATTTTGTTATTGTTCTATGTATGGTCCAGTGATTGACTCAACATTATATTTGTTCATGATTCAGTTTGCAGTAGTTTAAGATATGTATGCAGGTATGATACAGAGGAGGCGTGTACATATGCGAGTCTTATTCAGTAAAATTGCATACAAATATTATTTTTGTTAATTCTGGTTCGGTTCTACATTCAATGATTTGATACTTTAAAAATTCAATTGATTTGCAGTGTTACCGTGTCTGAGATTCATTGCTTTAGTTTGACATGTTTGTTTGGGTCTAGTTTGAAAATGTGATGAAAGGTGGCCTACAAGTTGTTTGATGATTGTTTGACACATGGATCTAGTCTGAAACATTATGAAAAGTGGTCCATAAGGAGTTGAGGGTTGCAGCATTGAGAAAGGGGGTAGGGGCTTCCTTCCAGTAAAAGTTGGTAAACAAGATTAGGGAGTTGTAGTTCCCTTCTAGTAGGAGCTGGAGAACGAGTAGAGGTTGTAGCATCCTACAGGTGGGTGCCTGTGTACTGATAAAGTTTGCATCAGTACAAATGTAATAAAATATTTTCTTTATATTATAAGAAAGAAGACAAAGACAACAACAATGGTGGTTTTGTCCCACATTGGGTTTCCACCTAAAAAATCCCGATGCTATATGTGTGTTGCTCATTTTTTTGATTCTTTTATGTTCTTTACTGCATATTAATTAATCTACTAATGCAATGATTAAAGATAGTCATCTGATAGAACACATGAAAAATCATTAAACTGGATATACGTTGGTTTCTTTCTTTGAAGTAGCGTACATACACAATTTGTTTTAAGAACAATAGCATATTTCAAAATATAAAATTTGAAAGTTCGAGTTTAAAATACTGATTCACCCACCACCACCAACACCCTGCCCTTTCCCCCCTTCCTCCCACTCCCCATCCCAACACCCCGTCTTAGTTTTTCCCAACAATTGGTATCAGAGCAAGTCCCTTAGAAGAAGCATTAGGGGAATTTTGAGGTCTAAAATGGGCCTCCTAAGGAAAATAATAGTGGAAATAATAAAATAAGATTAGATTACATCATCAAATTTTAGAGGGAAAAAAGAAAAAAAAAAAATTGAACTTGTATTTTCAACTTATCTCCCTATGAGTTTACTTAAATTTCAATCGGGAACACTTGTTGGATGCATAATTTGATTCATCATCCAATGAGTACCCATGTTGCATAATTTCGATGGACCCTTCTGCACGAAAATGAGAAATATATGAAAAACGTGATTGCAATCACATTTTTTCATGTATTTCTCATTTTTCGTATAGTAGGGTCCATCAAAAGTATCCAACATGGGTACTCCTTGGATGAGGAATTAAATTCTTCATCCAACGAGTATTCCCACTCGAAATTTGAGTAAAACCTTAGGGAGATAAGTTGAAAAAGTATTTTTATTATTTTATTATTTTTTAATATATTTACTTTTTTACCCCAAAAATGGTAAATCAGCGCCCATGTTTGACATCATCATTCGTAATCCTATTGGTTCTTATAAATTTTATTTGGTTGTACATTTTTCTTAGGAGGCCCATTTTAGACCTCAAAAGTTCTCTAATGCTTGATTGCTTAAAAGGAGATCTATCAAGAAGAGTAGTGAAGAAGGAGCATTTTCTATTAAGCCACCTTTGTTTAATGGAACTAACCTTGTCTTTTGGAAAGTCAAAATGAGAGCATTTTTGCAGTCACCTGGGAGCCGATGTATGGACAATTGTTGAAGGTGGATATCAATACCCATCCTCCATTCCCACAGATGATGTCGGGAAGAAACAATATGAGACCAATGTGAAGGAAGTCAATGCTCTCTTAGGAAGCTTGGTTGAATCAGAATTTGTGAAGGTCATGCAACTGAATACCACAAAGGCTATATGGGACAAGATTATCCAAAGCCATGAATGTGACACTAAGGTAAAAAATGCTAAACTTCAAACACTTAGAATTCAACATGAGACCCTTAGAATGCATGATAATGAAAGTACTGCAAGTATTTTCCTTAGAATAGATGATATCGTTAACTCAATGAAAGATATTGGTGATGAAATAGAGGATTCTACTGTTGCTGAGAAAATTCTAATATCTCTAACCTCAAAGTTCGATTCCAAAGTCTCTTCCACTGAAGAAATGCAAGGTTTGAAGAATCTCACTATTGAACAACTCCATGGGATTTTAACAGCTTATGAAATGAGAAAAGGAGGTCCATCAGATATCAGAGAAGAAACATTCAAGGCTACACATAAAGGAAAGGAAAATGAAGAGCTTAAGGAAACATGTTACATTTTAGACGAAGAATAAGCAAATTTTGTGAAGAAACTTTAGGTAGGAATTGGCAGGTTTAGAGGTAAGCTCCCTTTAAAATATTTTGCCTATGGAAGAGTAGGTCACTATGCTGCTAAATGTCCTTATAAAAAAAATCATGAGAAAGGGAAGAATGTTCCAAAAGGGAACGTTAAATGAAGTTTTGATAGCAAGAAAATATTTTATACTCATGAAGATAGTGAATTCTTCCAATAATGAAGATGTTGAATCTGATCAAGATTATCAGTTGCTTATGGCATTTGAAGAAAAATATGTTGATGAATCTAATGATGTTTTTATGGATTCCCTAGAAGAAAAGGAAAATTGTATGTACAAGGAAAATACTCGTGTTGAAGAGATAACTCAGCTAAAATGTGTTTAGAAGAAGCTAAATTAGTTGAAGAAGTTTCAAAGAAACACGTTCTAGAAAAGGAAAGGCACTGTGAAAATTTAGAACTTGGAATAGTGGGTCTAAGAAAGGAACTTAAGAAAACAAGGGCTCTAAATTTTAGATTTGCTAAAGGAACTGAGAATTTAGAAGAAATCATCAAAGTGCTCTCCTGTAATCAAGACACACCTTGGATACAATTCAAATGGTAAAACATAAAAAAATTATGAAATCTTTTGAAATAGGTACATAAAGCTACGTCAATGCAGTAAAAGGAAGCAATCATCAGAATTGTAGTTCTTAGCAAAATGAAGGATTAAACCCTTCTCATGCAAAACAACCTTACCATAATCAAAGGGAAAGCTACTCAAGAAGGTATTATACTCCCAGTTATTCCTACTTCAATGGTCAATGCTTCACTTGTCACAATTTTGGTCACAAAGTTATTCATTGTGTTGCTTATAAAACTATTATGACTAGAGAAGCAAGAAAACAAAAGAATGAGATCGGGGAAAATAAATATTCTTATAATGTTTTCTCACCTCTTCATAATGAAATTGAATGTTCTCTTTGCAATAACTTTGGTCATAAATAAATTGAATGTAGAAGCAACATGGGGCCGTCTTACCAGCATGAGCAAAAGATAATACCACCCAAGGTACGGAAAAAGAAAATTACAGATACTGAAAATTGTGGTCTAGCTTTGTATGCAGGAGATCAAGAAAATCTATGGTACATTGACAATGGATGTTCAAAGCATATGACATGTGACAAAGATAAGTTTATTTCTTTTAACGAAATAAAGAAAGAAAATAATGTAAATTTTGGTAATATCTCAGTTGCTGCTATCAAGGGAAGAGGAACTGTGTTGTTGAAGAAAAGGGTCAAGGCTGGAAATGTATTGTTTGTTGATGGATTAAGATATAACTTATTAATTTTTAGTCAAATGTGTGACCAAGGGCATGGAGTTATTTTCAAATCAAAGAATTGCATGGTAAGAAATATGGATACAGATAAGATCATAATAAAGGGAACAAGAACTCCAGGCAATGCCTATGTCTTAGAAGGCAACCAAGAGCATTGTTATTTAAGTAAATCTAAAGAGAGTTGGCTTTAGCATAAAAGGTTGGGACACCTTAAATTTTCTCAATTATACGAATCAAGCAGAATGGGAGCAATTCTTAACTTGCCCAACATCTCTCCACCTGAAAATAACATCTGCAAATCATGTCAATTTGGTAAGCAAACTAGAGTTCAGTTTAAAGCTAAGGAAGGTGCTTCAAGTAAGCCACTTGAACTTATTCAGACTAATTTGTGTGGTCCTATGAGAAAGAATTCTCCTCGTGGTGAACAATACTTTATATTATTCATTGATGATTTTACAAGAATGTCTTGAATTGACTTACTAAAACATAAAGATGAAGCAATTCATAAATTTAAAGTATTAAAGGCTCTGGTAGAAAATGAGTTAGATTTGAAAATCAAATGTCTTAGATCTGATAGAGGAGGAGAGTTTATATCATATTAGTTTTTCAATTTTTGTGAACAACACGACATCAAAAGACAATTTTAGCTAAGACTCCTCAACAAAATGGAGTGGCAGAAAGAATGAACAAAACAATCCAACAAATTTCATGTGCCATGCTTTATGAGTTGGGAAGACCTCACACCTTCTGGGGAGAAGCAATACATACAACCGTGGATATACTTAACGAAGTTCATGTTCGAGTAAACATTGATAAAAATCCACATGAACTATGGTTTGGCAAGCATGCAACTGTCAAACACTTCAGAATTTTTGGAAGCAAATGTTACATAAAGAAAAATGATGATAAGCTTGGAAAGTTTGAATCTAGAGTTGATGAATGAATCCTTCTTGGATACTCTTCTAGAAGCAAGGGATATAAATGTTATAATAAAAAGGCTTCAAAAGATTGTTGAATGCATAGATGTGATAGATGTAGCACCCACAAGTACCAAAAGAGAAGCACTAGCATATGACGAAACTCTCCCTACTACAAGCCAAAAGGTTGTAGGAGAAGGAAATAGAGAAGCATCAAAAGAAGGAAATGAAAATACAAATACATTAGAAAAGACTCCTTCAAGGTATGTTCAGAAAAATCATCCCGAATCTCAAATTCTAGGTGAAAAGGAAGCAAGAATACAAACTAGAAGAACTCTTGTTGGAACTTCTAGTTACTTAGACTTACTATCCATAATTGAACCCAAAAATATAAATCAAGCATGCAAAGATGAATGTTGGGTTAAGGAAATGCATGAAGAACTTGATCCAATAGAAAATAACCATACATGGGAATTAGCACCAAGGCCTCATGATAAAAATGTTATTGGGACAAAATGGGTGTTCAAGAACAAACTAAATGAAAATGGAGAAGTTATTCGAAACAAATCAAGACTTGTATGCAAAGACTATGCTCAATAGGAAGGGATAGACTTTGAAGAAACATTTTCACCTGTAGCTAAACTTGAAGCCATAAGAATGTTTCTTGCATTTTCAAGTTTTCATAACTTTAAAGTATATCAAATGGATGTTAAATCTGCATTTTTAAATGGGGATCTAGAAGAAGTTTATATTGAACAACCTGAAGGGTTCATTCTTGGCAATGATAAAAATCTTGTTTGCAAACTTAAGAAGGCATTGTATGGGTTAAAACAAGCTCCTCATGCATGATATTATCGTCTTAATAGGTATCTTCAGTAACAAGGCTTCAAAAAGGGTTCTGCATATAACAACCTATATATCAAATTTGATAAAGAAATTTTTTTGATAGTTGTTGTCTATGTAGATGACATCATATTTGGAAGCAATGTAGAATCTACGAGTCAAGGATTTGCTTCAATTATGCAACAATAATTTGAAATGTCTCTACTTAGTGAACTAACATACTTTCTTGAACTTCAAGTTCAAAAAACTAAGAATGGTATCTTTGTCTCTCAAACCAAGTACCTCAAACAAATTTTGAATAAATATGGAATGGAATATTGCAAGCCTGTATGCACACCAATGGTAACATGATGCAATCTAAGTCAAAATGATGATTCCTTTAGTCAATCAACTAGAATACAGATCTATGATTGACATCTTGCTCTATCTTACAGGTACAAGACCATTCATTAGCATCAGTTGGCATTGTTGGAAAATTTCAAGAAAATCCTAAGGAAACTCATCTCCTAGCAGTTAAGAGAATATTCAAGTATCTACAAGGAACTCAAGATTTTGGTCTATGGTACCCCAAAAATGCAGAATTTGCACTTCATGCTTACACATGCAGATTGGGCAGGTAATGTTGATGATCATCAGAGTACTAGTGGAGGAGCATTTTATTTAGGGCCTTGCTTGGTTTCATGTTTCAACAAGAAACAAAGTTCTATCTCTTTGTCCATTGTTGAGGAAGAATATGTTGCTGCTACATCTTGTTGTACTCGACTTCTATGGATGATACAAACACTGCAAAAGGTCAAACTGGAATATGTTCCTTCCAAGGAACAAGTTGCATACATATTTACAAAGCCACTTCCACATGATTACTTTGAATATATCATACATAAATTAGGAATGATTCCAGCCTCATCACTCTACTGATTGTTCTAACATGTATATCATGTTCAAGGGGAGTTGTGTCTGTAAATTACTTTTCGTATGTGGATGGTGTGAAGGACAGCTGCGTATGTACTCGGTTTATGAGTTAGACAGATGCATGTACCTCTTAGTGATTGAAAAAAAAAGTGGCATAGATTTAGGGGGAGCCTCCTATATGCCTTCATCATTTCATGTTTAGTTTTTTGGCTCTGACATTGGTTTGTTGTAGTCTTTTAGGTCAAGGGGAGCAATTGTTATGCCCCTAATAGTACCTTGTTGGCATTATGATTTCTTGGGCATGTCTTGTTACATATCTTTGCTTATTTTTGGATGTTACTACTGAATATTTATATGCTAAAGTTATGTCTCTAGTTATCAATGATGCATGGATTCCAAATGATAAAGTTATGAATGATGCTATGCTTGATGAGGAAGATGTGTATGTTATGGTCAATAATGATGTTGGTTGTTGGTTTTCTGGAGTTACTTGGTGATGCTTGGAAGCATTGCATACTTGGTCCATGTTGATGATGTTGATGATGTTGGAAAGTTTGATGCTACATTGCTTGATCTTACATAGCTTCTTGATCATGTTCATGCCGCTGCTATGTTTTTGTGATTAAATGTTCATATTGCAAGTTCCTACATGGTGTATAGTGGTTGCTGATGACTATCATGATCTTGTTACCTCATTGTTGAGGTCTCGTTTTTTTGTTATAATTGTCAATGTCTCTTGATGTAAAGGTCATGAAAAGGCCCATATTGTAAATCATTGTAAAATTCAGTCATATATGGGATATTGTGTTGAAAATAGCAACAGTAAATGATCAATATAGAAGTGCTAAATTTAGTACTGCTATAAATAGCATTTCGGGATACCTTCCTATTTTAGTTAGTCCCTGAACTAAAATAGAGAAGTAAAAATTCGAATTTGATCTTAGCAGTTGTTTGTAAAATAATTAATTAATTCACCATGAGTTAATTAGTTGTGGAAATTCAAACATGAAGTCTACGTGGGGACATGCAACAGTTTCTCCATTGATTGAGGAAAGAGATAAGGATGAGTTGTAATTAGTTGGCTCAGTTAACTAAGTCAAGTCCAGTTAGATTAATTCAAACAATTTGTTGAATTAATTGTGAGTTCAGTTAGTTAATGCATGCATCCATGTAACTACTGAACTTCAGATAATTGAATATTCTCTCATAAATAACTCATGCATGTCAGTTCAGACAGAGACCCAGTTGAGATCAGGTGGAGGGACAGTGTACTATCAGTTGCTAGAATATTCCATTGTGAATATCCCTTGCATGCAGAAGGAATTCTTTCCTTGAGGATTGCGCAGTTACTTCTTCAGGTTTTGTGAGTGTGATGAGGCCAATTCACACATGTGGCATCACTGGACCCCAAGAAAAACTGTGCAAGGAAATTGAGGCTTGGAGGGCTTGAGGAGGACATATACTGTGTCTATTCAGTCTGTGAGTTGTATTGTTTGATTGCAGAGAGAGCATGATAGCTTATGAGCTGATTCTTTTTGTAACTCGAACATATTTCCACTTGTATGATAATATAGAGATTGGGGTTTTAGGCCGAGGCTTTCCCCAGGTTATTTCTTCTGTGTTATGTGTGATTGATTTCTCATTCTTAGTTATATGTGTTCTCATTGATCTTTCTCAATTCGATTAAGCTTCCACAAAGTTTGTTGTAGAAGTAGATCTTGTATTTTGCTTTAGTCTATTTCATAATCTGTTGATCTACAGTGGGAATTTCTACATGGTATCAGAGCAAAGGTGATCAAAGGAGAGAACTGTATACAAGAAGGGAGAAGTTCGAAGTTTAAGGTTCCTGAATATAGAAATCGAGTTCTTATCACATCTTAGTTTTACCAATGGCGTTCAATAGTTTAAGACCCGAGTATGCCCTTGATGGCAGCTTGAATTATATAGCCTAGAAGGATCGCATGGAAGCAGTATTAGAGGATAACGGTCTAAAGGACTTCATTGATCAAGAATTCCCCAAGCTGACTGATGCTACTCAATTGGCGGAATGGAAGAAATGTGTGGCTAAAGCAAGGAGAATCCTTCTGGAGGGAGTTCGAGACCACATAGTCTCGAGTCTCCATGGGAAGGAGACACCATTTTCGATGTGGAAAACATTGAAAGATCTATATCAGAATAGCAGTGATCAGAGGAAGCTGGCGCTGAAAGACAAGCTTCAGAAAATCAAGTGTGAAAAGGGCGACACGATCTCTACATATCTAAACAAGCTCACCACTCGCAGGGATGAGCTTGGAAGTGTAGGGATCACGACCGCTGATGATGACATGGTGAGTTTTGCACTCCTCGGTCTTCCTAAGAGCTGGCATAGCTACCAAGACTTAGTTAATGGAAGAGAAAAACTGCCAGATTGGGAATAGCTTTGGTCAGATCTGATGCAGGAGGAAATAAGAAGAAGCATCAGAGATGGATCCTCATCAAAGCAAGATGATGAGGAAAATATAGCCTTAGCGAGTAAGGCGAGGAAAGGGAAAGGGAAGGCATCCCATCCCAAATCCAGTTCTTCCCATGGTGGGAAGAAGTTTGACAAATCGAAAGTGTGATGCTTTCATTGTCATGAAGTGTGCCATTATGCTACAAATTGTCCACAGAAGAAATCCAAGAAGGGTTCTTCGAAGGGATATAATGGTGAGGCACTGGCCTCATAGTTTGAGTTGGATTTCTCGCTTATCGCATGCATGGTTTCATCCATGGTGGGATGTGTGTGGTACCTAGACAGTGGAGCTTCATTCCACATGTCAGGTGACAAGAATCTTTTCAGTACCTTGGAGGAGAAGGATCTCCAGATGCGGATAGAGATGGGCAATGATGGAACGTACCGTGTTTGAGGTGAAGGTACGGTTGTGTTTCAGAGGGAGCATGGAGCTCCCCTCACCCTGACTGATGTAAAGTATGTACCAAGTCTGAAGAAGAATCTTGTCTCTGTTTCTATGCTAGAAGATAAAGGCTATGATGTAGTCTTTAGTAAAGGAAAGGTATTCTTGAGGCATATCGATATTGGACAGACAAAGCGAATTGGGATTCGAGTAAAGAATCTCTACAAGATGGAGGTAGACGACTGTGTTGCTTTGAGTTCCAAAGCTGAGATGGTGCAGAGCCAAGATGTTGGCGAGCTATGACATAGAAGACTAGGCCACTTGCACCATGGAGCCCTGAAGATCATGCAACAGATTTCTACCGGATTATCCATGGGAAAACTTGAGCAGAAGAATACATGCAAAGGTTGTACCTTGGGTAACTATGCGAAATATTCCTTTCCGGATCGAGATAGTAGAGCTGGAGCAATTCCGGAGCGAGTTCAATCAGATGTTTGTGGACCTTTCTCTACAGCCTCCACTGCTAAACAAAGGTACTATGTTATTTTTATTGATGGTTTTTCTCGTAGATGCTGGATCTACTTTATGCAAAAGAAGGATCAGACCTTCTTGAGGTTTTGTGAGTTTAAAGCCTTGCCAGAGAAAGAATCTGGAAAGAAAATAAAAGCCTTGCGTAGCGACAATAGTGGAGAGTATGTCTCCCAACAATTTAAAGACTTCTGCCTGCAAAAGGAATTAAACGAGAATTGACGGCACCCCATAACCCACAGCAGAATGGGGTGGCAGAAAGGAAGAACAGATCGATTGTGGGAGCAGCTCGAGCAATGTTGCATGACCAAATCCTACCACTGCATTTGTGGGTTGAGGCATGCAATACAATAGTATACTTGTAGAACAGAAGCCCGCACTATATATTGGGGATGAAGACACCTATGGAGGCGTTTTCCGAGAAGCGACCTTATGTAAGTCACTTCTGAATCTTTGGATCATCATTTTACTATCATGTGACAAAAGATGCCAGGAAGAATCTAGACCCAACATCTGAGTTGGGAATACTTGTGGGGTACACGGATACACCCCAAAACTATAGGGTGTACCTACCTACCAGTCAGAAGACTGTGGTACGCAGGGATCTGATGTTCAACGAGCAGAAAGCCATGCGATTATCACTTGAGAGGGAGGCCAAGTTGCATGTAGAGGAGGAACTTTCAGTTCCTAAGGAGGAGGAGCCTCATATTGATGCGGAGCAGCTGCATGCAGAGGATCTGGGAGTGGAGACATCCACTCATTCTGAGACTTCCAGAGATGGGCGGAAACGCTTAAGGGAAGCTGACAGGTTGATGCTGGATGCACGGGAGAATGTGGGATATCCATCTTCTCAACGCAAACAGAGGAGGTTGCCCGAGCAGTACACTGGGTACATAGCCCTGGTTGGGCAGTGTGTAGATACCAAACCTTCTTCATTCGAGGAGGCAGTGCAACAACTAGTCTGGGTTGATGCAATGGTGGAGGAGTACGACTCTATCATTCGGAACAATGTGTGGGATGTTGTCCCAAGACCTCAGGGTAAGGCAGTGGTGAGTTCCAGATGGATTTACAAGGTAAAGCAGGTAGCTGATGGCAGTGTTGAGAAACATAAGGCAAGGTTTGTTGCCCGAGGTTTCTCATAGGTCGAGGGGATCGACTACGATGAGACTTTTGCTCCCGTAGCAAGGTACTCATTGATTAGATCAATGTTGGCACTATCAGCTCAAATGGGGTGGAAGATCCACTAGATGGATGTGAAGACAAAATTCCTCAATGGGAAGATTGAGGAGGAGGTGTACATTGAGTAGCCAGAGGGTTTCGAGACCTTCGATCGTGAGTCGCATGTGTGCAGACTCAAGAGGGCTTTGTATGGGCTGAAGCAAGCACCCCGTGCTTGGTACACCAGGATCGACAACTATTTCACTGGGTTGGGCTTCACCAAGAGTGAAGTAGATGCAAACCTTTACCACATCATGGTAGAAGGTAAACCATTGATCATTGTTCTTTATATCGATGATCTGATTTTGACAGGTGATGATCAACTGATACAGTCTTGCAAGGAGGACCTTGTAAGAGAGTTTTAAATGAAAGACATGGGTCTTATGCACTACTTTCTAGGCATGGAGGTGTGGCAGAAAGATGGTGAAGTATTTGTGTCTCAAGGCAAGTATGCCAATGAGATACTCAGGCGCTTTCACATGGAGAAGTGCAAACCCATGCAGACTCCTCTAGCTGGGAACTGGAGGAAGGAGGATGCTACTTCAGGTGAGGTAGTAGCTGCTACTGTTTATCGGTAGCTAGTGGGTTCACTTATGTATCTGGTGAACACACAACCCAACTTATGCTTTGCGGTGAACCAGCTGAGTCAAGCTATGGTTCAGCCTACCAAGCTGTTTTGGAAGGTAGCGAAGCATGTGTTGAGATACCTCAAAGGCACATCTCAGTTCAGATTGTGGTATAGATGGACAGAGGGAGTGAAGCTTCAGGGCTTCACAGATGCAGATTGGGAAGGGAGTCCATCAGACCATAAGAGCAATTCTGGAGGAATATTCAACCTTGGTTTAGCTGCAGTTTCTTGGTACAACAGGAAACAGAGATCAATCGCACTTAGCTCAGCAGAGGCTGAATACATGGCTACTAGTCAGGCTGCATGTGAGGTCATTTGGATGCAGAAGATTCTAGTGGGATTGTTTGGTTAGAGGATGGATCCTACATTAATCTACTGTGATAACCAGAGTTGTATCAAACTCTCTGAGAATCCAGTTTTTCATGACAGTTCCAAGCACATTGATATCCGGTATCACCATCTTCAAGACTGTGTGGTCAAGAGGATCATGCTATTGCTGTATGTTTCGACTGAGGAATAGGATGCAAATATTTTGATGAAGGCATTTTCAAAATGAAAGTTCGAGTTCCACAGAGACAGGATTGTGGTTACTGATAATCGCTTTCTTGTTGAGAGGGAGTGTTGAAAATAGCAACAAGAAATGCTAAATATAGAAGTGCTAAATTTAGTACTGCTATAAATAGCATTTCGAGATACCTTCCTATTTTAGTTAGTCCCTGAACTAAAATAGAGAAGTAAAAATTCGAATTTGATCTTAGCAGCTATTTGTAAAACAATTATTTAATTCACCATGAGTTAATTAGTTGTGGAAAATCAAACATGAAGTCTATGTGAGGACATGCAACAGTTTTTCCATTGATTGAGGAATTTATCCATCAGTTAAAGAGATAAGGATGAGTTGTAATTAGTTGGCTCAGTAAACTGAGTCAAGTCCAGTTAGATTGATTCAAACAGGTTGTTGAATTAATTGTGAGTTTAGTTAGTTAATGCATGCATGCATGTAACTGCTGCACTTCAGATAATTGAATATTCTCTCATACATAACTCATGCATGTCAGTTCAAACAGAGATCTAGTTGAGATCAGATGGAGGGACAATGTACTATCAGTTGCTAGAATATTCCATTGTGAATATCCCTTGCATGCAGAAGGAATTATTTCCTTGAGGATTGCACAATTACTTCTTCAGGTTTTGTGAGTGTGATGAGGCCAATTCACACATGTGGCATGACTGGACCCCAAGAAAAACTGTGCAAGGAAATAGGAGGCTTGGAGGGCTTGAGGAGGACATATATTGTCTATTCAATGTGTGAGATGTATTGTTTGATTGCAGAGAGAGCAGGATAGCTTGTGAGTTGTTTCTTTTTGTAACTCGAACATATTTCCACTTGTATGATAATATAGAGATTGGGGTTTTAGGATGAGGATTTCCCCGGGTTATTTCTTCTGTGTTATGTGTGATTGATTTCTCATTCTTAGTTATATGTGTTCTCATTGATCTTTCTCAATTAGATTAAGCTTCCACAAAGTTTGTTGTAGAAGTAGATCTTGTATTTTGCTTTAGTCTATTGCATAATCTGTTGATTTACAGTGGGAATTTCTACATATTGGGAGTAAGTCATGAAATGTATGTAATCTCATTATGTTGAGACATTGATGTAATTTTTTTTATCCAATATGGAAACCCCACAAGTTGGGTAATTAATGTAAAGAGTCATTGGTCATAGGAAAGGTCATTTGGTTGAGTCCTCAAGTCTTGTACTATATTGAATACCTTCAAAAAGTTCAGCATATGCTCAGGGGGAGCATGGTCAGTATGCAGTCCTCATATTTAGCAGATCAGACCTCCAACAATCCTCTTTACAAAGTGGGGGAAAGCCTTCATTCAACATTGGTAAGCCATTTTCCCTTGATGTCAAAGGGGGAGAGAAACTTGGTGTTTGGAGAAGAATGTAGATGAGAAGTCTTGATATTTGTGGGTGTGTTTGCAGGTTTTTATAGGTAATGGCCAAACACCATAGTGGTTGTCATCAAGTCCAAAAGTGGAGATTGTTGGAATTATGGCTAATGTGTTTTCCTTGATGGAAACCTACTTGATAAATATATCAACATTGTGATAACATGAAGGTTATGTAGATTTATACAGATGTTATAGATGGTATGGATAGAGAAATGATAGTTTAGAGACAAATGGATGTTAAGGTGAAGTTTGAGAAAGTATATGCAGATATTATGAAGAAGGGTTGCGTACATACACGGGTCCTATAAGGGAAATTCTCTTACATAATCTGAACCATGGTAATTTGAATACCAGGGGTCTTTACCATGGTATTGGGCCATAGTAATTTGTGCGAAAACAATTATTTGATCTTATCAAAGAATACTAATGACATTAACAAGGGATTTACCTAAGGTATTACCTAAGGCTAAAACTATATAAGGAGATGGAGTTCAAGGTGTCAAGTGTGCAAGTGATGCATTATTTATAAATGATTTGATCTGAAATAGGTGTGCACCAAGGAGCATGGAGATGACTTAGATCTAATAGATCTGAAAGAAATGCATATTGCTTAATCTGTTTGTGTCCATGGCTAACAATGATAGACCTATGATGATGGTATGAATATGCATATAATGATGTATGATTGCGACAGTGTGTAGGCCAATATTTGGATTTGACATATTGCAAAGGTATGATTAAGTGATTTTAGATATGTACTTTGGTTTTCTTCTGAATGGTCGCGTACATATGCAGATTTGTTTATGTAGGGCCGTGTATATATTCTGAGATATGGTATACAATTTTTTGAGATCTGCACATTGGTGTAATTCATGATATTCATGTACATACACATATTTATACTATGATAGTCGTGTATATATGTTAGGGTTTGTAGTGTGATTTGATGATGACACTTGATGAGTTCAGCTCTATCTTCTGTTGTCTGCCAGTGATGTCTCTATCTTGATGATCTATGTCTGACTATAATGATTGGGTTGGTTGATTGGAAATGATGCTACAGTGTGGGGATTTGTGATTGGTTCATTATTTTGTTGTTGTTCTATGTATGGTATATTGATTGATTCAACATTACAGTTATTCATGATTCAGTTTGCATCAATTTAAGATCTGTATGCAGGTATTATATAGAGGAGGCACGTAAATACGCGAGTCTTATTTAGTACAATCACGTACAAAATTTATTTTTTGTTAATTCTGGTTTGGTTCTACATTCAGTGATTTAATGCTTCAGAAATTCAATTGATTTGCAGTGTTACAGTGTCTCAAATTCAGTGCTTCAATTTGACATGTTTGTTTGGGTTTAGTTTGAAAATGCGATGAAAGGTGGACTATAGTTTTTTTGATGATTTTTTGATAGGTGGATCCATTCAGAAACTTTCTGAAAAGCGGTCCACAAGGAGCTGAGAATTGCAACCTTCAGAAAGGGGGTAGGGGATTCCTTCTAGTAAAAGTTGGTAAACAAGATTAGGGGGTTGTAGCTCCCTTCCAGTGGGAGTTGGAGAACGAGTAGAGGTTGTAGCCTCTTGTAGGTGGGTGCCTACATATTAATAAGAGTTTGCATCAATACAAATGTAATAAAACATTTTCTTTATATCATAAGAAAGAAGACAAAGACAACAATAGTGATGGTTTTCTCCCACATTAGGTTTCCACCTAAAAATCTTGGTGGTCTATGTGTGTTGCTCATTTGTTGTGATTATTTTATGTTCTTTACTACATATTGATTAATCTACTGATGCAATTATTAAATATAGTCATCTGATAAAACACATGAAAAATCAGTAAACTAGATACACGTTGGTTTCTTTCTCTGAATTAGTGTACATACGCAGGTTGCTTTAAGAACAATAACTTGCATATTTCATAATATAAAATTTGAAATTTAGAGTTTAAAATATTGATTCAGCCCCTTCCCCTCTTAATATTTTTCCCAACATTTTTCTTCTATTTTGTGAGCTAGTTCAATAACATTTGGTATTTGTTCTTTGGATTCTAGGGTTTCGCTGCTTTAAACATACCATCTTTGAATTTTCGCTATAAATATTTTTCTACAAGGCTTATAAAGCTGAAATTTTGACCACATGGATCCAAAATCTTGGTGAATTTTGTGTAAAAATTTCAAATCTTGGTTCGATATATTTTCTAAGATATGGTCTAAATAAGTTAAGGCTTTTGCATGCTCTAGAATTCAGTCTCTAACAGGTGACCTAGGGAAAATCACCATAACTTTCTCTACGAGCATCAAATTTGAATTTCATAAGGTTTTGATGTAATAGCACGAAATATAGTTTTTCACATATCATTTTCAAGGCCAAAAGTTGAAACAATGACACGTGGAATTCCGTACAACTTTTCTCTACTAAACCAATCCATAACCAAGTCATTGTGGGAGATTGAGCATAACTTTATCTTGAGGAATCCAATGTTGGTATGATTTTTGGCATTGGAAAGAAAACTCAGAGGGATACCACAAAAAAAAAATTCAGACATTGGAGAGCCAAAATACAAAGGTACAACTGTTTCAAGATTGAACTCCTAAAAACAAGAAAAATGTGTGTATTTTTGTTTTTTTTACATGTGCATAACTTTTCTTTGAAAAATCATTTTTAAGTGATTCAAAGGAGCATAGATATCTTTGGTTGATTCTAAAATGTCTCGAAACAAAAAAATGAATAAACCTAGTAAGAAACAAAAAATCTCTACTATGAAGCATGAAGAAGAGGAAGAAATGCAACATGATATATCAAACTTATCAGACCAATTACAACAAATTTCGCTCTCGCAAAGAGTAACAAAAAATGAACTAGAAGCTAAGGTTGAAGGCTTCAAGGATGGATTAAAATCAGACATGGAAGCTAAGATGGATGGTTTGAATAATGGTTTAAAAGCAAACATGGAAGGTTTGACAAAGTTTCTGTAAGAAATGCTTTCTAATGGCGTAAAGGTATTCCATGAAACTCATGATGAGAACAAAAGAAATGTTAATCATGATTTAAAGTCTCTAAATTTGGATTGAAGACCAACCACATTCCAAATATCAATATGATAAAGTTTGATGGCAAGGATTCAGTAACATGGATACTACATATGGAGCAATATTTTTATCTACATGTGCAACACACAAAAAAGGTACACTTTGCATCTTTATATTTAGAACCCAATCAATTTGTATGGTATTGGTGGCTTTGTTCTCGTAAACCACTTTTCACTTGGTCAATTTTTATGGAGGAAATGATAGCACATTATGAAGATACAAAGAGAAACACCTTCTTTAGCCAATTGATAAATCTCAAACAAAAGGGTTCAATGGCGGAACACATTGAGGACTTCCAAAAATTGAATATCAGGGTAACTCATATGCCAAAGGAGCATAGGATTGATGTCTTCATAGGGACTTTGAAGGATAAAAGCCAACATGAGGTTCAACTTTGGGAACCTAATTCATTTGAGAAGGCATTCAAGGTGGCAAGAAAAGTTGAAAGCAAAATTATGGCAACAAGTAAGTCTACCACTCAACTATAAATATGGAAGTGTTGTTGCTCCTAGCCTTCCACAACCTACGAGGTTGACACCGCAACAATTGGAGGAAAAAAGAGCAAAAGGGATTTGTTACAGTTGTGATAGCAAATACACTAAAGTGCATAAGTGTGCCGAGAATAAATTATTTTACATAGATTGTGAAGAGGAGGAATAAAAGGAATAAGAAACATAAAAAAAGAGGATATACACCAGGAACAAACCCCCAAGAAAGAAAAAATGAATCCAAAAATATCTTGTAATGCATTGGAAGGAATTACCACTCCTCAAACTCTCAAGATAGAAGGATATATCAAGAATAAAATGGTAATAATGTTGATTGATTCAGGTAGTACCCATAATTTTGTTCATTGTAAGATAACCAAGGAATTGAATTGCTTTCTATATCCAACACCAGAGTGTCAAGTGATGGTTGCAAATGGAGGAACTATAAATTGTTTTAGAAAGTGTCATAATATCAAACTAACCATGGGGGAATATTTAATAGTCCAATGCTTTCCATTCCAATGGGTGGTGTTGATGTTGTACTAGGAGTCTAATGGTTACAATCTTTGGGGACAATAACTTTTAATTTTCAAGAAGTCTTCTTGAATTATTTTTGGGAAGGAAAGGAATTGAATTAAGGGGTATCGCAGGGAAACTAGGGAAGATAATCATATCTAATGGCATGAAAAAGATTTTGAAAAAAGAACAACGAGGTGTAATTTCACAATTATTCTCACTAGAGGTTCAAACATCAAAATCATCTGTTTCTCTAGATCTCCAAAAATTCTTGGATAATCATTCCAAGGTATTTGAGACTCCCAAAGTCCTCCCACCTATTTGTGATTATAATCATGCTATTCACTTGATTCCAGGAAGTGTTCCTCCAAACATCAGTGCTTATAGATATCCCTATGCCCAAAAGAGTGAAATTGAATGTATGGTTGCAAAAATGCTAGAGGATGGTATAATTCAACCTAGTCAAAGTTCTTTCTCTGCTCTAGTAGTATTGGTGCACAAGAAGGATGGATCATGGCATATGTGTCCAGATTATAGACAGCTGAACAAGCTCACTATTAAAGATAAATTTCTCATTCCAGTCATTGATTAATTGTTGGATGAATTACATGGAACAATTTACTTCACTAAGATGGATCTTCATTCAGGATATCATCAAATTAGAATGAAGACTAAATACGTTCCATAAACAACATTCAGAACTCATGAAGGTCATTATGAATTTTTTGTCATGCCTTTTGGCCTTACTAACGCACCTTCCACATTTCAAGGTTTGATGAATTCTATTTTCAAACCCACCCTTAGAAAATTTGTGTTAGTATTTTTTGATGATATACTAATCTACAACAAGTCTTGGAATGATAACATTCAACATGTTGATTAGGTGCTCAAACTATTGGAGGAGAAACAATTATATGCAAAAACCTCTAAATGTTTCTTTGGAGTATAAGAGGTGGAATATTTGGGTCATATTGTATCTTATGGGGGTGTTAAGGTAGACCCTAACAAAGTTAAATCCAATAAGGAATGGAAAATCCTCACAACCATAAAAAATCTTCGAGGATTTCTTGGGTTGACAGGGTATTATAACAAGTTTGTTAAAAATTATGAGAGAATAATAGTGCCTCTAATAACATTATTGAAGAAAAATGCATTTTCTTAGACTCCAGAAGAAACTAAGGCTTTTGAGCATCTTAAAGAAGAAATGTGCCAAGCACCAGTCCTAGCTACACTAGACTTCACAATTTTTTTTATTGTGGAATGTGATGCCTCAGGAAATGGAATTAGTGTTGTTTTAATGAAAGAAGGAAAGCCCGTTGCTTTGGAAAGTCGTCCAATCAAGAGAAAGTATTTACACAAACCTATTTATGAGAAAGAAATGTTGCCAATACTACATGCATGAAAGAAATGACAATATTACCTAATGGGAAGAAACTTCAAGGTAAAAACGGATCACGATAGTCTTAAATATTTTTTGGAACAAAGATTTCCTTCAGAAGAGCAAGAAAAATGGGTCACAAAGATGTTGGGTTATGACTCTCAATAAATGATGAGGATGTGGAATCATTGCTCTATGCCATTTCTATTATCCAACCCGATTGAATAAATGAAGCAAGGGATGAATGGAAGAATGACAAAGAGGTATGGACACTCATTCAAAATTTGCAGCAAGATCTCAGTACTTCTGATACATTTATCTGGAAAAATGATTTATTATGGTACAAATATCGTTTATATCTCTGTCATAATTCCCAACTTAAACAAAAGTTTCTTTTATAATTGCACTCCTTCCCCTTAGGAGGGCACTCAGGATTTTTAAAAACTTAGCACAAGGTCAAGAAGGATTTTTTTTGGGATGGCCTTAAATATGATATTCAGAAGTTTGTGGCAGAATGTTTGGTTTGCCAACAAAACAAAGTTGAGATAATAAAGACCCTGAGTCTGTTACAACATTTAGCCATTCCAAGTCAGTGTTGGGAGGATGTCTCAATGGATTTTATCATAGGTTTACCCAATTCTAAAGGGAAGAGTGTCAAAATTGCGGTAGTTGATTTACTTACAGAGTATGCACACTTTTTTGCATTATCTCGTCCTTTTAAAGCTAGTACAGTTGCCACTACATTTATGGAAACAATTCAAAAGTTACAAAGGAACCCACAGATTATTGTAAGTGACAGAGATCCCTTTTTCACTGGAAATTTTTGGGCGAAATTATTTTCTTGGCTTTGTACTCAATTAACTCATATCTCATCTTATCATCCTCAATCTGACGGGAAAAGTTAGATAGTGAACAAATGTTTGGAAGGATAACTCGGTTGTTTTGTATATGATAAACAAACACAATGGGTCAAGTGGTTACCCCTGGTTGAATGGTGGTATAACGCTTTCTTCCATATTGCAGCAAAAATGATCCCATTTATGGCACTTTATGGATATCATCCACCATCCATCACATCATATTTAAGAGAACATTCTACGGTTCAAGCAGTGGAAGATCATATCAAGCATTAACAACAAGTTCTCCAACTCTTAAAGGATAACCTCACTCTAGTGCAGAATTGAATGAAACAACAGGCATATCAACATCACAATGAAAGAAGTTTTGATGTAGGAAATTGGGTATTTTTAAGGCTATAACAATACAAACAAATGTCCCTCAAGCAAGCTAATAAGGATAATAAATTATCACCCAAGTATTATGGTCCTTACAAATTGTTGCAAAATATTGGTACTATGGCATACAAATTGGAGCTTCCTGCATCTTCCCGAGTACACCCAGTTTTCCATGTTTCATGCTTAAATAAGGTTATTGGTAACAAGCTCCCAATTCAAATAGTATTTCCAGAACTTGACAAAGAAGGAAAAGTCATATTGGAGGCTAAAGCAGTCATAGAAACAATAATTCGACAACTATGGAATCGACCAGTTTCGGTGTATCTCATTAAGTGGAAGAACTTACCCACTGAAGATTCCACATGGGAGGATGAGAATTTTATACATAAGCATATAGAACTACTCAAGCGTTAAGGAAAACACTTTTTTGAATGAGAAGGAAACGTTAGGTCCCTACAATACTAGTGTAACCCCCCTATTGTTATTGTTGTGCCCTTAAATTATTATTGTTATGTAGGATTTGATTATATTAAGACCCCTTACATTCCTATATATTGAAAAGAGGTCTTGTCATTTGTATCATCCAAGAAACGTTCATTTATGTGATGTAAAGGAGGCTTCCCCCTCGAAGAGGCTATTTCTCAAGTTGTTGATCTATATTTTCTTCTATTTTGTGAGCTAGTTGCATAACACATGGACATTGATTTTGAGTACTCTCCTTGGGTCATTGTATTTGACTGAGATACCATGTGGTTAGGGAGATTGGCTCTTTTGACATCGAGATCGAGATTCCTCCCTTAGGTCATGTAGTTTGACCAAGACACTATATAGTCGAGGAGTTTGATATTGAGATAGGGATTCTTACCTTAGGTCATTAGGCTTGATTGAATGACCTTTGTGTATGGTCGAGAAGATGGACCATGTGTTCTCTCTTAGGTCATTGGATTTTACCAGGAGACCATTGGTATGATTGGAGAGTTCGATCTTGATTACTCCCTTGATTCATTGTGTTTGACTGAGAAACCATTACGTATGGTTGGAGAGTTTGGCCTCATGAATGATATTGATTGACCCCATGGTTAGTTGGGTTGACCTTGATGCCATTGGTTTTGGTTATGGAATGAACTTGATGCTGTCAACCTTTCCTTATGCAGAGATTTATACATTTGAGAGAGAGATTGTTTGACCTTTCAATTTGTTGACATCTTGACAGTCTGAGTACCTCCCTAGCTAAGAGGGAGTGTTCAAGTATGTATCTATGGCCAGTATTCATAAATGTACAATTTGTATTTGTAATAATAAAATATAAATTATATTTGTGACAAAAGAAATTATTTGAAGCATGTTCTTCATGCTTGCAAGAAGAGAAGTATTTTGAATTTTGAATTTATAATTTTCCCTCCACAAGAAACCAAGTCAGCTTCTCTAATTGCTCAAGTCGGCTCAATCCCTTTATGGCACCCATTTGAACTCATTGATGGCTATATAACGGAGACGTTCATCCTCCCTCTTGGGCACTTCAATCTCACATCTAAAATTCGTCCATCTCTGCAATCTACGAAAAATACAAGGAGTGAAGAAGGCCAAAGTACATAAGGAGAAGAAGTGACTTGTATGTCGTTAACAAAGTTACCAAATTAACGAGAACTGTTCCTAGTTTTTTTTTTTTAAAGATCAGAAAAAATCACAATTTTCATGCCAATTTTGAAAAGTGTTGATGCAACATCAACCTTTTTTTCTGGAGCATATTTTTCATACTTTAAATTTTCTTATGCCTTAAGTATGGACATTTTTTTAAAAACATTTGTGATTTACATGTTGATTTTGAAAACTGGTGATGCAACATCAACCTTTTTTTTAGGGAGGGCTTATTGTTGACACTTTAAGTTTTCTTATGTATTAAGTATGGATAATTTTTTTTAAATTTTGGTGATCTTCCTGCTGATTTTGAAAAGTGTTGATGCTGCATCAACCTTTTTTTTTCGGGGTCATATTTTTGACACTTTGAATTTTCTTATGTTTTAAGTATGCACATTTTTTTTAAAGTTGGTTATTTAACCATTTTTCAAGCTTTTTATTTTTATATATTTTTTCTTCTTGAGATGTTTGTTTTCTAAGGGTTTTTCAAGTTTTTGTTTTTCGTTTTTCTTTGCAATGTTATTTTGTAATATGAAAATTTCAATTTTTTTGCAAAGTTCAAAAAAAATAATCAAATTAATATTTTGAAGTTAGGATTTTATATCTTTATGTATTTTTAATTAATACTTCAATACACATAAAATAATTGCCACTAAAAATATAATAATTTTAAACAATTGACAAAAATTTACACATTTTGCATATAGATATAATTAAAAAAAATACACAATTAAATCCTATTTCGCTAAAAACGAGGTGTCAAATAAATATTTTTTATGAAGAATTTGAAAAAAAAGAAGAAATTTTCTGAATTTTATGTCTAAAGATAATAGCATCTGAAGTTTTTTGTTTTTTTGTTTTTGTTTTTTTTTTTCCAAAAATAATGATTCACATATAATTTTAAGTAAAAATAATCAAAAAAATATAAATATATGTTTAAAAAAAAACAACTTTAACGAGAAAAATCAAAATAACACAATACAAATAAATTATTAAAAAAATGAAAATAAACCAAACTTAATTTAAAACAAAAAAATAAACTAAATAATAATAATAATAAAAGATTATTTAAAACAAGAATCCGAAAAAAATAGCAAAAGGGGAAAAAATAAAACATTATAAACAAGTTAAAATCAACGTTTATCCAAAAAAAAAAAATGGAATAAGAAAATAAAAAAAATAATAATAAAAATTATAAAGCCAAAAAATTTAAACAAATAAAAAAATAAAATTATTACAAATTTAATAATAAAATTTAAAAAATTAACCAAATTGGATAAAAATTTGAAGGGAAAAAGAAAAACATAATTAAAAAATAAAAAAAAAAATATTAAAAAAAAAACCAATTTAAAAAATATAAAATAAAAATTAAATATTCAAAAAACATTAAAACATATATATATATATATATATATATATATATATATATATATGAAAAAAAACTGAAAATAAAATAATATTAGAAAATAATAAAAGAAATATTAAAAAAAATTGTGGTTGACCGGGCATGGAAGTGTCACGCTCACCGAGGTGCCAAAGGCCATAGGTAGGGCAACTAGAGTGGTGGAGGTCGCTCCAATTGCCTTGCCTGCAGCCTTTGGCGCCTTGGCGGGGGCGGCCCATCCATTCCCCTGGTATATATATATATATATATATATATATATATATATATATATATATATATATATATATATATATATATATATATATATTATCGGGGAACGTGGGTTCGAGGACGTGAACGGAATGGGTATGTCCCTTTTTGAAAAAGGGTTTGTGGGTTCGTTGGGCATATATATATATATATATATATATATATATATATATATATATATATGAATTTGTATATTTTCCAACTTTAAAAAAGAAAAATAAAATATTTATGATTTAAACATGCACATCATTGAACATTCAACATTCACATTGAAATTTCAAAATTTCTAGTTTGATATCAAGTGAAAATTGGAGTTTACATATTATTAAGAATCATGATATATGTCCATTGTCATACTAGATTCAAACTTTGCCTTAAGGCATCTCCAAACATGAACTAGGAAATTTCAAAATAGTGAACAATGGCTTCTTCAAGCCATGTCATCAACATCACTTAGATCTTCATTCAACGTGCTCTCCCACTAGATAGCTACAATAGTAATGTCCTTAACATAACTACAATAGTAATGACATTCGGTCTACACAATGAATCTATAGTGGCCATCTCTAGGTCAAAATTGTAGAAAGAGAAGTAAAAAGGTTGAGCTTGAAAAGAATTACAACAAAATCAGTAAAAAATATTGACCCTAACGTTCTTGATTTTGGTGTTCCATGCACCCGTTGTCGGGTTCAGCGCATCCAATTAGACAAAAGAACCCAAATTTTGGTTGCAAAGAACCCGATTCTTTTGGGTGCATTTTAGGAGAACCCGTACTCGAACTTGGTACTTGGGGCCAAGAAACTGGGACATGTTCAAGAACCCCACCCTGGGTTCGCGAACCTCTGCTATATATATATATACTTTCTTTCTTTCTTATTAATAATTTTTTTTTTTAATTTTTTGATAATTTAATCTTTTCTAAATAGATTTTTGATTTTTTTTAAATGGTTCTTAATATTTTTTTATTTGTTTATTTTATTTTTTCAAATTGATTTCTTGTAATTATTTATCTATTTTTTAATTATTTTTAATCTCTATTTTTTTTTTTTAAATTATGTTTCTTTGAGGTTTTCTTTTGTTTTACACTATTTATTTTTAATTAATTAATTTATTTTCTATGATTGAAATTTGCATTTTTATTAGTTATTTTTAATTTGTTTTATAAATGCTTGAAGAAGACAACATCAAGCTACATCTGTGATTTTTTTAAGCTACATTAACACTTTCACTTTAGGGTGTTGATGTAACATCAACATGTTTCGTTTTTAGGTGTTTTTTTTTACGTTTTTTTTCCCGCAAAAATAGGGATTTTAGGGCTAGAGTTCTCATTAAGTTGGTAACTTTATTCCTGGCTCAAGAAAGATTAAAAGGTTGACTACAGTCTGAATCTTTGTGGTGTTTCTCTATGGAAAAATCTGAGATTACAATCCAAATTTATGTGATGTTTCTATGTGGAAAAGTCTGAGATTACAGTCTGAATCTCTGTGGTGTTTCTATGTGGAAAATTCAAATATTATAGTCTGAAACTCTATGGTGTTTTAGTGGTATATCAATGGTTAGGACCGAACTTCTGTGGTCTGGATATAGGTCGAATTTAGGCCTTTTGGAGTAGACCTATCTGAGATTGTGATCGTGTTCTTGGAGGTTACTTTGTGGACAAATTCATGAGGGATGACTTGGTTTCTTGGTAAGAGGTTGAGCTTGTCACCTATACTAGTCAGTTGTCTATCATTAGAATTTGATGTATCTCTTGTTTAAAGGATATCTCTAAGGAAAGGTTGTTGGGTTTTCCCTAGGGTAAATTTTTGGTGTCTTTTGTCTCATTATTTCACTGTGATCTTTGCTGCTCTATTAATCTTAATGGTTGATTTTTTCTAAGTGTAACTGCTTGATGATGTAAATGTTTTAAGAAATTAAAATTTATCATTGGAAGTAGTTAGCAAATAGAAATTTCTCTAGTTTATGTTGATTCTATAGCAATCAACAAGGTTATCCTTTAAGAGTTGGAAAACTTGTAGTTGATGCTTGATGTGATCTTCCATTACTTGAACCTTAGATTTGTATCTTGAGACGATGTAATAAACGGTGGATGATATCCATAAAGCACCATAAATGGGGCTATTTTTGTTGCCGTATGGAAGGAAGTGTTATATCACCATTCTGCCAAAGATAACCACTTGGCCCATTGTGTTTGTTTATTAGATACAAAGCAACAAATTTATCCTTCAAAACATTTGTTCACTATCTCAGTTTTCCCATTAGATTGAAGATGATAAGATGAGCTATGAGCCAATTGAGTACCAAGACAAGAAAAATAATTGTCTAAAAATTTCCCATGAAAATGGGATCTCTGTCACTTACAATAATATTTTGGTTTCCATGTAGTTTTTGAATTGTCTCCACTAATGCAATTGCAACTATATTGGATTTGAAAGGATGATATAGTGCATAAAAGTGTGCATACTTGGTAATTCTATCAATTACCACCATGATAACACTTTTTCCTTCGAACTTGGGTAGACCTATGATAAAATCCATTGAGACCTCCTCCCAACGCTAACTTAGAATGGCTAATGGTTGTAAAAAAACATGGGGTATTAATTGTCAACCTTATTTTGTTGGAAAACCAAATATTTTTCCACAAACTTCTAAATATCATATTTAGGGCCATCCCAAAAAAAATCCTTCTTGACCCTATGGTAAGTTTTTAAAATCCCGAGTGCCATCCTATAGGAGAGGTGTGCAATTCCAAAAGAACCTTATGTTTGAGTTAGTATTTATTACATAGATATATGCAATCTTTGTACCATAGTGAATTGTTTTTCTAGATAAATGTATCAGATGCACTAGGATCTTGTTGCAACTTTTGAATGTGTCCTCACCTCTTCATCTTTCTTTTGTTCATCCATTGCTTTAGTTATCCAATCAGGCTGGATAATAGAAATGGCACAGATCAATGCCTCCACATACTCATCCTTTCTTAAGAGTGCATCTGCAACAACATTTTTCTTCCCTTTTTTGTAGATGATTTTAGAGTCATAACCCAACATCTTTGTGACCCATTTTCGCTTCTCTTGTAAATATAATCTTTGTTCCAAGAATTACTTAAGACTATCATGATCCACTTTTACCTTGAAGTGTCTTCCCATTAGGTAAGGGCGTCATTGCTTAAGAACATGTAGTATTGCTAGCATTTCCTTCTCATAAATAGGTTTGTGTAAATTCTTTCCCTTGATTTTATAACTTTCAAAGGAAATTGGTATTCCTTATTGCATTAAAACAACACTAATGCCATTTCCCGATGTGTCAAGTTCCACAGTAAAGGTATTTATGAAGTCTGGTGTAGCTAAGGTGTGGCTCGACACATTGCCTCTTTAAGATGTTCAAAGGCCTTAGTTTATTCTAGAGTCAAAGAAAATGCATCTTTTTTTCATTAATGTTGTTAGAGGTGCTTCTATTTGCCCATAATTCTTAATAAACTTGTGATAATACCCTGTCAACCTGAGAAATCCTCGATGCCTTAAGGTTGTGGATATTTTCCATTCCTTCATGGCTTTAATTTTGTTAGAGTCTACCTTAACACCCTCATGAGACACAATATGACCCAAATATTCCACCTCTTGTACTCTAAAGAAACATTTGGAGGGTTTTGTGTACAATTGTTTCTCTTGCAATAGTTTTAGCACCCTGACAACATGTTGAACATGATCTTCCCAAGACTTTTTGCATATTAATATAACACCAAAAAATACTAACACGCATTTTCAAAGTGTTTGAAAGTGGAATTCATCAAACCATGAAATGTGGAAGGTGCATTGGTAAGGCCAAAAGGTATGACCAAAAATTCGTAATACCTCCATGAGTTCTGAATGCTATTTTTGGAATGTATTTTGTCTTCATTCTAATTTGGTGATATCTTGAACGAAGATCCAACTTGGTGAAGTAAATTACTCTATGTTATTCATCCAACAATTCATCAATGACAGGGATGGTAAATTTATCTTTAATAGAGAGATTGTTGATTTCTCTATTATTCGAACACATATGTCATGATCCATCCTTATTGTGCACCAATATTACTAAAAAAGAGAAAGAACTTTTGCTATGTTGAATTTTACTAGCCTCTAGCATTTCTGCAACCATATTTTCAATTTCACTCTTATGGGCATAGGGATATCTGTAACTTATGATGTTTTAAGGAAAACTTCGTGGAATCAATTGAATAACATGATCACAATTTCAAATAGGTGGGAGACCTTTGGGAGTATCAAATACCTTGGAATGATTGTCAAGGACTCTTTGGAGATCTAGAGAAATGGATGACTTAGATGTTTGAACATATAGTGAGCATAATTGTGAAATTCCACCTCATTTTTCCTTCTTCAAAATCTTTGTCATGCCATTAGAGTTGATTATTTTAATGGGTATCCCTGTGATACCCCTTAATTCAAATTCATTTCCTCCTTAGAAAACTTCAAGAAAAGTTCTTGAAAATTAAAAGCTATCATCCCTAAAGATGGTAACCATTGGAATCCTAATACAACATTAGCACCACCCATTGGAATGGAAATCATTATACTTTTCAATACATATTGGCCCATGGTTAGATTAATATTATGAACTTCCTTGTGTAATTTATAGTTCCTCCATCTGCAACCATCACTTGGAACTCTGGTGTTGGATTTATAAAGCATTTCAAATCCTTCACTATCTTACAATGAATAAAGTTATGGGTACTACTTGAATCAATCAACACTATTTATTTTTTCTTCTTGATATATTCTTCTATCTTAAGAGTTTGAGGAGTGGTAATTCTATCCAATGCATTACAATATATGGTCAAATTGATTTCTTCTATTTCAACACCTAGAGTTGGTTCTTGGTGTATATATTGTTCTTCTGATGTTTCTTGTTCCTTTTCTTCCTCCTGTTCACAATGCATGTAAAATAATTTATTATCAACACACTTATGACCTTTATTGAACTTTCTATAAGAACTATAACAAAGCCCTTTTTCTCTTCTTTCCTCCATTTGTTGTCGTGTCAACCTTGTAGGTTATGGGAGGCTAGGAGCGACAACACTTCCATCTTTATAGTTGTGAGTGGTATACCTCCTTATTGCCATAATTTTTCTTTCAATGTTTCTCACTATCCTAATTCATTCTCCAATGACTTAGGTTCCGAAAGTCAAACATCATGTTGGATGTTATCCCTTAAAATCCCTATGAATACATTAACCAGATACTCCTCAGAAATATCAGTTACCTTGATTGTCAATATGTGAAAGTTCTCAATGTAATATGCAACTGAACCCCTTTGTTTGAGATTTATCAATTTGATAAAGAAGATATTTTTCTTTGTGTCCTCATAATGTGCTATAAATTCCTCTATAAAAATTATCCAAGTGACAAGTGATTTATGAGAAAAAAGCCATCGATACACCATAAAATTATTGGATTCTAAATATAAAGGTGAAATACATACCTTTTGTGTGTGTTGCACGTTGTGTAGATCAAAGAACTGCTCCATATGTAGTATCCATGTGTTGTCCAAAATTTGGCCTACACCAAAATTGTAGAGCCTATCTTGATCTTGTATATTGTCATCACAAACATTAAGACTTATCGCATGTCTTTTATCTAAGTGTTTTGGTCCCATTTGCAAGAAAATCCAAGTGTCATCTTTTCGCATGTTAAGTGTCACATGATGTACAAAAAATTGTTTTGGTGGTTTCAAGGGGTAATCTTTGTGTAGATGAGTCAGTCTTACCATGTAAACATGTGTCACACTCATTTCCAAAATTTGAAGCACTGTCGCACAAGTGTTGTCATGGATGTCGCAAAGTGTATCTTTGGTGTCACACTTGTTGTCACAAAGTTGTTGCACTGAGGGAAGCTTGTTGTTCATGTGTTCTAGATGATATATTTTTTTCATCAAGTGTTTTGAGTGTGTGATCACAATCAAGTATTGTCATTGTCACATCAGCCTCATGACTCCCACACTTAGTCAAATTTGAAAAACATCCCGATTAAGCAACTTAGCCTTATCTATACCTCCTAAACTGCACATTGCATAGTCTCAAACCTCGAGCAAAAAACCTACCTCTTGGCACTGCACAATGCACAGTTATTGCCTCCCAGAACTGCACACTACATAGTCTCAGTCCTCAAGCCCAACCCTTGATCTCCAAACTATGAAATCATGCCCTCTAGTCAAGCCTGAACTGTGTATTGTGCAATCTCAGTCTTCAAGACCACCCCTTCAGCTCTTGAAATACACAATTTCACAGTCACCTGGCCTTCTTTTCCTTCCAACACTGTGAAGTGGGAAAATTCAATCATCAAGCCCTCAGACTGGCTCCTTGAGCTCCCCATCTACGCAATCATCATGCTCAGTCTAGCTTGAATTGCGTATTCCGCAGTATCAAGGATCAATACTGACCCTTGATTGCCTGAGTTGTGCAATTGTATAGTGACTGAGCCTCTCCCTCAGCCTGCCACTCGGTTCCAGATCAGTCAATGGATCATCATGCAACATCCTAGACTAGGGGTTTATCAGACTGATGTTGTCTTTTCATGAGTGAATTGCAGATACATGAACTGTGTCATGCTATGATAGGATGATGAAGAAGGAGATGGAAAAGGAGAACATGATAGAAGACAACTTTGTAGTTGAAGATGCAAGTTGATCAATTAGGAGAATGAAGAGGGACATCAGTTTGTGATTGCAGCTCAAGACCTGATAACACTGAAGTCTCCTCATCTCTAATATATTTGGAGGTGGATAGAAGATCATTCTCATGAAGACACATAGCAAGAAGAAACAAGAATGACTTGACATTGCCATGTCATCATGCATAGCATGCCATCACTATCATGTCCTGTCATGTCATGAGTCATCATATGCCACATCATTTTTGTGGATTATGTAAATTCTTATTCAAAAATGTATTGTAAAGTGGAAGTCCAAAGGACATGTGAAAAATATCAAGAGTCGTGTAAAGTTGAAATGTTGTAGGGAAGTCAAACAGTCATGAGGGTAGCCAAAGAGTCACAAGGGAGGTGAAGGATCACCCCATTGGTTATATATACACCCTCATTGTACAAGAAAAACACTTTTCATCTTGGCTCCTCTGACAAGGCATCAAAGAGACAAGCTGTTAGGCCCCTATACTACTAGTGTAACCCCTTATTGTTATTAGTATAACCCACTTATTATATTGATGTACCCATGTAGTGCCCATATTGTTACTATTGTGCCCCATAGAAGCCCACTATTGCTATTATTGTGCCCTTACATTATTATTGTTATGTCGGCTCTGATTATGTTATGACCCCTTAGACTCCTATATATAGAAAGGAGGTCTTTTCATTTGTATCATCCAAGAATTGTTCATTTATGTAATGTAAATGAGGTTGCCCCCTCGAAGACGCTGAATTCTAAGGCGTTGATCTATCTTTTCTATCTTTTCTTGAGCTGGTTTCATAACATTGGGTATTTTTACTGCTACATCTCAAGCAAGCTATTTATGAGAAGGAAATATTGGCAATACTACATGCACTTAAAAAATGGCGACCTTACCGAATGGGAAGACTCTTCAAGGATGAGGATGTGGAAGCATTGTTTTGTGCTATTTATATTATCCAACCAGATTGGATAAACAAAGCAAGGGATGAATGGAAGAAGGATGAAGAAGTATGGCCACTTATTCAAAAGTTGCAAAAGATCCCAATTCAAACAATATTGCCAGAAATTAAAGAGGAAGGAAAAATCATATTGGAACCTGGAGCAGTCACAGAAACAAGAACCCGACAGCTACGAAAGCGATCAATTTCAGAGTATCTCATCAAGTTGAAGAACTTACCCGCTGAATATTCCACATGGGAGGACAAGAATTTTATACAGAAGCACCAAGAACTACTCAAGCGTTGAGGACAATGCTTTTTGAAGGAGAGGGGCATGTTAGGCCCCTATACTACTAGTGTAACCCCTTATTGTTATTAGTATAACCCACTTATTATATTGATGTACCCATGTAGTGCCCATATTGTTACTATTGTGCCCCATAGAAGCCCACTATTGTTATTATTGTGCCCTTACATTATTATTGTTATGTCGGCGCTGATTATGTTATGACCCCTTAGACTCCTATATATAGAAAGGAGGTCTTTTCATTTGTATCATCCAAGAATTGTTCATTTATGTAATGTAAAGGAGGTTGCCCCCTCGAAGAGGCTGAATTCTAAGGCATTGATCTATCTTTTCTATCTTTTCTTGAGCTGGTTTCATAACACAAGCTAGTTCTTTTGGGGAGCAAGTAGTGGCTCGAACGCTCCACTATTAGAGCTAGTGGTGTTCGTTGTATACATGTGTCTTGGGACTTTTACTTAATATATGAAGCCTAATGGCCACCACGTTCTTCATGCATGAATTATGAATGTTTGTAAGATTGTTCTATGAATGTTTATGATTTATGTTTGTTTTCACTGTACTAAAGTAGTTGAACTATTTAAGTTATTTTAGTGCTTATCATATTGAGAATGTGATGTAATGGTTGCAATGACCATTGCATCTTTGTGAACTATTCCGCTAGGTGTTAGATGGATGTCTTGTGTTTGTGTGTGTTTCTACTAGAGTGGTCCTACTACCTCTCTCTTAGATACTCACCTTCTTTTCCCCTCCGTAGTAGAAGAACCTTGACCCACCTGCAACCGAACACTCACCAAGCACACTCACTTGGTTTTCGAAGGCACATATGCATTCCTCTCTCTTGCTGACAGTTAGAGCCAAGGAAAACCTTTAAGAAAATGGTAGCTAGGCCATATTCTAGATGGGGCACTGTTTAGTCAATTTAGTGTGATCTAAATTGCTAGTATTTATTGTCAACCCGGGGCTCGTAAGCTGATGAAGTGAAGGTGTACTATATGTACTTAAGTAACCTCTTAGAGTTTTTCTTATCGTTGGGGTGTTGTTGTGGTTAATTATGTTCCTAAGATGGAGTGATAATTTATAAACAAGTGAGTGATGGTGTGTGTGTAGAGTGAATCCTAAATGAGTGAAAGTGTGTGTTTAGTGATCTCTAACTACTTGCTTGAAAGGAATAAGTGAACTGAAATGACTTGAAATAAGAAATCAAATGACCACTTCCAATGGCACTAGACACCGTTCAAGCTGCTGCTAATAAAAGAAAAGAAAGTCACTTTTAAAACCCAAAAATAAAGATTATCTCTCTCTAACTCGATGCTTCAAAGCACATGTACTGTGTAAAGCACGGATAGAAAGTAGCTTAAGTTGAATTAGAAAAGTGAGAAAAATCGGCTTGAAAGACTAATGATAACGGTTTGCTCTTTCTAATTCTCTACTTCAGCCATATGTACTATGCAAAGTATGATTAGAAAGTAGTGAAAGAATAGTCTAAGAAGCACTTAAAATCAAAACTTTACTTTAAAGACTAGTGGTAATATTTTGCTCTTCCTAACTCTCTACTTCAGCCATATGTACTATGCAAAGTATGGTTAGAAAGTAGTGAAAGAACAGTCTAGAAAGCACTCAAAACTAGCTGCAAGTTAGTGATATTCTGATCTTAAAAGATAACAGTTTATGATGAAGATCATTCATGTGTTAGCAGCTCTTTGAGAAATAAGATTAAAAATCAGCTATAAAAACAAAGGCAGCACTTGAATTTGTCAACTTCAAATACCATTAGTTTGTAAAGCAAACACACACACATAAAAATAAATCCCGGGCTAAAAGAAACCTGCAAAGAAATAACACTGATCAGCTTGAAAGAAAGGAAAACAAGTAAATGAAACTATACATGCTTAAGGAAATGAATAAGAAAATAAAGAAATACTGCACATAAAATACTTTACAGAGGCTGAGATGAGCAGGGGCCCTCTGTCCATTCAGCCACAAGAAAACTCAAAGATCTGGAAACTTCAAAACGGTGCTATGTCTATTCCTCCATTTGCAAAAAGTATACAAAACAGAGTGCTAGGATAGCACTAAAAAAACAGAGTTCACAATGCTCTTAAATTTAACACAAGTTCAGAAAATTACAACTGATAAAAGTCTAATGAGCGTACACAGACGCAGCTATTTATAGAGGTTTCTAAGATAGCCTACTCGTACAGCTAATTAACTGAAAAACAACAAACTGTCATGCATATTTATGGTCCCTTGACACTTCATACGGCTGCGTGGATGAGTTTAGTGGTTCTGTCATCATGGGTAATGAATCCCATGTTGGATCATGTCCCCTGCCACCTGTAGAACGTGGACAAGTCACCGTTTAAGATGACGTGACCAAGCAGCTCACAATCACCGTTAAACAGCCTTGAGTTGACCGTAACTTGACCAGCTTTGACCATGGGTAAAGATGACGTGGATGGCTAGAAAAATGGGACAGGAACCTCGAGCACGTTGATACCTAAGTGCCCATGTGGCTCATCTAGCAAACCGACACGTGGAACATTGCGTTTAACAAAAAGGCTGCAGGATCTTCAGATAGCTGCAGGATCATCAGATAGCTGCGGGATTCCTGCAAATAAGTCAAAATCTAAACAAATAGTCATCCATTAGCAAAACTTGCTCGATCATGCTTAATGACACTTACTGTAATGATCTGGGTGGTTTTATAGTGAAAATGAGGCAAAAGTGAAGGAAAGATAAGGAAAAACTGAGGAAAATGGTAGACAAGTAGGTGTAGAATAGAGGCTCTACATACCCCCACTCCGAGGGTATTGCATGTCCTCATGCAATGAAAACACAATTCAATCCACCTGCTGGGATGCCTCAGCTAAGACATCCAAACTCCTCCTCTTCCTTTGTGTGGAAACATTAACCTTTGGTCTCTTGAACATGCATCTGAATTTCAAATTGATTAAGGCTCTGTTCAGCCTTCTACATCTCTTCTTGAGTCTGCTGTGTTTCTTCTGCCACATGCTCATGTGAAGAAAGGTGTTATCTTGGATTGCTTTGGCAATATCAGCTTGCTGCTTCATTTCTTCATTTCTCTGTTTTATGTGACGGTTTAGCACCTCAAGTTCATAGATCTCTTGCTTGAGTAAGTCTATTTGCTGCTCATGAGGTATGATATTACTTGGGCCAGCAGTGTTCTGCTCCAATGTTTCAAAATAGTTGTATGCTTCTTGCTGCGCTGGATCAATCATTGGTGATTTTCTTGGACTGGGTGCATGTTCAATTTCAGTTTCAAACTCCGGCTGAAATGGACTGTCCTCCCTTGGAGGAGTAGCTGCCTCACATTGTGGACTATCCTCAAGGTCTGTTTTTGTAGCACCCTTCTCAGGTGTGCTTAGATCAACGAAGAGTGTCCTTGTGGCTTTCCTTTTATTCTGCAATCTACTACTCCTTCTTATAGTGGCAGCACTCTGTGTTTCTTTTTGTGCCTTTTTCCTTGGTTTCTGTACTTTGACTTTCTTGGAGAGGGCAATTTTCTCATGGAGTTTAGCTACCCTTTGTGCTAAGGGCTGGCTATCTCTTTCTTCATCACTAGAATGCTCTGGAGTCTGATCAATTCCTTGAATTACGGATTTTCCTTTGTCTTGTTTCTGTTTCTTTTTATCTTCTCTTCTCTTTTTGGCAGCTTCTTTGGCAAGTTCAGCGAGGGTTTCTGAGATAATCTCTTGAGCATTGTCTTCAGTAGGTTCAATCTCAGGTTCAGGATGATATACTTCTATTTCCTCTACAGTTTGTCCTTAAACAGTCTCAGAGATACTTTCTTTTCTCTTCCTTCTGCTTTTCCTAGGTATAGAAGATTCTCCAGGTTCTTCAAAATGGTTCCTTACAAGGAATTTCTCCCATGTGTCTTGTTTTTCTTTTAATTGTTCTTCTATCAATAACTTAACAAGACTATGGTGACAGAGGTAAGCTTCTATGTTTCGTGGATTCTTTTGAGCCATGGAACACATCTTCCTAAGGCTTTGGAATAGGAAGTAGGGAAGATTTATATCATGTTCTCCTTGAAATTGCTGCATAATTTTCCCATGATAGACGTATAAAACCCCAAATCTCCCTTCACATGTAAAAAACTTTTGCACTAATAATAGTAGATCTTTCCATTCTTCTTTAACATGAGAGATAGGGATTCCTTTGGTGAAAACACTTGTATTCATACCTGGGTTTTTAAAAATCCGCTTCCATTGTTGATCCTGGACTGCCCGGTTTTTGAACCAACGCTCACCGGTTTGTGGAAGAGATGTAGCCCTTGCTATGCTTCCTTCACTGACTGCAAATGTTAAATCACCCACCTCTACTTGACTGTTTTTATCCTGAAATGACCTTGCAAAGGTTTTTGTTACTTCTTTGTGGTAGCCCTTGAACTTCTTGATGCATTGTAGCCAATTGGCTTTTTGCAATGCCTCCTCAACCTGAGGGTATGCCTCCAAGAATTTCGAACCTTCTGGTTCAGCTCTTAAAAGTTTTCCCATCGACTCCTCAGCTCTGCTTAAAACACGACTTTGATGGTGACTTTACACAGTAATTCCTCGGTTCCTGTTCAGACTTTGTGGAACAGAGGATATATGGGTGCATCAACAGCCTCAGACACCGAGAATTCACGGCTTGAATCAGAGTTAAGTGGTGGATAACAACGTGAACACAGTGAAACGGTGACTAGCAGTCGTAATACAACTGTATCACACGTTTACTGGCTATACAGCAGAGGGAAAGACAGAGTATGGTTTATGGAGGTAATCGTAGTGAGTGAAACGGAATAAGGGAGATGATAGCGAGGAATGGAGTGTTATGAGCGCAGAGGGTTTCGAGATGATGAATGGAACGGCTATATTCTCCGATTCCGGCTGTGGATTGACACATGGCTGCGGGATGAGAACTGAGAGACGTAATACGGTAGGTTACGTCATTAGGGTACGAGACCTTAATGACAGAAACAGCCATATGTGATTTCAAAAATCATGGGTATTATGAGCTGATAGACGTGGAGGAATCGTAGAGTTGTGGTCGCATGGGAAAAGAAAATGGGTAATCATTACAATTAGTGGCCAACAAGACATAATCCAGAAAATTCCGCGTAATGAAATAACTATAGGTTTAAAATTTTAAACATACCTCGGACAGATCTGCATTTGATTTGGCTTCTGATAATTTGCTACTAACCTTTTGTTAACTTTATTGCTAGCACATGATTCTTTCCTCCTTGTCTTTGATGATTTTGAACTGTACATATTTTCTTCAGACGGACTGTGTTTCTTGTGCAGGTGCAGAAGGCTGCAGAAAGGCTAAACGGCTGCAAAATTGTCAAATAGCTGCAGGAACTGTAATGAAGTCTTCCAGCTGCATAAAATACTTTAGTTGCCAAAAAAAACTTTATTAATGAAATGAGATGGAATGAATGAATGAATGAGTGGGTGGAAAGCAGTGAGGTGGAGTGAGGATGGTGAGATGGAAGGAAATGGTGAGATGAAAGAGAGAGAGATGGAAAACATGAGGTGTCAGGTGACCCTGATTTTCACCTCATGTTTTCTGCATGAGACTGCCAATCAGAGATTGGTTTTCAGGCTCATACATTTTTTTTTTTTTCTTTTTTTTTTTCTTTTTTTTTTTTTTTTTTCATTGAATTTGAAAGAAACAGAGATTAGGCTGATGGGGGAGAAGAATTCTTCTCCACCAGCCTCATTTCAGAATCGTTTTGGAATAACTTAACAAACTCCTCTTTTGAGAGTGGCTTGTGGTAAACTTTCAACCGGTGGCCATTCACAATAAAGGGAGTTTGAAGTTCATCAATAGTCTTCACTCTAACTGCTCCATTATTAAAGACTTCATCAATCTCATATGGCCCAAGCCAATGAGTTTGAAATTTTCCTTTGAAGTCCTTAAATTTTGAATCAAACAAGAGTGCCCAATCACCTTTTTGAAACTTCTTTTCTTTGATATGTCGATCATGCCATTTGCTTCTTTGGTGCTGAACTAGATCGGTCCTTAGAATTGCATCTTGTCTCATTTCATCTAGTTCGTTTAACTGGTCCATTCTGTGCTTCTGGGCTTCTGATAAGCTCATCCCCAATTGAACTGCTGTCTTGAAGGTCTTGATTTGGAACTCAATGGGGAACAGGACTTCCTTCCCATAAACAAGTTCATAGGGAGAATGTCCTGTGGTGTTCCTCCATGTAGTTCTATAGGCCCATAAGGCTTCAGGAAGCCTTTCTGCCCAATCTCTTCTATGAAGATGAACAGTCTTTGTGATGATGCTTTCAAGAACTTTATTTGTAGATTTACTTGACCATTCGCTTGCGGATGGTATGGAGTAGATGTTCTATGCTTGATCTTATATTCCTCCATCAGCTTCTCTATCATCCTTGATGTAAATTGGCTTCCCTGATCTGTTACAATTTCTCTTGGGACACCAAAACGGGTGAAAATATCCTTGAAAAGAAATTGAACAACTGAATTTTCAGTAGCAGAAGTTAATGCTATAGCTTCTACCCACTTGGTAACATAATCAGTACAAACCAATATATATCTATTTTGTTTGGATGGCGGATTAATTGGTCCAACAAAATCTAGAGCCCATTTCTCGAAAGGTTCGATGCATACCTGTGGCTGAAGTGGCATTTCATTTGAAAGAGTTGGTCTCCCAATTCTCTGACAACTGTCACACCTTTTAACATATTGCTTCGCATCCTTAAAGAGAGAAGGCCAATAATATCCTGATGAAAGGATTTTATAGGTAGTCCTCTTATCAGAAAAATGTCCGCCACAAGGTTCGTCATGACATGCCTTAAGGATGTCAGGCATTTCATCCTCCCGTACACATCTTCTGATCATCAAATCTGGCCCTGTTCTGAACAATTCATTAGAAATCCAAGAATAATGTGAACTATCCTGAATGATTTTCCTTTTCTCATTAGGAAATAAATGTAAAGGTAACTTTCCAGTAACTAAATAATTAGCAATATCAGCATACCAAGGGGTTTTGGTAGTTACTGCAAACAAATACTCATCTGGAAATTTATCCTCTACAGGAGAGTCCTCATTAGTGTTTTGGATTCTAGACAAGAAGTCAGCTACTGTGTTCTGTTTACCTGGTCGATCTAACACAGTTATGTTGAATTCTTGTAAAAGCAAAAGCCATCTTGTAACTCTACCATTAGTGACTGGTTTGTTCATGAGGTATCTAATGGCAGAGTGATCAGTGTGGACAAAGGTTTCATAGCCGGTTATGTAGTGTCTAAACTTGTTTATCGCATGAACAACGGCTAGAAATTCCTTTTCAGTAACAGTGTAATTTAACTCAGTAGGAGTCAAATTCTTACTTGTGTAATAAATGGCATAAGGGATCAAATCCTTTTGTCCCAAAACAGCTCCTAAAGCTGTATCTGAAGCATCAGTAGAAATGTGAAAAGGGAGTTTCCAATTTGGACCCCTTAGAATGGGTGCTTCAGATATTCTAGTCTTTAAGGCTTCAAAGGCAGATTGACATTCAGGATCCCACTTAAATTCACAATCTTTAGTAAGGAGTTTGAAAAGAGGGGATGCTATTTTAGTGAAGTTTTCAATAAATCTCCTATAATAACCAGTAAATCCAAGAAAACTTCTAACATCTCTTTGGCAATTTGGAACAGGTAACTTAGAGATGACTTCTACTTTAGATCTATCAACTTTGATTCCATCTCCTGAAATATGATGTCCTAAAACAATCCCTTCAGTAAACATCATAAAACACTTTTCATGACTTAAAGAAAGATTTGTTTCCTTACATCTTACCAGTACTTTTTCCAAATTTGCCAAAGCTTCTTCAAATGTATTACCATAAACTGTGAAATCGTCCATGTATACCTCTACACAATCATGAATCAGATCTGAAAAAATTCCTAGTACAGCCCTTTGAAATGTAGCGGGTGCATTGCACAATCCAAAAGGGAGTACTCGGTAGGCAAAAGTTCCCCAAGGACAAGTAAAGGTGGTTTTGTCTTGATCTTCAGGTGCTACCTGAATCTGATTGTAACCACTAAAACCATCCAAGAATGAGAAATACTTTTTACCTGCTAAAGTGTCTAGTACCTGATCAATAAAAGGTAGAGGAAAATGATCTTTTAAAGTTGCCTTGTTCAATTCTCGATAGTCAATGCAAACTCTCCATTTACCATTCTTTTTGGGCACTATAACCAAGGGAGAGACCCATTGGCTATCTGAAATGGGGTAAATGAAGTTTACCTTGAGCAATTTCTGAAGTTCTTCTTTCACAATTTCCCTAAGATTTGGATTCATCCGTCTTTGTGGCTGCCTAATAGGTCTGCTGTTTTCTTCAATATAAATGTGATGAATACAAGTCTTAGGGTCGATTCCTTTCATGTCAGTGTATTCCCATGCAAAGGCAGTGGAATGTTTTTGCAACAGTTTAGTTAATTCTTCTTGTTGTAGTCCTTCCAAGTTCTTGTTAATGTTCAATGTTCTTCCTGGAAAGATTTCAACTGTAGAACTACCAAACTCTTCCATTGAGAAGAGAGACATTTGTCTAGAGGAGAGATATTCAATGTCTGCATCTAACTGAAACTGTGAAGAGTCATATTCTAAAGGTATCTCAAAATTTTCTAATGTATTTAGAATTTGACTGTCCTCACTAATCTCAGAGATGGTTAGAACAGGTTGAAGGGTATCCTCATCATCAATCCACTCATCTTCTCCTATTTCTGTTATTGCCTTTGCGGGAGGATACAAGTTGAATTTCTTGGTAGAATTACCATCTGATATGTACATGTCCCCAGACCTACAACTTATGAAAGCATCAGCTGTGGCCAGCCAAGGTCTTCCTAAAATAAGAGGATGTCCTCCTAGATTGTTCTTGGGAGTTAAAATCATAAAATCAACTGGATATTCCCAAGAATCTAGAGAGACAGGTATATCTTCTAATACACCATCAGGTTTAATGATTGATCTATCTGCAAGTTGCAGCAAAGTAGGTGTAAAGAGAAGGTTAGGAAGTTTTAACTGATCCATGGTCTGTCTACTCATGATATTGATAGCAGCTCCTAAGTCAATCAAGGTATTTGGGATTTCAACCCCATTAATATGAGTTTTGACAATAGGACTACCGGGATCTACATATTTTTGCATGGTAATTTTACCCATCATAATGTCTGCAATTTTTCCAACTAGATGTATCCTTTTGGTATCTCTGGTTCTTTTTATTGTTTTTTTCAAACTCATCTCCTTTATTGTCTTTGCTAGAATGGGAATCTCCTTAATGGCTGTTAACAAGGGAATCTTGATACAGACATTTTTCAATTCATCTAGAAAGCTATAGTCAGGCAACCAAATCTGCTTCTCCACTCCTTTATCAATTTGCAATCTTTCAGGAAAAGGAGGAATGGCTGAAGATGTGGTTTGTTCTACTAAGGGAGTTGATTCTTTTTCTTTTTCTTTAATGCTTGGGTTTTGAAGGGATACTTCAGAACCCTTATTGGCTTTGAGAGATTCTTCCTCAGAAATGCTTGGTTGTTGAGCACTTGTAGAAGGTTGGTCTAGGATTCTACCTGATCTGAGTTGGACCTCATTGAGAGGAACAACCATATAGGTAGGGAATGGTTGACCTTCCATGAGTGGTTGACCTTCCATCACATAAGCACTTTGAGGATTCCTATTATTGGGGTTTGGTTGAGGTTGAGAGGGAAGTTGATTTGGCCTCTGTTGAGATTGTAACAAGAGTTGAGAATTTTGATTTTGTGGAGGAGGTTGTTGTTGAGGGAATGGTAATGACAATTGTTGACCTTGATTTGGAAGTTGGGGAGCTTGCTGATTTTGAAATTGAGGGTATTGATAGAATTGGGCAAATCTCCCATAAGGATTTTGCATTTGCATGCTTTGCAACCATGCTTGGAAAGGATTTTGTGGTTGAGGCCAAGGTTGTTGCCAAGGATTCCAATTTGGTTGGGATTGAGAATTCATAGAGTTGTTAAACCCTTGATTCTGTTGTCCTTGCCAAGGTCTCCTTGCAACGAAACAGAGAGATTCAAGTGTACTTGGATCTTCTTGAAAGACTGCTTTGAGGCCAGGGATTGAAGGACATTCCTTGGTCTCATGAGTTTCTGAGCAAATGACACATGTTTCTACAACATTTGCTTCCAAGGGACATTCCCTTAAAGCATGCTTCTTTCTACACTTCGGGCAAAAAATGGTCATAGCCTCGGCTTCTGCTTTTTGTTTGTTTTGGATCTTAAGGGTATCAATTTGTTCACTAAGACTCCCTAAGATGTCAGTTTTAAATTCATCTAGCATATTACCGATTTCAGCCCTACTCACGGATCCTGTTGCAGATTTATTTGCCCTAAGGAGAGAAGGATCTCTAGGCCCTTTTTGAGTTTTTGATTTGCCCCTTGAGAGATGGATACAAAGTTCTGCTATATCATTGAGAGAAAGTTGAGAGATATCCCCTTTCCCCATCATGTTTAAGATATCTATCCATTCATCCCTAATGGCTTTTAATAAGAGGGCTTTTAAGGTCTCTTCATCCAGGCTGCTCATCTTTGCTCTTTTTAAGTTATATTGAAATCTCTCAAGTAAATCTTCTAGGCTCTCATCTTCTTTTTGCATCATTTTAAAAACCTCATCCTTATGATTAGTAGGCATACAATAGTCCAAATACCTATCCAAAAAGGTTTGTTTCATTTCATCCCAGGTCCTAATGGATTGAGTAAGTAACCCCATGAACCATTTCAAAGCTTGATCTTTTAATGTTGATGGGAACAGTTTGAGTTTCTGAGTATCATCCAGATAGTCATAGGTTCGACACACAACTTCAAATTCAAACAAGAATGTTTCAGGGTCCTCAGTTCTTAATCCATGAAAATTTGGGAGGACGGATGGTGATATGTTTTTCATGGTGGCTCGGGAGTCCTCATTAACAATGGGAAACCCAAATGAATTATCCCCATCTCTATTTCCTCCTATGGGACCTCTACCTCCTCCATTATTATTGTTATTTCCTCCTCCTCTACCTCTACCTCTACCACCTCCTTCTTCCTCTGCCATGATGATTCTCCTAGGGATTTCAAAATCTTCTGGTTCTTCTACAAAGGGTGAATGAGAAGAGATTTCTCCTTCCTCCTCAGGTGAGTCTATTTCCTCAATTACAATTGGTTTTCTTGTAGGAGAAAGAGAAGAGTCTCTTCCTAGTTCAAACTCAATAGAAGGTATAGGAGAGTCAACTCTTGGCTCTTGAATTTCAGGACTAGGAGTTTCGGTTGGAGATAAGGGAGGTGTCTCTTGTCTATCTCTTGAAGCAGATGGACTTGTAAAAATTGAACTTCGAGCTCTAGCTAAAAACCTTCCCCTAGAATCTCTAGCTCTATGCATGTCATTTTTTATTTTATCTTCAAGTCAAGTTAAATAGTTCTTTTTCTGATCTTCCAGTTCACTCTAGGTGCAAGAAGAGAGCATACTCAAGAAACTATTAAATCAATAACTTTCTCCTTTCTGATCCTCCAGATCACTTCAAAGTGCAAGAGGAGAGCATACTTAGATAGGCTATTAACTTCTTTCCTTGAAATTTTTTTATAATTTTTTTTTTCTAAGAATATGGCTACTTAATTTCACTTCCCCGGCAACGGCGCCAAAATGTTTAGTCAATTTAGTGTGATCTAAATTGCTAGTATTTATTGTCAACCCGGGGCTCGTAAGCTGATGAAGTGAAGGTGTACTATATGTACTTAAGTAACCTCTTAGAGTTTTTCTTATCGTTGGGGTGTTGTTGTGGTTAATTATGTTCCTAAGATGGAGTGATAATTTATAAACAAGTGAGTGATGGTGTGTGTGTAGAGTGAATCCTAAATGAGTGAAAGTGTGTGTTTAGTGATCTCTAACTACTTGCTTGAAAGGAAATGCTTGAAAGGAATAAGTGAACTGAAATGACTTGAAATAAGAAAGCAAATGACCACTTCCAATGGCACTAGACACCGTTCAAGCTGCTGCTAATAAAAGAAAAGAAAGTCACTTTTAAAACCCAAAAATAAAGATTATCTCTCTCTAACTCGATGCTTCAAAGCACATGTACTGTGTAAAGCACGGATAGAAAGTAGCTTAAGTTGAATTAGAAAAGTGAGAAAAATCGGCTTGAAAGACTAATGATAACGGTTTGCTCTTTCTAATTCTCTACTTCAGCCATATGTACTATGCAAAGTATGATTAGAAAGTAGTGAAAGAATAGTCTAAGAAGCACTTAAAATCAAAACTTTACTTTAAAGACTAGTGGTAATATTTTGCTCTTCCTAACTCTCTACTTCAGCCATATGTACTATGCAAAGTATGGTTAGAAAGTAGTGAAAGAACAGTCTAGAAAGCACTCAAAACTAGCTGCAAGTTAGTGATATTCTGATCTTAAAAGATAACAGTTTATGATGAAGATCATTCATGTGTTAGCAGCTCTTTGAGAAATAAGATTAAAAATCAGCTATAAAAACAAAGGCAGCACTTGAATTTGTCAACTTCAAATACCATTAGTTTGTAAAGCAAACACACACACATAAAAATAAATCCCGGGCTAAAAGAAACCTGCAAAGAAATAACACTGATCAGCTTGAAAGAAAGGAAAACAAGTAAATGAAACTATACATGCTTAAGGAAATGAATAAGAAAATAAAGAAATACTGCACATAAAATACTTTACAGAGGCTGAGATGAGCAGGGGCCCTCTGTCCATTTAGCCACAAGAAAACTCAAAGATCTGGAAACTTCAAAACGGTGCTATGTCTATTCCTCCATTTGCAAAAAGTATACAAAACAGAGTGCTAGGATAGCACTAAAAAAACAGAGTTCACAATGCTCTTAAATTTAACACAAGTTCAGAAAATTACAACTGATAAAAGTCTAATGATCGTACACAGACGCAGCTATTTATAGAGGTTTCTAAGATAGCCTACTCGTACAGCTAATTAACTGAAAAACAACAAACTGTCATGCATATTTATGGTCCCTTGACACTTCATACGGCTGCGTGGATGAGTTTAGTGGTTCTGTCGTCATGGGTAATGAATCCCATGTTGGATCATGTCCCCTGCCACCTGTAGAACGTGGACAAGTCACCGTTTAAGATGACGTGACCAAGCAGCTCACAATCACCGTTAAACAGCCTTGAGTTGACCGTAACTTGACCAGCTTTGACCATGGGTAAAGATGACGTGGATGGCTGGAAAAATGGGACAGGAACCTCGAGCACGTTGATACCTAAGTGCCCATGTGGCTCATCTAGCAAACCGACACGTGGAACATTGCGTTTAACAAAAAGGCTGCAGGATCTTCAGATAGCTGCAGGATCATCAGATAGCTGCGGGATTCCTGCAAATAAGTCAAAATCTAAACAAATAGTCATCCATTAGCAAAACTTGCTCGATCATGCTTAATGACACTTACTGTAATGATCTGGGTGGTTTTATAGTGAAAATGAGGCAAAAGTGAAGGAAAGATAAGGAAAAACTGAGGAAAATGGTAGACAAGTAGGTGTAGAATAGAGGCTCTACAGGCACCTATCCCAAATAGTGTGAGGTCTAATTGGGACCACATATCGGGGAGACCACCTTGAATGTTGGCAATTCTAGCACTATCAACATTTCTGGAACTAGGAGGGAAGCCATATTTTTATGGATGATAACTCAACCTACCCTCATCATACTACTTCTGGTCAAGGCAAAAATATTCCCAGCACCTCTCCTTCTCATATTCTTGAAGTTGGCAAATCTTCTCAACCAAGTCTTGGACAAATTTGTGAAATCTCTTATGAGAAGATTCAGGCTATCTGACCTATAACCCATAAGTTTGAAAATGCTATTGGATTGATACATGGAGTACACAATGTTCCTTATTCTATAAAGAAGAACATAACCACTCCTACTGGGATAGTGGTTTCTAAAATCAAAGATTGGTTCTTGCCACCCTTAAAGAGTTAGCAGAGACTGTGGAGAATGCAAAAAAATCAGAGCAACCTCCATCTTTTAACGGTGGTGACAAAGACGATGTCATACTCTCATATGACACTTTTTGTGGGTTAGGCAGTTACGGAAAGGAGGAGGAAGCTCCCTCAGATTCTGAAGAAGAAGAGGAGCATAGAGATGAAGACACGATGGACCAAGATTTGGATTGGATGACTCAGGGCCCAATTTCTCTACTAGGTTTTTTGCAAAAGATGTCAAGGAACCCGGATAAGTTGTTAACAAAGTACAACCCTGAAAAAGTAGTCAAAGTAGAGGACCATTTGGACAACTTCTACCTACATCTGCAAATTCTCGAGGTACATTACGATGATGTTCCATGCAGAATTTTACCTTGTACCTTAGATGGCAAAGATGTTGTATGGTATCACAGTCTTCCTCCAAACTCAATCCAAAATTGGAAGGGGTTTAAAAAGTTGTTCCTTGAACAGTTTGCTGATGACAAAACCCCAGCCATGTTATTAAAAGAGCTGGGAAATCTGAAGATTGAGAAGAAAGAGAAAGTTAAAGATTTTAATCAGAGTTTCAATCACATATTGAACAAATTTCTTATGGATATGAAGCCTCATGACTCCATCACTATTGATTATTATACTTTTGCCTTACCGACAAGCATTTTGTCGTAATTTAAGAGAACTTCGAAAGGAACTCTGCCCGAAAATTACGAAGAGGCCATTGTGGTTGAAAAGGGCTTGCGCGCAATTAGAGTCATCATTGACGATGAACTTTCAAAAGATTCCAAGGACATGGGTAAAAGGTCTCAGGCCTCCTTAAGTAAGGCCAAGGATAAAGAAGCTACAAACCTCGAAATCTTTACTTGGACCATCAAATCTTTGTCCAATGAGTTGGCAAAGTTAAAACAAAGGTCAAGTGATACCACCGTTAGCAGAAAGACCTTAAATTAAACTTCTTGGGAAGGGTTGCCAACTTTAGCAACAATAACAATCAGCCAACCAAGTCTACACAAAGCTCGAATTTCATGCTAAATATTGAGAGCATGGGCATGGATTAATATTGTTCGTTTCATCAAGAATATCATTCAGAAAAGACATGCTCGCAATGGAATCACAACATGAACGCTTTTCCTGCGCATATCATTGACACTGTACTTTCAGATGAGCAGTTTGAGCCAGCGGAAGAGAAGGTAGAAACTAATGCGAGTGTTGGGCACACAGTGAATACATTCAGTTGTGTATACACAGATGAAAAGAAAAATGTCGAATACTTTCCACTCCGTGAGGACCCAGCTCAAAAGCAGAATAATCGATATAAGTTGAGAATCCAAGGTCTAGTTTCCGAACCAGAGATGACAAGGCGAAAATTGAAAGAACACTTGTTAAGGAAGATCACTCTGCCTGTCAACTCAGCACAGAACACTCAAAACAAGTCTGGAAATATTGATACAGTGAAAAATACTTCTTCCAATGGAAAAATCAAGTGCACCATTCCAAAAGTATCATATAGAGTCACTCCTCTAGACACTTTGGTGATGCCTGCCATGCTTGATTATAACATACTCGAAGAAAAGAAGAAAGCTCGTGCTAATATCTCACTCTTCAAACTTACCAATATCACAAGCCAATGGAAACTGCTTTTCTGAGATCTTGAACAATCTTCCTTGGGTGATAACGATTCTTCATAGAAGGGATCTAGTAAGTCTTTTGGTCCACTGGAGTTTGTTTTTAATGCATTAACATTAGAAGAAAACACACTATGCCCTCCATTTTTATTGACATTTGAAATTTTTCATTATAATGTACACAAATGCTTAGTTGATTCCAGTGCATCTGTAAATCTAATGCCATTATCCGTAGCTAAGAAAATCAATGCGAAATGGGATAAGATAGATGCACAGATCATTCAACTAGACAGGACCCTTGTCCATGTTATTGGTGAACTCAGAAATGTGCCTATTCTCTTATCATTTGATCAATGAGTTCACCAGTGTATAAACATAGTAATTATGGACATGTCAGAAGCATACAATGTATTGTTAAGTAGAGATTGGTCCAACAAATTACAGTGGTATTTTGCTATTGAATGGTCACATTTATGGCTTAATTATAAGGGTAGGAATAACCAAATTTGGGTAGACTCAGAACCATACATGAAGCACATTGTCACACCCTTAGAGGGAAAGAACAAACCAATTGCTTTCATACATTTGATCATTGGGAATTGATTTTTGGAGACTAACGTAGGGTTCTACCTTGCTTAACCTTCCCCATTCGCACTAGACACACAGTCAGAACTCCTTGCTAGTCCCACTGACACAAATGACCTCTATACAGTAGATAGTAGTAGTACTAGTGTAGGGCATAGTTCTTGTACATATGATGTTTGGCCTTTGTTTTTTATGGTTCCAAGACATAGGAGGGATTTGGAGCTAGTTGTGTTTTAGTAGACCTGTGACAGAGGAACCACCTGATTTGAAGCCACTTGGAATTCGAGTGCACTAACAACACTGCAGAATATGAAGCACCCATCTTGGGCCTACAAAATGCCATCAACCTCAATGTTGGAATTCTTAAAGCAATAGGTGACATTGAGATTGTCACATGATAGGTATGAAATATTATACATTCGGTGTCACCAAATTTGAAAAGTTATCAACAAAATGTATGGTGTTTAATTTCTCAATTCCAATCTTTTAACATTGTATATGTTCCTAGAATGCGTAACACAGTTGTGAATGCATTAGCAAATGTTGTTGCTAGGTTGTCACTGCTTAGGGATGATTTTTCTATTGAGATTATTTATAAACCATTCGTCCCTGATAATATCACTAATTTATGCATTTTTAATGATGACCAAAAGATACTGCATTTCATGGTAAACACTGATGTATTCAAAGATGCAACCATTGACGAAGACGAGCACGATAGAGTGTTGCAGCAAGATGTAGCTTGAGCAAGCAAGGAAATCCCTATGTTGAAGGGCATGGTATCATTAGAGAAGCTATATTTCTTTCATAATTTCTTTAGAGGACCAATGAATTCCAAAACCCACAATTCAACGTTGTCACATGAGAAGATTAATCTTGGAATAGAAAAGGATCTAAAGTTTGTTAATCCCGATACTTGATGCATACCACAAGAGCGACAATTCTTCGTCCACTTATTCAAGTAGTGCCGATATGTTTTCGCGTGGACATATGATGAGCTCAAAACTTATGACATGTGAATAATCCAGCATGTTCTCCCAATAAAGGAAGGGGCCAAGCCTTTTCAACGGAAGTTGTGAAAGGTACAGTCGATGCTTGAGCCCCTGATTCAAAAGGATTTAAGGAAGTTGTTAGATGCTCAGATCATCTACAAAGTACGACATTCAACATGGTGTCAATATGGTCCAGGTAAGGAAGATGTCTGGGGAAATACGCTTGTGTGAAGATTTCTGAAATCTTAACTGTGCCTCAAATAAGGACAATTACCATGTGTCGCTAATGGAGCAAATATTATAGATAATATCAGGGAAACCTCTTGAGCCATATCATAGTGAAGAGTGAGATTAAATTGGACCTTGAAAGGCTCAGTGCTGTTACGCAGATTCCCTTCCCAGTGAACAAGAAAGCTATGCAGTCCTTCCTAGGGAAGATAAACTTTCTCCACATGTTCATCTCCGATTACGCTCAAATTATGAAACCTATGCAGGAGATGGTAAGGAAGGATGCAATATACAAGTCGGACAAAAGGGAAAATGATGCAATTTCCCATATAAAGCAAGTTATTGTAGAAGCACTAGCCTTATACAATGCAAATTTCAACAATTTTCTTCTCTACACCTTCGCTTTCGATACTTCTCTTGTCATTGTGTTTACGTAGAAAGATGATTATAATAATGAGTGGTCGATATATTTTATGAGTTCTAGCTTAAAAGGACCTGAACTCAATTATCTTGCCATCGATAAACAGGTATATGCAGTCTATAAGCCGGTGAAACACTTCTGACCCTACATTTTGAAAAATCATTGTATTATCTTTGTTTCACACCTAGCAGTTAGATCAATGTTTGTACAACAAGAGCTGGGTGAGAGAAGAGTGAAATGGATGACTGGTTTACAAGAGTATGCCTTAGAATTCAAACTAGTTCAGACTATCAAGGGCCATGGTATTTGTCGGTTAGCAGTAGAAGTAGTGAATGCAATGAAAGATGATCCATTCGAATGGGAGTAGGAAATTGAGATGCATAATGTTGAGCGAGCTTCCCCCACTATTATCTCAAACTCTTGGTATGCAGATGTGCACCAATATCTCGAGCATGGCACTTTTCCCTCTCGCTTATCTACACGACAAAAGAGGGAAGTTAGATTGAAAGCATTATCTTACTAGTCGGTGCATTGGGTGCTTTTCAGAAAGCACCATAATGAAGTATTTCTCAGATGCTTGGAAGCACATGATTTGGAGAAAGTGTTGTGTGACCTCCATGACGGACCAACTGGAGGAAACTTTGTGAGCAACACTACAGAGCACAAAGTCATGCAGGCTAGTTTTTATTTTCCCACATTATTTAAAGATGCTCACGCATATGCGTGCAAGTGGCTAGTATGTTAGAAGTGTGCCAACCGAGGAAAGAAGTCAGTTTCCCCGTTGCAGCCTATCATTGCGGAAAAACCATTTCGACAATGGGGCTAGATGTCATTAGTGAGATTTTTCTGCACTCACCAAAGCAACATCGTTATATTCTCAGTGCCATAGATTACTTCACGCGGTGGAAAAAAGTGGTTCCACTCAAACAAGTGAATGATCAGGAAGTCATCAACTTCCTCAAACAAAATATCATTTCCATGTTTGGCGTTTCGACTTCACTTGTTTTTGATAATGCAATGTACTTTTCATTGTTAAGATTATATGATTTTGCATTGGAAAATGTAATTGTATTGAAACATTTTGCTAATTACTATCTGCATGGAATTGGTCTTGCTGAGTTTACCAACAAGAACCTCATCTGCATCATCAAGAAGACCATTTTCCCTTAACAGAGGAACTAGCACTCCACTTTGGCGAATTCCCTATGGGCTGACCATGTCATGCCCAAAACCTTCTCTAAATGTCTCCCTACTTCCTAGTGTATGGAAAATAATCCATTCTACCCTTGAACATTTATTTGCCTACCCTTAAACTTTCACAAGAGTCCCAGGGTAAGTCATGCTTATTGGATCAAAGTAGGATAGACACCCTTCACAAGCTGTAGGAAGAAAGATAGAAAGAAAATTTATTTTTTTCTCTTCACTAGAGTCGTATTAAGAGGTGGTTCGACAAGAAGTCTGCAGGGAAAAATGAATTCAGTGTGGGTGACCTAGTCTTAAAGTGGGACAAATCCCACAAGGAAAAAGGAAAAAATATTAATTTATAATCCCTATGGATCAAATCGTTCATTGTGCATGAGAAACTTGGCAAACACACATATCGTCTTCAACCTTTAGACATGAAGATTGACTCTCTTCCTGTTAATGGCCAAGACTTAAACAAATATTTTCAATGATGGTTTGGGGATATGCCTTGCTCTATGTACATAGTTTGTTTTCTTGTTTCTTTGTTTCTTTGGTCTTGCATTTTGTTTTCGTTCATGTAAATAAGTGTCATGTGTGAACATGTTCTCTGACTTCTTTGTGTGTGGATGAGTTGAAAAGAGTCTTGTGACACTACAACATTTGGCTAACCTCCGGTCCTCCTTCTTTTCTTTGGTTACATATTTTGGTCAATGATGTTCAGGCGAAAAATACGATCCTTTAGTAAGGAGAGTTTTGTGTTGAACCATGATACTTGTGTCTATTCTAGAAACCTTGCACATGTACTTGGTTCTTTATGTTTTAGTGTCTTCACGCTTATCCAATCATGTAGAAGAGGAAAAGGTGAAAAATCTAATTGAGAAAACCTAAATCAAAGGTCTTTATATGCTTCTTTGAAGGAACAACCTCCCCTGCTCTCAATAAGTCAAGATCCCTCTTCAGCCCATGAAATGAATAAGTTCCTATGCATAGTCTTATATAAATATATAGATAAAGGAGAAAGAAGAGAAAGGATTCCTGCACAGAGAGGTGAAGCAAGAAACTTTGCCGGGGTACTTTCCAAGCTCGTGGGAAGCAGAGAAATGCTTGTGTTCTTGTAGTGACTACCAGGGTATTATCCAGGCTTATTAGCAGTAGAGCGACACTGAATATGAAAAACTATACTCTGAAAATCTAAATCTTGCCAAATATACCACCCTTTCCTGATTTGAAACATTACGATACTGTTGATCTTATGTTTGTGTTCAACCGAGAAGGGACATAGGGGACTATGTTTATTCATGGGATAAGTGAGGAAACCAAAGTGATCTACACGATGAATCAATACTCCCATAGGAACTAGACCTTGCACAAAAGGATCGACCTAGAAAGAAAAGCTGGAATTCTACCAGTGTGTTGCCAAGTGTTGTCATTGCTACAATACCCTCCAAAATTTGGCCTACACCCAAATTTTGGAGCCTGCCTTGATCTTGTATATTTTCATCACAAACATTAAGACTTATCACATGTCTTTTCTCTAAGTGTTTTGGTCCCATTTGCAAGAAAATCAAAGTGTTGTCTTTTCGCATGTTAAGTGTTAGACGATGTAAAAATATTGTTTTGGTGGTTTCAAAGGGAAATCTTTGTGTAAATGAGTCAAACTTACCATTTAAACATGTGTCACACTCATTTCCAAAGTTTTAAGCATTGTTGCACAAGTGTTGTCACGTTCGTCACAGAGTGTATCTTTGGTGTCGCACTTGTTATCAGAAAGTTATCACACTGAGGGAAGTTTGTTGTTCACGTGTTTTGGATTATCTATGTTGTGTTGTCAAGTGTTCTAAGTGTGTGATCGCAATCAAGTCTTGTCATTGTCACATTAGCCTCATGACTCCCACAGTTAGTCAGATTTGGAAAACTTGTCGATCAAGTAACTTAGCCTCATTCGACCATCCTTAACTGCGCATTGCATATCCTCAACCCTCATGTAGAAACCTTTCCTATTGGAACTATGTAATGTGAAGTTCTTGCTTCCTAGGACTGCACACTGTGCAATCTTAGTCCTTAATCCCAGCCCTTGAGCTCCAAAACTGCACAATACTCTCCTCTAGATAGGCCTGAACTGCACATTGTGTAGTCTCAGTCCTCAAGCCCAACCATCGAGCTCTTGAACTGTGCAATTACCTAGTCTCAGTCCTCAAGCCCAATCCTTGAGCTCTTGAATTGCGCAATTATGCATTCACCTAGCCTCCTTGTCCTTCCAACACTGTTCAGTAGCAAAATTCAGTCATCAAGCCCTCAAATTTCTCCTTGAGGTCCCCAAATTCTCAATCATCATGCTCAGTCTAGCCTGAATTTCGCATTGCGCAGTCTCAAGGCTCAATCCAGACCCCTGACTACATGAACTATGCATTGCATAGTCTTAAGGCTCAATTCTGACCTGTGAATTCCTGAGCTGCATAATTTCACAGCCACTGAGCCTCTACCTCAGCCTACCACTTGGTTCCGACTTAGTCTTTGGATCATCACGCAACATCTTAGACTAGGGGTTTATCAGACTAATTTCGTCTTGTCATGAGTGAATTGTAGATGCAGGTAACTATCATGTTATGACAGGATCATGAAGAAGGAGATGGAGAAGGAGAACATGTTAGAAGACACCTTTGTAGCTGAAGATGCAAGTTGATCAATTAGGATAATGCAAAGGGACATCAGTTTGCAGTCGCATTTCAAGACCTGGCAACATTAAATTCTCCTCATCTCTAAGACATTTGGAGGTGCATAGAAGACCATTCTCATGAAGAAACATAGCAATAAGTAGTAATAATGACATGACATTTCCATGTCATTAGTGTCATGTCATGAGTCATCATATGCCACATCATTTTTGTGTATTAAGTAAATTCTTATTTGAAAATGTATTGTAAATTGGAAGTTCAAAGGACATGTACAAAATATGAAGAGTCATGTAAAGTTGAAAAGTCATAGGGAAGTCAAACATTCATGAGGTTAGCCAAGGAATCACAAGGGAGGCGAAGGATCACCCCATTGTTTATATATACACCTTCATTGTACAAGAAAAACACTTATCCCCTTGGCTCCTCCCGCAAGGCATCAGAGAGATAAGCCAATTATTTTGAGGATCAAGTAGTGTCTCCAATGCTCCACTATTGGAGCTAGTGGTGTTTGTTGTATACATGTGTCTTAGGACTTTTACTTATTATATCAATCATGATGGCTAACACCATTCTTCATGCATGGATTATGAATATTTGTAATATTTTTTTTTGAATGTTTATGATTCATGTTTGTTTTCACCAGTACTAAAGTAGTTGAATTATTTCAGTTATTTTAGTGCTCATCATATTGAGAATGTGTTGTAATGGTTGTAATGACTATCACATATTTGTGGACCATTCCATTGGGTGTTAGACGAATCTCTCATGGTTGTGAGTATTTATACTAGAGTGGTACTACTAGTTCACCTTCTTTTCCCCTCCACAGTAGAAGAACCTCGACACACCTACAACCGAACACTCACCAAGCACACTCGATTTTAGAAGGCACATATGCATTCCTCTCTCTTGCTAATAGTTGGAGCCAAGGCAAACCTTTAAGAAAATGATAACCGAGTCATATTCTAGATGGGGCTCTTATCCCAAATGGTGTGAGGTCTAATTGGGACCACATATTGGGAAGTTCCCCTTGAATGTTAGCAGATATAGCATTGTCAACACCATGTTATTGGATCCTTGGCACTAAACTTTCTCATATAGATATTTGAAATGTGGTTGGTCTTCCACCCAAAGTTGGAGTCTCCAAAATCATGATTCACATTCCTTTTGTTCTCATCATGAGTTTCATGGATTCATACCTTGTCACCAGTAAGAAGCATTTCTTGTAGAAATTTTCTCAAACCTTCCATGTCCCCTTTCATATATACTTTTATGTCTATATTTAAACCATCCATCTTAACATTCATCATTTCTTCCCGTTCATCTTTGGTTTCTCTTTGTGAGAGAAAAAATTGTTTCACTTGGTCCCGTAATTTTGATATATTGTGTTGCATTTCTTCCTCTTCTTTATGCATCATAGTAGAGTTTTCTGGGGCCTCAATGAATGTATCATTTTTTTTTTGGGAGGAATTTTGGAACCAAATAATGATATCTATGCTTTACTATGCCCTTTAAATCACTTCAAACTAATTTTTCAAACAAAAGATGCAATTTTAAAAATACGCACCTTTTTTGTTTTTAATAGCTTGATTTTGAGCTTGTTGATCTGACCGACCTTGAAACTATTGTATCTATGTGATTTAAGCCTACCAAGGTTTGAAACTTTGTATTTAGGTAGCTTTTTGTGTCTTCTTTCAAACCCCACAAGTTATATCTAGATTGGATTCTTCAAGATAATGTTATGCCACATATCCCACAATGACCTGATTATGGATTGGTTCAATATAACAGACCTGTACATGCTTTCATGTGTCATAGTTTCAAAATTTATCCCTAAAACTTATTGAAAAATGTGTAACTAGGTTTGATTTTCATAAATATGAAATGTACTTTTGATTCTTTCATATTTTAAAATAAACAAAAAATTATTATTATTATTATTGGAGCATGGGTTTCATGCTCAAGACCTTTTTTTTCAAAGGTCAAGCACCCATTGAGTGCTTCTAGGGTTTATCCTAGGTCAAGAAGTCAAAAGAGTCATTGTCATAAGTTGAAGGCCCAATTGGGCACATTGTAACTTGTAAAGAAATTTATTTTTTTCATTAGAAGTGTCAAAATACCCTTCAAGACCAAGTCAACCTGGTAGCTGGGAAGTCAGCCTATTTTAGGGAGCCATGTCCACCTTTAGAAGCCTATAGAAAGGAGGGAACTCGACCGCCTTGGAATACATTCATTACTCACTCATCCAAGTGAAGAAGAAGAGAAAAAAAGGTAGTGAAGAAAGAAGACGACAACGGAGACTTGTTTCTGGGCTATTTCTCTCTCACATGTGCGAAGCAAGTCTTGGGTTTCTGCTGTTGGACTAGGATTTTTCTTCTACAGGTTTGATCTTGAAGAAAGAAGAGAAAGAAGGTCATCGAAGGTCACATTGGGTCATCCTCAAGCACTAAAAGAAGGCAAAAGCCAATCGAAGGTCTAAGGAATCCTTGGGAGGCTAGAACAAGCTCACACGTGTGGCAATAGTTGCTGCTAGGTGGCCAAAATTTCAGACCTGTAGTAGAGGCCAAAATTTTGAAGCTGGGGGTCGAAGTTGTGCTGCTGGAAGAGATTTGACTTGATATAAGGAAGAACATCATCCAAAAAGTTTGGACTTGGTCTTGGAGGCTATTGGTCTTGGTCTAGAGGTCTTGGAATTCACTAGTTGAAGAATCTATAAGAAGAGAAGAGATTTGCGGGTTTTCCTCTCAAGTGGAGAGGTTTTGGCCCTAGCCTGCATCCTACATTATGTGTTCTTGTGTACTATATTTCTTCTTGTTTTAGTATATTTTTTATGATACACAAACATAATAGTAAGCGAAAAGGCTAATAAACAAGAAAAATTAAAAGGACATCACAAGCAGTTATAAAGAAAAAGATAAATCATCCTAAATTTTTCCCTATACATTTATCAACATGGTATTAGAGCTAAGGTTGGCTAAGGGCATAATGAAGATCTCTACTACACTAAAGAAGTTCCTAAAGAAGCGTATTAAGGTGGCAAGCTAACTCAAGAAGGGCATCAAGGAAGTATGGGATCTCCTATTTTCTTCTAAGAAGGAAGTGACCAAGATATCTACAAAGGATGAAGGATTATTCTTAGCACTCACTAGCACATTTCAAGATGAGAACATTTGGATGATCAATAGTGGAGCATCAAGGCACATGACTAGTCAACATAAGCAATTGAATACATTATCATAAGGGAAGTCCTCTTACTCCGTAGAACTTGGTGATAATAAAGTCTACCCTATGAGAGGAATTGGATCAACGTCGATTGAGATGGAAAATGGAGGAAACATTCATCTCAACAATATCTTATTTGTTCCAATTTTGCACAAAAAATTACTTTCCATTTCATGCTTAGAAGACAAGGGTGATTGAGTTGCATTCATTGATGGAAAGGTTGTAGTTTGGGGTAAAAACTCAAGCATAGAATATGCTAAAATGGTTGGGATCCTTGAAGGAAGACTCTATAGGTTAATAACTCCCCTCGCTCAATCCATAGTTCACATTGAGGTTATCCCATGTGAACTTTGGCATAGAATATTTGGTCATCTTCACTACAAAATATTAGCAACCCTAAATACCATAGCAAATGACATCCCTGAATTGAAATAATATCATGAAGGAGTTTGCAAGGGATGTGCATTAGGTAAGAACACGAAGAGACCATTTGGAAGCAGTGCTTCAAGGTCAAAAGAAATCTTGGATCTTATTGATTCCAATGTTTGTGGTTCTATGACTCCAAAGTCACTTGGAGGTCATCTATTTTATGTCACATTTATAGATGACCACTCTGGAAAAATTGGGTTCACCTAATGAAATCCAAGGATGAAGTCTTTACCAAATTTCAAGAATTCAAAGCTGAAGTAGAGAACCTTATAGAAAGGAGAATAAATATATTTAGATATGACAATAGAGGAGAATATACTTCATAAGAACTTATAGCCTTTTGTAAGGTGTCTGAGATTAAGAGGGAGTTGATAGTCCCATATAATCCCAAGAAAGTGTGAAACAATGCTACATGATCAAGACTTTGCAAAATTCCTGTGGTTGAAGAAACAAAGAAAATTGTTTACATACAAAATCAAATTCCCCATAAGTCACTAGACAACCTAACTCTTGAAGAAGTATTCACTGTGAAGAAACCAAACGTAGATCATCTCTGAATTTTTGGTTGTCCTATTTATATTCATATACCGAAGGACAAGAGAAAGACGTTAGATCCATCAGGCATGAAGGGAACATTTGTTGGCTACATTAAATATTCAAAGGCTTATAGGATATACATAAAAGAAGGACACTGGATAGAATTCAGTCGAGATGTGATATTTGACGAAAGTATTGCATTCAAGAAACCAAGATATCTCCCTATGGACTCTAATGATGAATAGATTCTGGTATTTGAAGAGGAATTGCTAGGGAGGAAGAAGAATAAAATAATGAAGGCTAAGGTCCTAGTGAACCGACACAACCTGAGGTAATCCCTGAGACTAGAAAGAGACCTAATTGGTTGAAACCCACCCTATTAGATGCAGAGGGTCATGGTGCAACTAAAGGCACATTTAGAGAAAGCAAGAAGCCCAAAATATATTCAATGTACACAACATATATGACAAAGTGAATAGAAGCAAATCCATCCACTTTTGAGGATGTTGTCAATCATCAAGAATGGAAAGATGCTATGAATGAAGAATACCAATCAATAATGAAAAATGGGGTATGGGAGATCATACCTAGGCCTAAAGAGAATTATGTGGTAACTTCCAAATGGTTGTACAAATTTAAACATGTAGGATATGGAAGTATTGACAAGTATAAGGAAAGATTTGTGGCTAGGGGCTTCTCTCAACAAGAAGGCATCAATTATGAAGAGACATTTGCTCCAACAACAAGGTATACAACTATTCGATCATTGGTATCTTTGGAAATATCGATGGGATGGAATATACATCAAATGGATGTTAAGACTGCATTACTGAATGACACAATTGATGAGGAAGTCTATATAGGAAACCCTTAGGATTTGAAGTCAAAGATAGAGAGGCATATGTTTTCATATTTAAGAAGGAATTATATGGCCTTAATCAGGCACCAATGGCATGGTGTGGAAGGTCGAATTGAAGAATACAAGAAGAAACTAGCAACAAAATTTGATATGAAGGATCTTGGGCTATTGCACTACTATTTTGGACTAGAAGTCTGGTAGGGATGTGATGAGATCTACCTAGGTCAAGGGAAGTATGTGATCGAGATGGTGAAAAGGTTTGAGATGATGGATTGCAAACCAATGACAACTATGATGATCATCAACTTGAAGAGACTAAGGAGTTCTGAATCTAACCCAATGGATCCTACAAGGTGTAGACAATTGATTGGCTTACTGATGTACTTGGTGAATAATCGACCAGACATATGTTTTGCAGTGAATATTCTCAGTTAGTTCCAAGTGGAGATGAAGCATGACCATTGGATAGCAACCAAGCACATACTGAGATATCTGCAAGGAACAATCCACTAGTGCCTAAAATATGATAGGAGGAATGATGTCCACTTGATTGGATATACAAATTTCGAATAGGGAGGTAGTGAGCAGGATGGAAGGAGCACTACAGGAGGATGTTTTAGTTTTGGATCCTCCATGATCTCATGGATAAGCAGAAAGAAAGATATAATTTCTTTAAGTAGTGTTGAGGCTGAATATATTGCAGCCTGTGAAGTGAGCAGAGAAGTTGTTTGGTTGAGGAAGTTATTGTTCGACTTATTCGAAGGACTAATGGACCCTACAATGATAAATTGTGATAACACCAATTGTATAAGATTGTCTAAAGACCCAATGTTTCATGGAAAGACAAAGCATATAAACAACAAGTATTGCTACATTTAGAAGCTAGTACAAGATGGTGTGTTGCAGCTACAATATATATCCACCGATGACTGGGAAGCTGACATATTGAAAAAATCTATTCCTAATAATAAGCTTGTGTATTTGAGAGACAAGCTTGGTTTGGTTGATATATCATCTCTGGTTGAGAGGGAGATATAAAAAATCATTCTTTTCTTCACTTGGGAAGGAAAAATGGAGGATTGAGTAAGCATCTGACATCTGATACTCTTTGAGGATGTGGTAGGGTGTCCAAGATAAGAGCAGCTGATGACTGATATTCTTTGAGGACTAGCTATCCAAGAAAAGAATAGTCCAAGGAAGGACATACATTGTGAACACCCGGGTGGGGTATGTGCCTGGAGAGACAATGATGATGGTGTCTATAAATAATTAGCCTCACCAACTTTGTGCTCTGATCTTGTGGAGAGATAGAGTTTTTAGTCAAAGCCTTGCTAATGACAATGTTGATTGTTATGATGTTAAACAGATGGGTTAGAAATTCGAATCTTCTTATGATATCTTTTCAAATTGAGAATTTTCATGTAACATTTATGAATACTTACCTAGTTATTTTTGGAGCATGGGTTTCATGCTTAAGGTATTTTATTTTATAGGTCAAGCCCCCATTGAGTGCTTCTAGGGTTTGTCCTAGGTCAAGAAGTCAAAAGATTCATTTTCATAAGTTTAAGACCCCATCGGGCACATTTAAATTGTAAAGAAAACTATTTTTTGTGATTAAAAGTGTCAAAATACCCTTCAATACCAATTCAACTTGGCATCTAGGAAGTTGGCATATTTTGAGGAGCCACATCCACCTTTAGAAGCCTATATAAAGGAGGGAACTCGACCTCCTTAGAAGACATTCATCACTTACTCATCCAAGTGAAGAAGAAGAGAAAGAAATGTAGCAAAGAAGGAAGAGGATGAAGAAGACTAGTTTCTGGGATATTTCTGTCTCACAAGTGCGAAGGAAGGCTAGGGTTTCTGCAACTAGACTAGGGTTTTTCTTCTGCAGGTTCGATCTTGAAGAAAGAAGAGAAAGAAGGTCAGTGAAGGCCACATTGGGTCCTCCTCAAGCACATTAGCTCGCATGGGTAGCAAACAATCGCTGTTGGGGGGGGGATTTCAGACCTGTAGTAGAGGTCGAAATTATGAAGTTGGGGATTGAAGTTGTGCTGCTGGAAGAGGTTTGACTTGATATAAGGAAGCACATCATCCGGAAGTGTTGGAATTGGTCTTGGAGGGTATTGGTATTGGTCTATAGGTATTGGAAATTTCCAGTTAAAGAATATATAAGAAGAGAAGAGATTTGCAGGTTTTCCTCTCAAGTGGAGAGGTTTTGGACATAGCTTGCAACTTACATTCTGTGTTCTTGTGTACTGTTATTCTTCCTATTTTGGTAGTTGTTTGATGATACACAAACATAATAATAATTGAAGAAGATAATAAGTATGAAAAAGTAAAAAGACATCACAAGAAGTTATCAAGAAATAAAGAAATCATCCTAACTTTTTCCTTATACATTTCTCAACAAAACTAGTATAAGAAAAACTACAACTTGTGAAATTTCAACAACTTTTTACAGAATTCAAATTAGATGCTCGAAGAGTAAGTTATGTCGATTTTCCCTAGGACACTTATTTAAGACTGAATTCAGGGCTTGTAAAAAATCATAACTTTCACTTATCATAACATCCAAACCACAATGAATATTTTGTTGAAACTTGAATTGATTTGAAAACAAAGAATTGACTATTGCTCAATTTCACCAAATATTAACTAAGGTTTATTTTATGTGAATGAATGAGAGAAAATTGAGTTTTTAAGTGCCTTAAACATAAACTTGAGAACTGAAAATGAGCATGAACAACATAAATAAAAGAAGCAAACACATAAAATTTTGATGACGAAGTTCATCCCTCCTAGACTACATCTTCGGGTCCGCTTCCAAGTGGGCGTCCGTTGTATTAGGAATCATCAAAGTCTCTTTACATAAGAATGCTTCTGTCAACTGATATCTCTCAACCTCAGCTCTTCAATGCAACTTTGAGATTACAAAAAGGCCCAAGGATGGCCAAGATATGCCCAAAAAGGAATTTGCAAGCACAAATATTACATAATATTCAGCTTCACTGTACAACTCTCCCCCTAATTGCGCAATGGCATATCATTTTATAAGGTCATGGGAAGGTTCTAGGGTCAAATCCCTAAACCTCCCAGACTTGAATGGAAAATATGGCATTTTGTTTTAACAAATATGAAGTTGCCGCATTATGGTTTGAAAACCATATGATATATTGCAATACATTACAACATAGTTTAAATATGGCACATTGAATTTAATATATATCATTTGGTATTAATGTTATAGGTTGGTGGAATATATATATTTTGCATAGATTGTAACCAAATGCAGTGGTGGAACCGCATTGAAACCCGTGGCACATGACATGCCAATTCATAAACTGTTAACATACCGCTCTGCGCCATTGGGTGCCACCTCCCATGTCACATCAACACTCTGCGCCCTTTGAACTTGTTGTTAACTCCGTGTCATACCTCCGTTGCCACATATCAACACTTCTATTATAACGTTTATACTTCTTTGTTTCAGATTGTTGTTGCGCCGATTAAACCATGGCTTTGGGTTGGCAGGGCCGCAAGATGTGGCAAGCTATGCCAACCCTACCCCTACTTACCATAATCCAAAACAATAAATACATATTTACGCCCATGATTTAATAAGTGAAATACATGGCGTATTGGTAAGGTTTTTCACTATGTAGGCAGAGGTCACGGGTTCGACCCCAACCCTGCCCATCCGACCTTTGAACTATACCTGTGTTGAATTTGACCACCTGTGTTGACTTTGACTTGCCACTTGTCATGATATGAGATTTCCACTTGCCCTGCAAAGGCCCATTTTTTACCTGTTTGCCATAAATTTCAGAGTTCATTTTCTCACTCATACGAAGGCCATTTTCGAAACTGAATATAATGTTGAAATTAGCGCGATGATCTCTTCGACTTGGCATTGGTTTTGTGAGTATATGATACTTTTCAACTTTGAGCATTTAAAGGATCCTTCAGATCATTCCTCTCCACTGGAAGCTTTTGGACCACCAAAAGTTTGGTTTTAATCAGACATGAGGTGAGGGTACATCTCCCTCACCCTTCCAATCTCCATCCATCTTGCTTTACTTGGATTCATGCCTTTGAATCCCACTTGAAGATACTCAACATATCCTCGCCTGGAAGTGCAGACATTTCTGTCTAAAATGGTATCTTCCTGTAACTCAGTCATACGTTCAGGTGAAAAATCATGTACAGTTGGAATTTGAACATTTTCCTCTGGATCCATGATCACAGGAGGTTCATACAACTTTAAATTTTCAACATTGAAAACTAAATATATGTCCATGTATGGAGGTAAATTTAACCGAAATGCATTGTACCCAATCTTTTTAACAATCTTAAATGGACCATACCTGATAGGTTTCAACTTTTTACCTTCACCTTTCATCATTTTTTTGCTGATTTTTAGCCATACTTGATCACCAACCTGGAAGTGATGATCCACCTGATACTTATCATGGCGCATTTTGTACTTGGCCTGACTTTTCTCCAATTGATCCTGCACTGCTTCATGAATCTTTTGGATTATTTGAATGAACTTGATTGCTTTGTCAACATCTCCATGTCCATCCTCTTGAGCTTCTTCACCAAACATGAACTCCATTGGTGATTTTGGAAGGTACCCAAAGCATGTCTCAAAAGGAGATCTATATGTAGAAGAATGTAAGGCCCGGTTGTAAGCATGTTGGACATAATGTAAGGATTCATCCCACAACTTGGGATGTTTGCTGCAATAGCCTATGAGAAGATGTACCATTGTTCTGTTCACCACCTCTGTTTTTCCATCGGTTTGTGGATGAAAAGTTGTGCTCTTTTTCAATTTAGTGTCCATGAGTCCCCACAAAGTGGACCTAAAATCTCCCATGAAACGAGAGTCCCGATATGAAATGATAGAAGTAGGCAACCAAAAATGAACCCATACATTTTGAAAGAACAACTATGTAGTCTATTTAGCAGTAATTTTCTTTCTACATGGAACAAGAATATACATTTTTCTAAATCTATCAACCAAAACATACAAATAATCATGCCCTTTTCTAGACATTAGAATTCCTCCTACAAAATCCATAGATATGTTGTCCCATGGCCGAGAAGGAACTAGAAGTGGCATATACAAACCTAACTTTCTATTGTTTGGTTTTCTTGTCGAACACACGACACAACCTTTAATGTATCTAGCAATTGTTTCATTCAGTCGAGGCCAATAGAAATATCTTTGTAACTGTGCCACTGTCTTACCTACACAAAAATTCCTTGAAACACGAGAAGAATGTGCTTCCCTTATCACATGCACTCTTTCTCCTTGTGGTATGCAAAACTTGCCAAGATGGTACAATAAACTGTCATGAACATGATAATTCACTTCTTCCAACAGAGCACCATGAGATAGTGATTCATAAACATCTTCGAAATCAGTATCTTCAACATATTGTTCAATGTAACTTTCATGCGCTAAAGAACTATTTTGAATAATTACTGAAGCATTCAAATAAGGTCTTGATAACATATAAGCTACTTGATTAGTGGTACCTTTCTTATATTTGATTAATAAGTGGAATTGTTGCAAAAACCCCATCCATCTATAATGTCAAGACTGTTGCAACTTAGTTTGAGATTAAAGGTACTGAAGTGGCTGATGATCTGTATGAATCACTATTTCTTTTCCCATTAAATAATGTTTCCATTTTTTAACACTTTCCACTAATGCATACAATTCTTTATCATATGTTGGATAGTTAGTAATTGCTTTAGAAAATGTTTCTGAATGAAAACAAATAGGCTTCACTTTTTGCAATAACACTACACCCATTGCATACCCACTAGCATCAGTTTCTATTTCAAATGGTTGTTGAAGGTCTGGTAATGCTAAGATTGGAGCTGTCACAAATTTCTGCTTTAAAGTATCAAATTCTTTTTGTTTTTCCCTCCCTAATGAAAGGAGACTTTAGAACTTGTTAAAGCATGAAATGGTGATGCAATAAAATTGAAATGAGAAATAAATTTCCTCCAATACTGAACTGCACCCAAGAAACATCTAACTTCCGTCACATTTTGAGGTCTTGGCCACTTAAGGATTACATCAATTTTAGCTGGATCTATTTTTAGATGACCTCCTCCAACTATGTAACCAAGATATATTAAGAAAGTTTTCCCAAATTCACACTTAAAAAGTTTGAGATACAATTTCTCTCTTTGCAACACATCAAAAACTTGTTTAACATGCTTTACATGTTCTTCCAACTTGAACTGAAAATAAGAATATCATTTAGATAGACTATGACAAACTTATCAAGAAAAGGATGAAACACATCATTCATCACTCTCATAAAATTTGTTGGAGCATTGCATAAACCAAACGGCATAACCCACCATTCATAAAGCCCCTGTCTAGTCTTAATTGCAATTTTCCATATATCATTCTCTACAATACGAATATGACGATAACCACTTCTTAAATCCAGTTTTGTAAAGTAAACAACATTCTTTAACTGATCAAGAAAGTCATCTATTTTCATAAGAGGATACATGTTCTTAATGGTGATTTTATTTAAGGCTCTAAAATCAACACACATTCTCCAAGTTCTTTCTTAGGGACTAATATGATCGGTGATCCACATGGAGAAGAACTAGTTCGAATGAAGCCTTTATCGAACAATTCCTAAATTTGTTTCTTAATTTCTTCATTCTCTATGACCGACATTCGATACATGCCAATATTCGGAAGAGGGGCATCAGACTGTAATTGAATCTCATGTTGTATTTCTCATTTTGGAGGTAGACTTTTTGGTTCTTTAAACAAATATTTATAAGAATCTACTATTTCAACCAATTTTTCCTTAAACTTAGAATCACGCCCTTAGAAAGCATCATATTTATCTTTAGGTTGTTCTTTAATAAACATGAGAACATACTTTTTACTTGAAATTATGAGTCTTTTCATTTGATTTACATTGATTAAATCCAAGCTTCTCTTCATTATGTTTGCCCTGACAATGTATTCAATTCCATTTGTAAAGAGATCATACGTAATATCCTTTATATGAAATATGGAATCTCGATCATAAAGATAAGGACTAACCAACACAACTCCACATATATCCAAAGGAATCACATCTAAATAAACTTCATCAACAAAATTAGTTGTAATTGAAAACGTTAAACAACATTGTTTTGTGACTTGCATCAAAGTGTTTTCTTTCAACCATCCTAAAGGATATGGTTTTGGATGATTGTTAGTTTCCAATCCCAATTTCCTTACTAGTTCCTCATATATTAGATTTGCCTGTGATCCACTATTGAATAATGTATCTATCTTAGTGTGCTTGGAGATAATCCTGATATGAAACAATTCAACTCTCTTCTTTTCTTCAATCACATCATTATATTTTGAAGAAGATGCAGAACAAGTAGAACTAGATCTAGATTCAGAAGGATTACGTGTCAGACCCATAGTGGTTATCTTCTTTTCATCATCGGAGTCAGATCCCAAATCTTATTGGACTGCAGCATTAGCTTTCATCTCACCCTTCTTCTTAATGAAATTCTTTGGCTTAAGTTCTGGATGAAGCTTCCAACACTGGGAGTCATCATGTCCAACCCTCTGACAATGAGTAGAAGTAGGCCTTTCTCCTTCTTTCTTAGCCATTGCCGATTTATTCCCTTTCAACTTGCTCTTCCCTTTGCCTTGTTTGGAATCTTTGTTCTCTGAATGCTTGAATGGTTTCTTTGAAAACTTTGACTGAAAAGGTCTGCCACCTAATTCAATATGAATGTCTTGCGCACACACTTCATCAAAGTTAGTTAAATTAAACATAAGCACTGTATGTCGCAAATAAGAATGAAAACTTAATGGAACATTAAGTGCTAATGCCTTTTTCCTGAATTCCTGTGGAAACTCTTGCACACTCTATCCTTTACCTTGCCTTATATGCTGCCAATCCATTACAACCTATTGCATATATCCTAAAGGATATAATTTCTTTCTAAGAGATTTAACAAACTTAGAACATGAAGAGATAATGTTACCTTTATGCTTCAAATTTGATTGAGTTTTACTTTCCCACAAAATCAAAGTTGTTCCCCCCATTCTAAGTGTAGCTAACTGAATTTTTGCAGATTCATCAATAATATTCTGAATTCTACAATACATCTCAAGTTGCTTTGTCCAATTATCTAACTTTTCAGGATTCATTTCACCATCATATATTGGAAATTCAAACTTAACACCAAGATTCAAAAAGGATATTTGTTTGGTTTCTTTTGTGAGTCTGAATCTGAACTGGAAGGATAAGAGGATGAGGAAGAAGAAGAAGACAAAGATGGAGGAGAAGGAAGTTCATTACCATTAGCATTTTCCTTGCCCTTTTTTACTTTCATGCATTTAGAAGACAAAACTGCATCTCTAGTCTTCTTGTCTTCATAAAGTTCTGCAATAATAATTTTCATATTAAGGAACATTTGTTGAAATTGCTCCTCACTCTTTGCCTCAGGAGCTCCTCCTTCATTTGAACCTAGCATCTTTTGCGAGACTTTCCTCTTTCCAATCTCTGGATTTATCTCTTCAAGTTTCCCTTCTCCACATTTCGGCCTAGATCTAGTCAACATTCACATTGGAAAATATCCTGGTTATACATGATCATCCTACTCTGATACCAAAATATAATCTGAAAACAAAGAATTGACTATTTTCTCAATTTAACCAAGTATTAACTAAAATTTCTTTTATGTGAATGAATGAGAGAAAATTGAGTTTTTAAGTGCCTTAAACATAAACTTGAAAACTACAAATGAGCATGAACAACATAAATAAAAGAAGAAAACACATAAAAATTTGATGACAGAGTTTGTCCCTCCTAGACTACATCTCTGGGTCCAGTTCCAAGTGGGCGTTTGTTGTATTAGGAATGATCAAAATTATCTTTACATTAGAATTCTTCTGTCAACTGATAGCTTTCAGCCTCAACTCTTCAATGCAACTTTCAGATTACAAAAATGCCCAAGGGTGGCCAAGATATGCCCAAAAAGGAATTTGTAGGCACAAATATTACATAGTCTCTGGCCTCACTGTACAACTCTCCCCCTGATGGCGCAAAGGCATATAATTTTATAAGGTTGCAGGCAGGTCCCAGGATCAAACCTGCGGACCTCCCAGACTTGAATGGAAAATATGGCATTTTTTTTTAACAAATATGAACTTGGTGCATTATGGTTTGAAAACCATATGATATATTGCAATACGTTACAACATAGTTTAAATATGGCGCATTGAATTTAATATAGAGCATTTGGTATTAATGGTATAGGTTGGCAGAATATATATATTTGACATATATTGTAACCAAACACAGTGGTGGAACAACGTTGAAACTCATGGCACATGACATGCCAATTCATAATTGTTAACATACCGCTCTGTGCCATTGGGTTCCACCTCTTGTGCCACATCAACACTCTAAGCCATTTGAACTTGTTGTTAACTCCCCACCATACCTTTATTGCCACATATCAACACTTCCATTACCATATAACGTTTATACTTTGTCATTTCAGATTGTTGTTGTGCCAATTAAACCATGGCTTCGGGTTGGTGGGGCCACCAGATGTGGCAAGCTTCGCCAACCCTACCCCAACTTGCCATAATACAAAACAATAAATACATGTTTGTGCACATCATTTAATAAATGAAATACATGGCGTATTGGTAAGGCTTTTCACTTTGTAGGTAGAGGTCGCAGATTCGACCCCAACCCTGCCCATCCGACCTTTGAACTGTACCTGTGTTGAATTTGACCTGCCACTTGTCATGATATGAGATTGCCACTTGGCCTACAAAGGCCCATTTTTTTACCTGTTTTCCATAAATTTCAGAGTATGTTTTCTCACTCATACAGAGGCCATTTTCAAAACTAAATATACTGCCAGAATCAACACAACAAGCTCTTCAACTCGACGATGGTTTTGCGAGTATATGAGACTTTTGAACTTTGAGCATTTCAAGGATTCTCCTAGATCATGAATCCAAAGTACTTCGACCTATAATATTTGTATTTTAAAAGTTTAAGACCCTTAGCTTGAGCCAAAAATAAGTTATAGAAAAATTTCCAAGATGACTATTTTTGAGGAAGACAATCTTGAGATTCGTTTGCTCTGATACCAAATGTTATGTACCCATATCAAAATAACGCAAAAACATAAGAAGAGATACATCAATTCCTTGATAATAAGCCACTTTGTAAACCTCCTTTTTCATCGCATAAATGAACAATTCTTGGATAGTTCAAATGAGAAGACCTCCTTGGTATATATAGGAGTCTAAAGGGTAAAACTATAATTAGGGTCTACATAACAATAATAATGTAAGGGTGCAACAGTAAGAATATTGGGCTTCTCTAGGGCACAACAATAATAACATAGGGGCTACACTAGTATTATAGGGACCTAACATGGGGCTATACTAGTATTATAGGGATCTAACACCATGTGAATATGTATCCCCTTTGTGGATCATCCCTCAAATTTATATGTAACTAGGATTTCCTAGTGTCCATCTTATTAAGCATTATTACAACAAGAGAAGAAATAAATATTTGAAAAAAAATCAACCCACAAATTGTACAGAAGATGTTTTGCAATGAAATTTCTATTATGGCATTTCATCTCACAATCCAAAAACCACTAGAATGTGGGAATTTTTGAGAATATTGAGAGGGGAGGTGAATCAATGTTTTGTTACTATTAATAATTTTCACTTTTCAAAACATTTTATGCACGTAAATCATGAAACACAAATCTTTGTATAAGAAACACTTATACAATTTATATTTTTAAATCTTTTGTAAACTTCCTTGTACAAAGTAAGCACCAACTTACAAATTTTGTAGGCACCAACCTACAAGAGATTTTAGTCCCCTAGCTAAGCACCAACTCAACAATTTCATAGACACCAACCTACATGAGACTCTAATACCCTTAGTTGAGCACCAACTTAGAAATTTGTAGGCACCAACCTACTTCTTCAAGATACTTCACAACTTCTCTTGGTTCACTTCAAATTACCTTTTTTGAGTGGAGTTCTTACCCAACCATGCCACCCTTAAGTTTGCACCTTCAATCTTGATCACATCCACCTATCCTACTTATTTGTCTTGTCCTAATCCTTCACTTTGTCGTCTATCTTTCCATAGATTTTCTTGTTGTTCTTGACTGTTATTCTTGGCCTATTTCAAAATTAGTCTTCTTTCTTGCTCCTTGGTTTTCTCAATCATTAGTTCTAAATTTGATCTGTTTTCAAAACACTTTTTATTCCCTAGTCACAAACATTTTCTAAATCTTGCATTCTGAGGTGTCATTGGTACAACTGAACTATCATTTTAGGGATCTCCTAGCCCCTCAATGCCTTTATTGTCTAGGGCTATCTCAAGCTTAGCACTAAAATAACTTAATACTTGTTGATCACTATCAATATTTTAGGCTTATTGTCTATTAATTTTTTTTCCTACCTAGTAGCTTGTAATATACCATTTTTCTTGTTGTTCCAATACTTATTTATCCATTATAGACTTCACAAATTTGTTGTCACTTTAATTTAAGGTTATCTATAGGCCTACGACCTAGATAAATAGGGCTTAGCCTACTCTAATACCAATAGGGGTAAAGAACATAGAATACCACAAAAAAATAAACAAAAAAATCAACTTGGTAAGGAAACTCAATAGTCTTCCTAAGTCAACTTTTGGCCAGTCAAGTCTCTACTCCTCAACTCAACCTTCTACTCCCTCAACTCAAAATTTTTGTATCCTTCACTCGACCATGTTATCTTTCTTAGTTTGGCCTTGTTGTGTCCCTTAATTTGGCCTTGTGTACCTTCATCTTGGCCCTATTCTAGAGTAATCTAGCCCTGTGAGCTCATAAACTACTGAGGCTTATTTTTCACGATGTTCTAGAGTAGAATATGACCACCACAATCCACAAAAAAATACAATTATGACAACAAATTTATTCCATCATTATCTTCATGTATAGGCAGTGAAAAACATGTCAAACTCATATGTTAACAGAGACTCCTAAACAATAAGTGAAGGTCATCGTTCAAGCCACATAGAAAGTCAACTCGGCCCTGTATCACTTGCCTGGATTCTGGTCTACCTTATTCTCTTACTTGATCAATGTAGAAGTTTCTTACCTCAAATGGGCCACATTTGTGGTATTTATATAGTGTTTTATGTCATCAGTTTTGGGACCAGTTTCTCTTGGGACTAACTTGTCCACTACCTAGGCCAACATGTGCAACTAGTAGGATGAAAAATGAATCTTCAAAACTCATTTCTCCTCAATCATGAGGAGTTAGAAGGCATGCCATATATCGTTGGAAAGGTCTCAAATATGATATTTGAAAATGTAATTTTATCTTTTATTTGGACAACCTTTGATACCAACAACAACCATTTATAACAATCTCCCCCTTTGTTACTAATGACAACACTTCGATATACGTTTCTTACTATTTTTTGTAGCATTAGATGTGTTCTAGCCACGAAATTTGGTGGAGAAGCTAGAATACATGAAATCTCCAAAACCCATAAATCGTTTCTGGAAATTCCACCTAGAAATGTCTCAATTAGATTGTTAATTGTTTTAAAAATATTTCCTAAGTCTAAACTTAGGGAATATGGTTAATTAATAAGTATTAATTGAGATAAGGTGATAATGATCTAGAAACTCACACGGATCGAATTAGAGATGATCCTATCCCTCAATTATAATTTAATCTTGGTCGTTGGTTCTCCAATAAAGGATTATATGAAGAAGTTAATGGGTACATGGAGACGAGACAAGTGCAGATGCTCAGTTGCCTAGGCAATTCGATTTTCTCAGTGGCAGTGATCTAGCAGAGAAGATAGAGCCAGAGGGTGAGTGGCAGGTGGTAGAGGAGGGTAGCAGCATTTTGCGAGGAAGTTTTCCAGTTCTAGGAAGAGGCAATGATAGGAAGGTTGAATTCAACAGAGGCTTTGTGCAGGCGCAACGCAAAAAGTGGCGCAAAAGCTCCAGTGTGAGGCTAGGAAGTCAATCACAAGGGAAGAAATTAGCGATGGAGTGTGAGAAAATTCTCACAATAATTTTTGCCAGTATTTTCCTTGTATTATATTGCTAGTAGAGCACCTAAATTATTGTACTCATAATTGCTACTGGAGAATAATAATAAAACCCTCATCTACTGCACCAATTTTCCTACATTGGGTTTTTCCAGGGATATTTGTCCAAAAATAAATGTGTTAGAATTCTTGTGTGTGTGCTAGAATTTCTCAGTTTCCAGTATTTTATTTTCTGTAATATTTTTATGGTAAAAATTGTAGTTGTGATTTTATTCATTGTTTGTCGTAGCAAATAAACTGCATAATTAAATTTACTGTTAGAATAATAATTTCCAGTTGCTGCAATAGATGAAATTTTCACATGGTATCAAAGCTTAAATGATCAATTGGGAAGATTAGAAGAAGAAGAAATAATTTCGCTGATCAGTACGCCCAACGAGCCGAAAATCTTGAGGCAACGCAAACATGAAGGTCAAGTTGCTGAGGGAAGAAGTTCAGATTTTCAGTTGTTGGTGAGTAGAAAAGTCGAGTTGCCTGGATTAGTAATTCTAGCAGTCAAAGGGAGTATTTGTAGCTCATTTTTTTCCCAAGCAGACTCCTTGGTTGGACATAGAGCGTTTTTGAAACCCGCGTATGTACGCGACTGTTATGCAAACAACTAACATATATCCAATAAACTTACTTTTCAGTTAATTCATCATTTGTTTAACTTGAGCCATTGTGTTAGTACCTCGTTAAACACTAATTAAAAAGTAACCATGTGCAATAAGATCAAAATAAACCATCACACATAAGCAACACATCAACACATACGAACTCCAGGATTTTTAGGTGGAAATCCAATGTGAGAAAAAAACACCGCTAATGTTTTCTCTGTCTTCTTTTTATTATAAAGAGAAAATTCTTACAAGCTTGTACTGGCACGACCTCATACCATCACACAGGAACCCACATGCATAAGGCTACAACCTTCTCTCATTCTCCAACAACCACTAAAAGGGAGCTCCAACCCCCTGATCTGATTTACCGACACCCAGCAGGGAGCTTCAACCCCCTGATCTGATTTACCAGCTAACACTAGAAGGAAGCTTCAAATTCCTCATTGAAGGCTCCAACCCTCAATACATCTATGGACCACATTTCATAAATTTTCATACTAGATCCACCTGATCCAACACATCACAACTGTAGGCCACTTTTTATCAAATTTTCAGACTTGACCCACTATCATCATTTAAGCCCAAAACCAAATATCAAAACTGAAACTGATCACTACAACAAACCACTTAATCATCAGCCGAAATAACCAATCTCTGACCCAACTAAATCAATCAATCACTGAATCAAATGAAACCCAAATCAATCAACTTATTCTCAAACAACCATAACAGTTAGATCACTATAACCAGAATACTAATACTGAACCCAAACACTGCATCAACTTACTGAATCAACTGAAAGCCCAGATAAATAAACTATCAGAATATATATGCGACTTTATTGTAGCAAACCCCCGTGCATATGTGACTTCCTTGAAGCATACTCGCATACAGATCTCAAAACATTGAACCCTAAAACTCAACCACTATCACTCTAAAATAAACACTGAATCATACACAGATCCACTGCATCATTCTAAAATAATCATAAAACCATCATTGATTTTCAATCACAAATAGCTAGTAGCATTATCATTCTTCAACATATCAATCCTCAATCAAGACAACACTATTAAGCCTAGATCATCAAGTAAGACTTCATTGACAAACAATAGAAACACAACAAGACTGATTAAACTAATTAGACATCTTTTATAGAAAAACCCTAGCTTATATATGTGTTTTCCTCAAAAGAAATTCGTGTGTATACTTGCTTCTCAAGAATTAAACCCACGCATAGATATGAATAGATACGCGACTTACTAGTATTGAACTCACGTGTGTACGTGTTATACAATATTTTGTCACACTCCCCGTCTTGTATCCCGAAGTGTCAAAATGACGAAAATTGTTAGTGTATTCATCATGAAACATGTTCAGAAGCATCTGTGAAGAAAAGAAGAAAACTTTCCTTGAAATAATTCTTAAGAAACTTGTCAAAAAACCTTGTTTTTAGGATCAATGCATTTTGCATCACTAGTGACCCGTGTTGGTAACTTGTTGCACTATAATGTTCTAGTGCTGCCAACACAGATTTTATCAGTAAAACCCACGCCGAAGTTTCGAGAACAACGAGTTGGTTACAGGTGAATCAGGATTAGAATGAGACCTCCCATTCTTGGTCTTTGATCCTACTTTTATGGATCTTTCCCTTGAGATGTGGAACCTCTCCCTCCTTTTATGGATCCTTAACTCCCTCTCCTTCCCTATAAATAATATCCCTACTATCCACCAATGGTTGGCTATTGATTGGATTCCTTCCTAGTGCTTAACTATGCCAAAATGTTTCCCATTTTGCTAAGGAGAAAGGAGTGCTTGTTAAGGTTAGGACTTGGAAACTCACCTAAAGGAGGCTTCCAACATCAAGGCTTAAGTGCTTGTAATGCTCCATTTACCATCTATTAATAATACATTATGTTTTTGCTTTCCATAAATGTGTCAATTATTGCTCATTTAGTGTAATACTCCTTGATCTGTTACATGGTCTATATTGGAATGAATTTTGGTATGTATGCATATGTTGTCTCCACATGATCTTCCTTGTAGGTATTCATCCATAACAGTGAATAGGAGATTGATCTTGGAAGTGAAAGAATCAAGGACGTCACCAACGGATGTTAGAATCACAGTGAGGTAGGTCATCTATCCTCCTTTGTGTTTTTCTGGTATAAACTAGGAAAGTTTACATATATTTGTCTTTGTTTGTTACTAGATCCTCCCATAGGACTAGAGGGATCATTTCTATCCGCGGAAAGGATTTCCTGCACAACAGTACGTGCCTTTCAGGTTATCAAACCCGTGTACAGATATGCAATTATTGCCACAGACCTTCGTTGCACAACAAAACTTCAGACATACCAAGATCTCGGCATACACATAATAATCACACGTCAATACATCATCATCACTGATCAAATCAACCCATAATCAAAACTATCATCTTAGATCTATTGGATCTGATCCACCATCAAATTCCCGGGTGCATACTTAGTTTTATATCAAACAAATCAATAATAGCCCAAAACATGCTCACTTACTTCAAATCTAACTATTCATGAAATATTCATCACTTGCACACCTCAAATACTTTTATCTTCATCTCCTTATATAGCTTATAGCCTTTAGACAATACCACAAGTCAAAACATACTAGTTCCAATGGTATTCTTGGACATGATCAAATATCCATTATTGGGCTCAATACCATAGGTCAATACAATGGTAAATATCCTTGGTATTTGGAATACCCTGGGGTGGAATATGTACATGCCTTTTCTTCTTCATACCTGTGTGTGTATGCATCTTTTCTTTACAAAACCCACGTATAATCTACTTTTATTCACCAAAACTAAGTGTGTACATGACTTTGCTTCATAGAACCTGTGTATACTCGACTTTGCTTCACCAAACCTATGTATACTTCTTCAAAATTCATCTTTATCATTCTTCTATCTCTGAACTAATAATCCTTTTCTGTCACATGTAGACATATCCTTTTGAAATTTTCATCAAGTAGGTTTCCATCAAAGTACAACTCATCAAGTAGGTTTCCATCAAGGACAACACATTAGTCATAATGCAACCACTTTGGTGTTTGGTCACCACCACCTATAGATACTTATAAAACACATCAAGATAAGCACCAAGATTTTCAAACCCCAAGTTACTCTCCCCCTTTGACATCAAGGGAAAAGGGCTTACCATTGGTGGAATGAAGGCTTCTCTCCCTTTGTTGACATGAGTGTTGTAAATCTAATCTAAATTGACCATGCCCCCCCTGAGCACATTCTAATTTTCTACAGATATATAAAGAAGTACATGAATCTATGATATACAAAGAAGTACATGACTCAAACTTACATCGGTCACCCAATCACAGTGGGGTTACAAACTGCATCATATGCCCATAAAGATGGGATTACATGACTTTACCACAATAGTCCATACAAGACTGAATTTTACAATGATTACAGTATAGGTCTTTACATGACCTTTAAATCAAATGAAAAATATGGCATTTATAACAAATACCTCTATAGTAAGGTAACAAGACCAAGATAGTCTTCAAAAGCCATCATATACTATGTAGGATCTACACCATAAGTGTATGTTAGCAGCAACCTGCACATTAATACCATCAACCTGTGACCAAGTATGTAGCCTAATATTTTCCATAGAGATTTGCTATCAACTCATCCTCTTGACCTCATCAAGGTCAACTTGTTCTTTCCTTTACTAGGAAGAGACTCAATTCATGTTCGTCAAGGGAATAATCAACATATGTGAGAACCAATCATATCATCATAAAGTAGCATCATTCTTTATCATCATCAATATGTGACTAAGTATGACATGTCTCCTGTAGTAACCTTTAGTAGATGTCTTCATGAAACTTGCAGTAACATCATTCTCTTGGCCCATTTTCTTCATGCAAGGAGAATTATCACACCAACATCACTTCATCAACATGCAATATAAGATCCTTATCTATAATTCACCCATCAATTATATCCCATGACATAGAGATAACAGTATGTATATATCTTTTTATCAATGAGAAAAGTCATCAATAGAAAACCATGAGCTCACCATCATTTATCAAACTTTGTTAGTAACCCATCTCCTCAATGGATCTCCTTCTAGCGATCTTGCTTCTTCTGAAGGACTCAGCTCTGATACGCTTCAATCAATTATTATTTTGGTTTCTTATCTAGATGATTGGTGATTACAATTTTTTGATGTTATTTAGAAGTGGTTTTTGGCTTTTATAAGTTGTTTATGCCTTGATGGATAGCCGATTGATGAAGATACTTTAATATCCTTACTGATATATGAGATGATATGATCAAATATGACAGTGAATAGTTGGCACAAGTTCAGGGGGAGTATTTTATATGCTTCTAATAATGCATTGTTGACATTATGATTGCTTGAGAATTTCTTGTTACATAATGATGCTTATATTAATGATGCTCATGTTGCTGAAGTTTTTGCTATGTTGCGGTCTTGAGTTTCCTATGATGAAATCATGGATGATACTTATATATTGCTTGAGCCACATATTTTTTATGATGCTACTGACCGGATTTAAGATGATGGAAAGAAATAAGATTGCTCGAAGAAGGGATTCAGAAAAATATGACAATGATATATTAGATGCAGTGACAGTGATAGAAGTCAACAAATATTCAAGTTTGGGAGCACCCCATTTTCTATTGATCAAGAATGAAGAAGATGACAACAAATAATTATCAGGTAAAAATTTGATACAATACAGGCTCAGGGGGGACCTGAAGTTGTGAATTTTCAGCATTTCACTTTCTGCACGTGGATCTTATGAAGACAAGTCGCATATATACGTGAGTTCTGATCTGAACAGTCACATATGTTTTTCTATGATGAAGAAACAGTGAGACAGACTTAGCAAAAGGCTTTGATATACTTCATTCAATTATTATTTGGCTTTCTTGTTCTGATGATTGATGGTTACAATTTGTTGATGTTATTTAGAAGTGGTTTTTGGCTTTTATAAGTTGTTGATTCCTTGATGGATAACTGATTGATGAAGATACTTTGATGTCCTTACTGATATATGAGATGATATGATCAGATATGACAGTGACTAGTTAGCACAAGTTCAGAGGGAGCATTTTCTATGCTTCTAATAATGCATTGTTGGCATTATGATTGCTTAAGAATTTCTTGTTACATACTGATTCTTATATTAATGATGCTCAAGTTGCTGAAGTTTTGCTATGATGCAGTCATGGGTTGACTATGATGAAATCATGGATGATACTTATATATTGCTTGAGCCACATAGTTGTTATGATGCTATTGATCAAATTTAAGATTATGGAAATAAAGAAGATTGCTCAAAGAAGGGATTCAGAAAACTATGACAGTGATATATCAGATACAGTGAAAGTTACAGATGTTAGCAAATATTCAAGTTTGTGAGCACCCCGCTTTCTATTGATTAAGAATGAAGAAGATGGTAACAAAGAACTATCAAGTATGGGATTTTATTCTGATTTTGATCCATTTCCTTGTCTATGCAATAATGATGGTGAAGATGAAAGTGAAACAACTAAACTTGCACTTATGGGTAAAATTGAAATTAAGCACTCTAAATAGAAAACAGATTAAAAATGATGCCTCTTGAAGAAGAAGATCAAGACAATTCATAAACAATGGAAAATGAAAATGTGCTTATGCTGAGAAAATATAATTATCAACAATGGAAGGAAAAGATGAAGTATAATCTAATGGATCTTGATGTTTGGTAGCTAGTATGCAATGGATACACCAATACTCCTTCATCTAACGAGGAAGTGCAAAAGATCAGTAAGGGTTTGAGTGACATCTTTTGTAGCATACTTGATTCAACATTAAATAAGGTTACGCATTGTACAATTGTAAAGCAAGTCTGGGCTAATCTAGAAGCAATCCATGAAGAAATCTCAAAGCAAGATTCTTCATCAAGGGAACTACCAGGTAATCCTATCCTTAATAGTGTGTCAACATTTTTTATGTCAAATGGAGTTGTAGATTCAGAAGAAGACAGGTTAGAAGAGATTTTTGATCTTAGAACAAAACTTGATATTTCTTTGAAAATGATTGATAATCTTAAAGATAAGTTGCAGGCATATGATAACAAGGATCATATTAAACTAGTAAATGCTATTGTGGAATCTAAACAATATCGTGAAGGTCTTGAAGCTGAGATCATCTCTCTAAGAGAAGATCTTGAAAAATAAGATAAGCAGAATGAAGAACTACTTCAAGCAGTTGAAGAACAAGAAAATGGGCTGAAAGAAGAGATTCTCAAATTAAAGCAACAAGTGGAGGAAGGAAGAAGGGTTGAAGAACGTATGAAGAAGCAGTATCTAGAAAAGGAAAAGCAATATCAAAGAATGGAGGTTGAGGTAAACATTTGACAAGGTAAATTAGAAGAAAATGATAAACATTTGTGATTTCAAGATATCACTAAGATTTTGGATAATATTCATAGTAGTCAAGGGTCTCCTGCCATCAAATCTAGTCTTGGTTTTCATGAAACTGTTGAAGGATAATCTAGTTCACAAGATAAGGCAAGGAATTTAAAGAGTAACAATGCAAAACCTTAAATTCTCAACAAAGAGATAAGAAGTCAAACTGATCAACAACCAAGGAAAGTGAACCTTAAAATAAAATCATTTACTTCTAATTATAGAAATGTTAATTGATTCTCTCCTATGATCAATAATGTTGATGTTCTATATGTCATAATTATGGACACGTTGCAGCCAATTTCAGAAGTAGACTATTTGAAGCTAATAACCGCCTCACAGAGAGATCATCAGCTTACAAGTAATTTAAAGGATATTGTTTTGTTTGCAATATATTTGGTCACAAAGCCATTGATTGTAATAGAAGGAATATGAAACAGAAATATTATGATTCCTCAACTCATATAAGACGTTATTCTTGTAACAAGTTTGGGTATGTATCAAAAGAATGTAGGAAAAATTCTATGGATCACCGCAGACAACATGCTAAGCAATCATATAAGAATATTGATGCCCGAAGACCTGAAAAAGATGGATCCACCAACATTTATCATAACAAGCAGAAATAAGAAGAACAAATAAGGTGTGGTCTTGCACTTTTCTCATTTAAAGAAGAATATTAATGGTACTGTTGATGACGTTGGACTTGCCAACATGTCAAGGGGATCTCCCCGGTAAGAAGTCCCAATTAGACCTCAGACCGTTTGGTGTAGGAGTCCCAACAGTGGGTCGTAGAGCAATCCCTTGACTGCAATTTCCCATAGAGGCAACTAAGATAACTCTGTTGGTAGTAAGGGTGTGAATGATGCAGTGAGTCAAGGAAGGTGCATGAGAGGTTCCTAACACAGGTGGGTTGAGATGAGTGTGCCCCTTGGAATCTTGTAAGTGTACTCAGCTGGGAAGGGAACACACAAGCGAAGATACATCACAAGATGGAAAGAAAGTCAATCCGGCAATCCAAAGTGATGGTTAAACCAACAACACATCTACAACAAGATTCATATAATTGCATACAAAAGTGTTCATACACAACTACATAAGTTAAACAACATACATTGCTACAACAACCAGAATAGTCCAACTACAATAACAACATATGCATGAAAACATGTTGGATCTTATATAAAGAAGTGTAAGTTCCAATCATACAATACATCCATGTAAACCTGCTAGCCCCAACAGTGGAACATTACAGCCACATCCACCTGCTCCTCCAAAGAGATGAACTGGCTCCGTGCAGTGGAGAAGCCAAGGCGTGTTACAATATTGTCCAAGCTCTTTCCAAGATAGTCTTATCAAAAGCTTGGCTGACCAAAAGCCCTTACAATTAGTTATGAGGGACTATTTATAGCAAAGGTGGGGTGACCCTTGACATTCCCCTTTGTGACAGTTCATCTACCCTCATGACTCTTCATCTACTCTATGACTGTTACATCCAACTATTGACACTTGACTTACACTTGACATGACGTTACATTATAATGCACATGTACTCATGTGAGACAACATGACTTGAGCAAGTCATGCAAGACACAACTGACACTTGGTCCATTGTGATGAGACCAACTCTTTGGCATGCTTGTGATGGTGAAGGTGGTGAGTTGATGCCAAGATTGGTTGTCCGTGATGGTGTGCATGCACCTCATGGTGACATCTTGTTGAAGCAAACTCTTGCCTCCATTGCAACCGGTGCATTGGTTTGGCTCCTTCATCCAACTCGTTTTCTAACATGTGCATGGTCTTCTTGGGTGCGGCTGAACTGGAAACACACTAATGAATAGTGTCCAGCTGATCTTCAAGTGTGTGCTGGTGGTCATGCGCATCAACTTGATGAAGTACAGGTTCAGCTCCATTTGGACTTGCTTCTTGTCTTCGCCTTGGTGAGTGTGCTGAATGGGTTGGATTGCATGTGTGCGCACAATCACATGCATGCTGTTGAATCCCTTGCATGTGATCAACAACAGTGCTCACCATGTTTGCTCTGTGTCAGCTGTTGGGATGGATCTTTAACTTATACGGGTGCAGTTTCATCCGTGGGTGCATGTTACGCCCACTGCTATTCCTGTTCCTGCTGCAACTCATTCGTTTGTCTGTGTGGCATCATGTTCTTCCTTGAGTTGTTTCTTCAGCACATGCAACTCCTTTTTTGTTCCATTCTCTGTCTTCGCACGATCTTCATGTCGCGCCATCACCTCATAGCCTGAGTCTCCAAAGTTGATTTCATTATCAGAGGATCTACTTGATCTTGTAACTTTGTTCCACCTCTGTGTTGTCAAAAACCTTCATGTTGCATTCATGCATTCTTTGCATTCACTGCATTCGCTGTGCTTGCTGCATTTTCCGTGTCTACTGCATTCGCTGCAGAATATACTTGATCTTGTGACTTTGTTCTGCCTCTGTGTTGTCAACAACCTTCCTCTTGCATTTATTGCATTCGTTGCGTTCGTTGTATTTTTTGCATTCGATGTATTCGTTGCGTTCGCTGCATTCGTTGCATTCATTGCATTCACTGCATTCGTTGTATTCGTTGTCATTCATGATGCTGCTTACTGTGATATCTTGATGTTCTTGTCTACGAACAACTTGATATCTTCATGAGTAGGCAAGCTCATAGACATTTGATCAGCTACATCTCTAGGTGTGCTCTAAATGGTGTATTCGACTCTGCCCTCTTGGAAACCATTGTACTTGCAATGCTAAGAGGCAAATGCACACCTGCAATATCTGGAGACATGGCAACATTCATGGCAAGTAATCTGTCAGTCGAAAACCAAACTAAACTTGAGAATTGACTTGCAACATACCTCTGTGACTGATCATGAAGGTTGCGCAATTTCGGCCGGGAGGTCGGGAGACTGACTGCCAAGACTGCACAAGGCACAGTCTAGGTTGCTGGGAGACTGACTGATTGCTGGAACTGTGTAATGCATAGTCTAGTCTGGCTGCTGACTACTGGAATTGTGCAATGCACAATCTCAGCTAGCAATGGCTGTAGGCTCAGTGACTGCATTGCGCAATTTTCTTGGCCAGCAGTCACTGTCCCTCAGGATTGCACAAAGCAGGCCTAGGGAACAGTTGCTGGATAGAAATGCACATTTCTGGAGAGGAAGGCAGAGCCTTCCCTCTTAGGATTGCGCAATGTTGTCTAGTGAGGCAGAGTCTGGGCCAAGGTTGGCCAGACTCACCGACGGGTAACTGAACGTGAATGTGAATGCAAATGCATGCTGATACTGAGTGTAAGCATAAGTTAATTGTTGGAATTTCTAAGTCTAACTGTTAGAAACCCTTCATGTACTTTTCTGATTTATTTCTGCCTACTTGTTCTGATTAATTAACAAGTTATTTACCATGTAAATACTAAAAATAAGTACATGTACATGCTCAACACATTACATATCATCAACTGAAGGAAACAAAACAAGCACACAAGTGACGCCATTGTTTTTGGACCAATGTCCTCAGAAAAACCCAATGCGGGAAAACTAGTGCAACTATCTGAGGGTTTTAATTATTAAGCAGTTTCATAATACAATTTGGGTGCCAAAACTAGCTCACCCAACAGAGAATGATCTCGGTAGTAGTACCTCTCAGTTGGAGATAGATGTTCCGGCTGAAACCCTGGATAAACACTCTGACAGCTCCCAGCTCCAATATGCCCCATGAAAACCCCAACGTCATCCTCTAGGGACTGCGTTAGCCCTTTCTAGCCCAGCGTCACCCTAGCTCACCCTGCATCAACCTCTGGAAGCATTGTGTCAGCCCTTAGAGCCTCTATGCCACCCACGCTGGCTCTCCGAGGCACTGCGCAGCTCCTAGCTACCTCTGCATGAGCCCTGGCTGCCTCTGTGTGAGCCCTGGCTGGCTCTGCGTGAACCTTTGGTACTATCTATACCTCCCTGCTTCTGTATTCACTGCCCCTCAGCTGCAACTCTAATCACTCTTTCGACTTCCTCAACAAACCCTGCCCCAAAAAATCGAAATCTTGATCAACTCGGTGTGTTCTCCAAGTGACCCTCAAGCCTCCTCTTATACTTTTCTCATTGACAATTCAACGGCCAAGATTAATTCCCTAATCAATGGCTAAGATTAGATCTAGCTTGATCCATGACTTTTTGACCATTCTAACTCAGTTTTATATTAATTCACATTAATATTTTATTTTCCCTAGGTTTAGACTTATGGACTCCATTAAAAATATTAATTAATTTAATATCTCCCAAACTAATTAGATTCTACCCAAACCATTTCTGGGTATTGGATATCTCATGTGCTTTAGCCTCTCCACTAATTTGCGTGGCTAGAGCACATCCGATGCTACACCAAATCAACACTTCCTCTTAGCGAGGATTGTGCTCTAGTAATACTCCTCACTGAGTATCACCCTGATCATCTGACATTGGTCCTAGCGCTGATGCTAGGCCTACTACCCAACATCCTCTGCACTGTTGTATCATGTACTACTACCCATGGCCCTGCCACTTCCACTACTGTATTCGTACGACAACCCCTATTGTCATGCTGCATCGTGCTACCCATAGGACTGCCACTGCTAACTGCTGCACTGCAACTCAGTAACTGAGAAGTAAGTAACTGATCTCCCAACTTTGACATCTCTGTCAGGGTAGAGACACCCACGAAGCTGAAAACTCCCTTTGTCACTGACAAGTGCTCCCTATCTATCCTCTACGTTGCTGAACAACTCCCTGCATCTTGCATTGTTGCACACCTCTTTGTGCCATCCTACACTGGTTTAACACTCCCGTGCCTCTCACATTATTGTAGCCTGCTAGCCTTGCACTGTCCAGGGAATCCTACACTATAGCTCCCTCTGTCGCTCTATCCTCATCTGTCTCTACTGACATCCGATAGCACTGTTACTCCTCTTCGGGGCTCCCGTAGCTAGGGATAATCCAAGAGGTTGGGTACCTCAAGGATCCAACCCCTCATCTCTTGTAGTCTGTTTGACTATAGCTTGATGTCTCCCCACTTCCGCTCAAGTGGCATGTGAGCACTCATGGCACAGTCATCATCTGTCTCCACTCCTTCTCCACCCTTGTTGGCATAGCCTTGGTCTTGGAAGCCTCTCCATTACTCTTATTCCTTGGACATTGGGTTGCATAATGATCCAGTTCCCCACAGTGGAAGCATTTGACCTTGGAGAAGTCCTTCTTTCCCTCAGATGTTAGGGCAGCATCCACCTCCTCCTCCTCCTTGATTTTGACCCCCTTTCCGCTGCTTCCTGCCTTGGTCAGCCTTCTGATCTCTTCTTGGCGAAGAGTCACCCACATTTCCTCCCAATCTGGAAGGGTCGTCCTGCCCAGTATGCTCTGGACAAACACCTCCCATTCTTCACATATGACGTTCAGGGTTGTTCCTGCCATCAATTCTTGATACAACGTGGCCCTTATGGAAGTCAGATGATCCCAGATCTCCTTCAATTGAGTGAGGAAGGTGTCGATCTGTTCTCCCTTCTGCAACTGGTATGATCGCAACTAATTTTCTAGCAGCATCTTCCTCTGCATGGAAGTATGTTGATACAACTTTGTTAGGGCCTCCCACATTTCATTTATCGTATTCTTCTTGGAAACATGTGGTACTACATGGTCCTTGACCCCATCAAGGATGATGCTCTTAGCGCTCACCATTGCATCCTTGTACTTGCGTTATCAGTCGAGTCAATTGGGACTGCTATTGTCCTCAAGGCGAATTGCTTGAGACGGTTCTGGTCTAGAATGGATAAGATTCTGGCCTTCCAGACTACGAAGTTTGAGGCTTCGTCCAGTCTGTCGTGGTCTCTTACCTCGTTCACTGCCATCTCGCTGCTCCTTTACTTCCCTCCTGGAAGTTCTTGGTGTGACTCCCTCTGAGCCTCAATTTCCCTCCTGGAAACCCTTTTGCCAATGTCGAGATGCCCCCACTCCGATCGTTAGTGTAGCTGCACTGATACAGATTTCTTGGCTAGAAATTCTTGGTAGTAGCTCCCTCCTCCTTGGTATTTCCCTGTTGGGTACTGTTCTGACTACAATATCCCACCAACTTCACTCTACAACTTACCCACAGCCTCCTAAGCTCCAGCAAACTAAAGGTTAGAGCTTCTAGGCTCTGCGCAATCCCAGCACCAACAAAATCTTCAACTCTTGGTCATGGGCATCAATCCTTCCTGACTGAGAAAGATGACCAGGCACTGCGTAGGTCGAGTATGCTCCCCTCTGCCACTGTGATGATCCTCTTCCTGGCTCAAACTTGATGACGCAGGCACTACGTCACCCCTTCCTTGTTGCTTCTCTGCTAGGAACAAATTTTGTCACTCGGGACAACTGTTTTCTGTTGTTGCTGGTCTGCTTGGCTGATGTCCTCAGTTCTCCTATGATCTGCAACCATGCTCCGATACCATGTTGCAATTTCTAAGTTGAACTGTTAGAAACCCTTCATGTACTTTTCTGATTTATTTCTTCCTACTTGTTCTGATTAATTAACAAGTAATTTACCATGTAAATACTGAAAATAAATACAAGTACATGCTCAACACATTACAGATCATCAACTGAAGGAAAAAAACAAGCACACAAGTGACACTGTTGTTTTTAGACCAATGTCCCTGGAAAAACCCAATGCGGGAAAACTGGTGCAGCTATCTGAGAGTTTTAATTATTAAATAGTTTCAGAATACAATCTGGGTGCCAAAACCAGTTCACCCAACAGAGAATAATCTTGGCAGTAGTAGCTCTCAGTCGGAGATAGATGTTCTAGCTGAAACCCTAGATAAACACTCTGACAGCTCCCAGCTCTAATTTTCCCCACGAAAACCCCAACGTCAGCCTCTAGGGATTGCATTAGCCCTTTCTGGCCTAGCTTCTACCCAACATCTCCCTAGCTCGCCCTGCGTCAGCCTCTGGAGGCACTGCATCAGCCCTTAGAGCCTCTACTTCACCCACACTGGCTCTTCGAGACACTGCGTAGCTCCTGGTTGGCTCTGCGTGAGCTCTGGTTGGCTCTGCATGAACCTGTGGCTGGCTCTGCATCCCTCTCTCCTGGCTTCTACATTGATCCTCCTGGTACTATCTCTGCGTCTTTACTTCTGTATTCACTGCCCCTCAGCTGCAACTCTAATCAATCTTTCGACTTCCTCATCAAACCCTGCCCCAAAAAAATCGAAATCTTGATCAACTCGATGTGTCTCCAAGTGATCCTCAAGCCTCCTCTTATACTTTTCTCGTTGACAATTCAATGGTCGAGATTAAGTCTCTAATCAACGACTAAGATTAGATCTGGCTTGATCCATGACTTTTGGACCATTCTAACTCAGTTTTATATTAATTCACATTAATATTATATTTTCCCTAAGTTTAGACTTAGGGAGTCCATTAAAAATATTAACTATTTTAATATCTCCCAAATTGGTTAAATTCTGCCCAAATCATTTCTGGGAATTCGAGATCTCATGTGCTTTAGCCTCTCCACCAATTTTCATGGCTAGATCACATCCGATGCTACCCCAAATCAAAATGAATGATCATGCATGCAAATGGTGAAAGACAGATTCAGAAAATGGAACAAGATGCATGTGGGTGAGGCGAGTCGTCGAATCGACGACTGTTCACGAAAAGAAGTTTCATGCATGCGACAGTAGTGAAATGTTGACGAAAACTAAAACGGTGCTAGGAAAAGCTAATATACATGTAGACAACAACAAGCATTCAAAGAAATCAAGCAAACAATACTCATACAAGAGAAAATGCAAAAATCAACGGAAATGCAACACAAGGCATGGGAAGTGGACTTACCCCAAAAAATTGAGATGAATGTGCCGATTGATCCTAGATGTGATGTGGGATGTCAGAGCTACAAGATTGATGTGAGGAATGAGCTCTGCAGTTTATGGTTGATGAGTTTTGATAACATCGAGGTTGTGACGCGCATGCCACAAATCTAGGGAAAACGACACTTGGTGGGGGGTTTCTGAAATGATCCTTGCATGTAACCTCCACTTGCTAAACATAAATCCATGAAACAAAGGATGTCTTTGCATGCTGCCTTGGGAGAAGCAGCCCATGCATATATTTGCACAATTTCTAGGCAGAGCAGCTGACTGCTACCCAGATTTGCGCAAATTCTAGGCTGAGCAGCCCTGGTGGGGAAAATTACGCAATTATTGTTGGGAGTGTTGAATAGTAGAATTGTGCAATCTTGGAGCCCGACAGGCTGCCAGACATGATTTCACAATTTTTGAAGGGAAGACTAGTTGCCCTCCAGAAATGCACAATTTTCTTGGGGAAGCTTCTCAACCTGCAGCTAGACCAGGTCCAGGTGAACAACCTTTGAGGGGAATGGATCAAGCTATGATCGACAAGTTACCTTTGTGCAAGGAAAACACTGAATCTTGTGTACTTGACAAAGCAAGACAAGATGTTGTGAAAGGTTGGTAGGGAGGCTCCAAAAATGGCTAAGGGAAAATTTTGGAGGGTGGTTGTAGCCGCTACAACAAGTACATAAACAGTGGATGCTATCATCACATGACTGGAGATAAGAGTTATGAAAATTCCTTAAACCATAATCCCTACTGCAACAACTGATGAAATTTCTCCTACTTGTTACATTTACATGAACAAGTTATTTGTAGTTTCCTATGACAAACATTGAAATACATACACTGCAACCTACACCATTAAATAATATGTCAAAATAAGAAACTGAATAATAGAGAAAGATACAACACAAATGACATTGTTGTTTTTGGATAAACATCCCTGGAAAAGCCCAATGTGGGAAAACCAGTGCAATAGATCTAAGGTTTTTATTATTAAGCTGAAGTTATTTCTAAATACAATCTCTGGATGTCTTCCTGGAAATCCAGTTACAGAGAATATCACTCGGCAGAAGAAATTAGTGAGATTACCTCACTTTACACTGCAAGTTCCGGCTGATCCAACAATTGAACCAACAAGTCCCTAGTTACTTCTATGCTGCCCCTGTGTCAGCCTATAAGGCACTGCATCACCTCTGCTAGGAATTGATTTTCCTTTCACAGTTGATTCCATCCCTCCCGGCTCAGAAACATCAGCCTCCTCAGAAAATTCAGACTTCTACGTGAAGGCTCTGCTGCTCTGCATGGGGCTTGCGTGAGCCCTTCCTGACTCTGTGTCACCCGCTCTGGCCTATGCACTGCCTCCTCTATGCATCTCTCTACCTGTCTTTTGATTATTCTTGGCTTTGTAGAAGATCCTCCAACCAAAATTCCCTTTGCCCCTCTTTACGTGATCACTACAAATCACTGTGCTACCTCTAGCTTCAAAAAATCGATCTGACTGATCAACTCTTTTTGTGTTTTCCAAATGACCATCAGTCCTCCTTAAATAATCTTTTCGTTGACATTCAATGGCCCATATTAGAAGCTAATCAATGACTAAGATTATTTCTGCTTGATCCTTGTCTTCTTCTAGAAGTTAGACCCACATTTAGATTAATAGCTGTTAATTATTTTCATTAGGGGACTTTTGAGGTATAAAATCCCCCCCTAAGGAAATTATAAAATAATAGTGGAAATAATAAAATAAGATTTTCTTAAATCATCAAATTTTAGAGGGAAAAAGGAAAAAACTGTTTTTTCAACTCGTATTTTCATCTTATCTCCCTTTTGGTTTACTCAAATTTCAAGCGGAAACACTCATTGGATGCATAATTTGATTCCTCATCCAAGAAGTACCCATGTTTCATACTTTCGATGGACCCTCCTACACAAAAAATGATAAATACACGAAAAACATGATTGCAATCACGTTTTTTCATGTATTTCTCATTTTTTGTGCAGCAGGGTCCATCAAAAGTATGCAACATGGGTACTCCTTGGATGAGGAATTAAATTTTGCATCCAAGGAGTGTTTCCGCTCGAAATTTGAGTAAAACCTTAGGGATATAAGTTTAAAATACGAGTTGAAAAAGTAGTTTTATTATTTTATTATTTTTTAACATTTTTACTTTTTTATTCCAAAAATGGTGAATCATCCCTCATGGTTGACATCATCATCTTGAATCCTATTGGTTCTTATAAAGTTTATTTTGGTTGTACATTTTTCTTAGGAGGCCGATTTTAGACCTCAAAAATCCCCTAATGAATTTCCTAAGTTTAGACTTAGGGTCCCATTAAAAATAATTAATTATTTTAATAAAATTGTCTCTAGGTGGAATTTCCCAAAATTATTTCTGGGTTATTTGGAATACATGTTCCCAAGCCTAACTGCAAAATTTGAGACTTAGAGCACATCCAAAGCTATGAGAAATCAATGATCCCTCTGTTAAATTGGCAACTAGGGCCAAACTCCATGTGGGTCAGCTTATTTATGGCAGCTGATATTTTTATTGGATCCCTCTCATCGAGAGGTGTAGAATTGATCCAAAGATCATCTGATTCCGATAAGTATTTATGGAGATATGATTTTATTTTGATTATGGATTTATTATCTAGCCAACCAGCAACTGATGTAGGCTCAAGAAGCCTAACCGACGTGTCTATTCAACCTCTACGTTTTTGTATAAATATAAGAGGATTGGATGTCATTTGGACACAATTCTTGAGTGATCTCCTCCTCTCCATGTCTTGGGTTTTTGGAGAAGAAGTGAGACACCAAGAGAAACTCACGTTGGCCCAAAAGATGATGCCTTATCTATGCAGTCATGAAAACCTACCAACGCAGATCATGGGGCACTTACACGTTGTAACATAAATGGTGGCCGCACATAATGGTGTAGCCACAGTCAACGCATGGTAGCCACAGTCATAGTCCTGAGGTGAATAGAATGAAGCCGCAGTGAAGGTGAATGAAGCCGCAGCAAGGTCAATGAAATGTTGTCATACGCAACAACACAGGACAACAATATATATATACGCAGGACATAATCCAACGCAGTCATGAATCCGCTGATATAGGAAACCTATACGCTATTTATGGTACACTGATACGCCCTAAACCCTAACACGCTGTAATGATCATAGTCAAAGGGAGCACCACAGTCAATGGAGCAGTTATCCCGTATGCAATTCATGGAAGACATGGATACACTGAAGCACCCATACGCAGGTTAATATGCCATGTAGAATCATATGTAATTCAACGTAATATATAATGGAACGCAAGATAATATGCCATGCAGGATAATATGCCACGTAGAATCATATGTAAGTCAATGTAATATATAATGGAACGCAGGATAATATGCCACGCAGTTCATATGTATGTCTACGCAGATATATATATATCTATATATACACACTGTAGAACGCAGTCATATACATACGAAACACAGTCATCATGGATTATATATACGCTGTAAAATGCAGTCATATACATACAGAACGTTGTCATCATGGATTATATTTACATTGTTCATGGAGGTACAAATATGTTGTTCATTATGAATCATACGTAGCCCTAATATAATGAACAACAATGATATTGTCTAGGTATATAAACTTTTGTGGCATAGAGATAAGGATGCTGTTATTATGTGTGATCTATATAACGCAGTCATGGGCAGCAGCATTATGTGTGATTTGGAACATAGCCTAGCTGCTTTGCTAGGCTGCAAGCCATAACAAGCAGCTAAGGAAGATATACATTTGGCAATGTAATTGTGTTGCAGCGTGATGAGATCATGGGCAGCATGGGCAGCATGAAGCATGATGAGATCATGGGCAGCTATAAGATCATGGACATGGGCGGCATGATGATGATCATGATTAGTGCAGTATGTAGTGGTGCAGCAAGTGGTCCAGATGCATCACTACGATAGGTGAAGCCGTCACCTTGGAGAATCAGTGGAAGCAGAATGTCTTCAACAGATCTCATCGTTATTCGAAATGATCTATGCTAAATCTAGATAAGTCAAAGTGTTGACTTCTATTGTAAATGTACTATCTCTCTCTCTCTCTTTCTCTACTGAACTTTGAAGAACCTAAAAGAAGAATTGATCAAGGGTTTCCCCACACTTTTTGAGGTTTGTCCCTGGCTTGCGCCACATCTTGTGTCCTCTTGTCTTTGCTTGTCTTCTGTGATTTATATTTGTGTTCTATCTGTAGTTTATCTTAATGCTGATGTGATTGCTAACTGTGAAAATTTAAATAAATTGCTCAAGCATGGAACATACCTTAAATTAACACCCTCTTAGAGAAGAATGTGCTCTAGCAATGCTTCTCACTGAAGCATCACCCTGACTTCATAACATCATCCTTTGCGTTGCTGGTGTTTGACATGCTATCCACCAAATACTATGCTGCTACTGCAACTGTGCTGCTACTGACACTACCACTGTGAACACTGCATCCGTACTACAACCCTCTCGCAAGTGTTGCATCTGTGTGGTTGCTAGCACTGCCACTGCTAACACTTCATCTCCACTACAACTTAAGAACATCCCAAAATATAAACAAGTGTTCAACATAGATGCATCTCGATGCTGAATATCTAACTGCTACTAGGCCCACACTATCCCTTTGAAGAAACTGCGTTGCTGCTACTACTACACTGTGCCTCCCTGCACTGTTGCAACTCTGCACTACACTACTTAGACTTAGCGTTCTAGTCAGTGCATTTGTTGCTCCAACACTCCTCTGCACTAATTGACATTGGTCCATCCTGCTACTTTTGATCTAGGCCCTGTAGCAAGGAATTTATCCGAGAGGTGGGATCCTCTAGGATCTTGCCCATTTGTAGCTCCTTCGAACTATAACTCTAAATCAACCCACCTCCCTTGTGGAGGTATCTCGGATGTCATGACAAAATCCTCCTCCTCGATCTTCATGAGTGTAGCCTTCAGATCATGCTTTTCATCTTTGTCCTTCTTCCTGAGAGGACATTGTGTTGCGTAGTGACCCATTTCACCCCTAAAACAATTGATCTTCGAGACGTCTTTCTTTCACTTCCGCTACTCCTACTGCCCCTTGGATGCAAGGGATGCATTCTCATCCTCCTCCTTGGGCTTCGACCCACTGCTACTACTTCCGTCAAGCTTACACTTGACTACATCTCTCAAATCCTCTTGCTTAAGAGTTTCCCACATCTCATCCCAATTTGGTAAAGTTTCCCTGCCCAGGATACTCTGGACAAAGACTTGCCACTCATTTGAGACTCAATTGAGGGCCAGTCTAACCAACACGGACCCTTGAGGTGTATACCTCATAGCTGCTAACTCATCTCAAGTCTCCTGAAGCTTTGTGAGGAACAGATCTATGCACTCCCCCTTATGCATATGTGTAGATCTCAGTTTCTTCTCTAAGTACATCTTTCGCTACTCGAAAGATCCTTGATATAGCATTGCCAAGGAATCCCACATCTCCTTAGCAGTTCCTCTATTGGCGATGTGACAAACCACATGATCCTTTACTCCATCCAGGATCATCCTCTTGGCCTTCGCCATTTCTTCTCTGTACTTCTTCAACGGATCTTGATCTATAAGCACAACCACCACACTGTCGACATAAGTCTTGAGAGAAATCTCATCTAGAAGGAATGACATCCTTGCCTTCTAGATGATGTAGTTGGATGCTCCATCCAACTTGTCCTGATCTCTCAGCCAACAGGTTTCCATTTCTTCCATGAAAATGTCGAATTGCTCCTCTCTGCTTCTTACTATTGCTACTCAGCCAATAAGAAAACGAACTTCTTGGCAGGAAGTCTATAGAGGAAAAATTTCCTCACTGTGCTTCTCTTCTCTCTTCTAATGTCATTCTACCTAGCAAAACGGACTGCAAAAAAATTGTGTCCCACCAGCTCTTCCTCACACTGAGACTCAATGATGCTCCCTCTTCCATGACAATATTTTGATTTGGAAGCCCTTCTCTCTATCGACTCACTTAGAGAGAGACTGCCTCAAAATTCAACCCTCCTAGCTTGGACTGTGCAAACCCCTTTGGGGATTCGAATTGTTGCCTCCTGCAACTATTCAGTCTCCTTTTCTGCTTAGCGTTGGGTTCTCTGGTACTGTTCTTCTTGCTTCACCTACACTACTCTGATGCCATGTGAAAATTCCTTAAACCAGAATCCCTACTGCAGCAACTAATGATATTTCTCCTATTTGTTAGATTTACTTGAACAAGTTATTTGCAGTTTCTTACGACAAACATCGAAATACATACACTGTAGCCTACACAATTAAATAATATGCCGAAACAAGAAACTAAACAATAGAGAAAGATACAACACAAATGACACAATTGTTTTTGGACAAGCGTCCTCAGAAAAACCCAATGCGGGAAAACCTATGTAGCAGATTTGAGGGTTTTTATTATTAAACTGAAATTATTTATGAATACAATCTCTAGATGCCTTCCTGGAAATCTAGTTACAGAGAATATCACTTGGCAAAAGAAATTAGTTATATTAACTCACTCTACACTACAAGTCGCAACTGATCCGACAGTTGAACCAACGAGTCCCCGACTACTTCTGCGCTACCCTTGTGTGGGCCCTGCATCAGCCTCTAAGGCAATTTTTCACTTCATTTGGGAATCAATTTTCCTTTTGGAGCTAATTCTAGTCCTCCTGGCTCAGAAATGTCAGCCTCCTCGGCAAATTTAGACTTCTGTGTGAAGGCTCTGCCTGGGGCCTGCGTGAGCCCTTCTTGGCTCCGTGTCATCCTCTCTGGCCTCTACGATGCCTCCTTTGTGTGTTTCTCTACCTCTCTGCTGAGTATTATTGGCTCCAGAGAAGATCCTCCAGCCAAAACTCCCTCTGCCCCTCTCTGCGTGATCACTACAAATCAATGTGCTGCCTCTAGCTTCAACAATTCGATCTCACTGATCAACTCTTTGTGTGTTTTCCAAATGATCCTCAAGCCTCCTTAAATAATATTATTGTTGACATTCAACTACCCATATTAGAAGATAATCAATGGCTAAGACCATTTCTTCTTGATCCTTGTCTTCTTCTAGAAGTTACACCCACAGTTAGATTAATACCCATTAATTATTTTAATTTCCTAAGTTTAGACTTAGGATCCCATTAAAAATAATTAATTAATTTAATAAAACTGTCTCATGGTGGAATTTCCCAAAACACTTTCTGGGTTCTTTGGAATACATGTGCCCATGCCTCCCTGCAAAATTGAGATTTAGAGCACATCCAATGCTACCAAAAATCAACAAGAGTAAGATGGAATCTCTCAAGAAAAATCAATATGGTAATGTTATTCTTGGAACTAATGTTACAACAAAAGTTCCGGGAAAGGATAAAGGCATAATTAATAAACATAGAGGAGAAGTTGATGCTTTATCAGTTCAGGGACTAAAGTAGAATATTCTAAGTGTAGGTCAAATGGATGATAAGGGAAATATAATTGTGTTTACATCAATCAAGTGCAAGGTTATGGATGAAGAAACTAGAAAGGTCATAGCAGGAGGATATAGAAACCCATACAAATTATATGTTCTTGAAGAAGGAAACTCTCGCAGATATGAGGAGGATACACACTCAAAGTAAAAGAATATGGTGCCCATTGCAGTTCATTATTCTTAAAAGAATACTTGTAACAATGACTGCAAAAGTGATGTGAGGTACTTGACCTCATAAGAACAAAAGTTTATTATCAGGTCCAAAGGATTAGTAATCTCAAGGGGAGAAATACATGTTTTGTCTCGATGATGATTCCTATGATTGTTTTGATATTCATGTTTCTTATACTACTGACAGTGCATCTGGTGTAGTAATAATGAACAGGCTCAGGGGGAGCTGAAGTTGTGAAGTTTCAGTATTTCACTTTCTGTATGTGGATCCTATGAAGACAAGTCGTGTATATACACGAGTTCTAATCTGAATAGTCACGTATGTTTTTTATGATGAAGAGACAGTGAGACAAACTCAACAAAAGGCTCTGATATGCTTCAGTCAATTATTATTTAGCTTTCTTGTTCTGATGATTGATGATTACAGTGTGTTGATGTTATTTAGAAGTTGTTTTTGGCTTTTATAAGTTGTTGATTATTTGATGGATAACCGATTGATGAAGATATTTTGATGTCCTTACTGATATGTGAGATGATATGATTAGATATGATAGTGAACAATTGGCACAGGTTCAGGGGTAGAATATGCTATTCTTCTAATAATGCACTGTTGGCATTATGATTGCTTGAGAATTTCTTGTTACATAATGATGCTCATGTTGCTGAGTTTTTTCTATGTTGCGGTCAGGGGTTTCCTATGATGAAATCATGGATGATACATAATGATTATCATGTAGCTGAAGTTTTTTCTATGTTGCGGTCATGGGTTTCCTATGATGAAATCATGGATGATACTTATATATTTCTTGACCATGGATAAAATTAACTTTTAGGAAGCTTCAAATTTGTCTTCCAGGTTAGAGGACGAATTTGCTTGCTTGTCAGGATCAACTTCACAAGGTGTCTGGTATATACACAGTGGAGCATTAGCTCATATGACAGGGGTTAGAGAATATTTCTCTAGCTACGAGGAGGAGCATATGGAATCCCAGATTACTATGGGAAATAGAAAAAAATGTATTCCAGTAGGGAGAGGTAACATAGATTTTCATGAGGGAGTCAGGAGAAAGTACCAATGCTACAAATGTATTGCATGTGCCAGGATTGGGTATGAACCTAATTTCAGTATCCAAGTTGTAGGAAAAGGGGTATGATGTCCACTTCATAGGGAAGAAAGTGTATGTCAAACACTCAAGCTGGAAGATGGTCAGACAAATTAGAGCTCGAAGCAACAAATTGTACAAGTTGCATCTTGAATCTCCAATGACACTAAGTATGTAGTAACAATAGCAGTGGTGAGGAGCTGAATGAGTTATGGCATAGGAGAATGGAAAATATACAACATGGAGCACTTACGATGCTCAGAGAAATAGTAACAAGGGTTCTATAAATTGGCACGAAACACGATGATGTGTGTAGAGGATGCGTGCTTGGGATGTATGTTAAGTAAGCATTCCCAAGAAGTGACAATAGTGTAGATGGCATGTTAGGACTTATACATTCATATATTTGTGGCCCGATGTCCACTAGAGCTCTTTGTGGTAATGAATACTTCGTCACCTTTATTGATGATCTTTCCAGGAAAACCTGGATCTACTTCTTGAAGACCAAAGATGAGGTCTTTGATCATTTTAGAGAGTTTAAGGCTCTTGTGAAGAATGCGACAGGGAAGAATATCAAGGTGCTTCACTCAAATAATGGTGGAGAATATATTGATAAATAATTCACAAATTTATGCACGAAGGAAGGAATCAGAAGAGAATGGAAAACTCCATATAATCCACAATAGAATGGGGTAGCAAAGAAGAAAAACATAACCATAGTTGCAACTATAAAATCTATGTTATATGACTAGGATTTTCCTAGATTTTTATGGGCAGAGGCATGTAACACGACAGTGTATATTCAGAACAGGACTCCTCATAGAGCATTGGGGAAGAAAACTCCAAAATGAGTCTTCACAAGTAAGAAGCCAAAAGTTAGCCACTTCACGATTTTTGGTAGTGTTGCTTATTGACGCATACCAGACGAAAAGCATACCAAATTGGATTAGACTACAAAAAAGTGGTTCTCGTTGGGTATAGCGAAACCTCAAATGCATATAGGATTTACATTCCTAGAGTTAGGAATGTTGTGGTAAGACGAGGCATGAATTTCATGGAGGGCTGAGCTTTCAGAAGATCTCATGAGATGCCTGCAGGTGATCAAAATTAGTCAGTGAAAGCTCCTTTGGTCTAGCAATAAGGGCAACCTGTGGGACTGACAGGAGGATAGTCACAAAGATCGAGTATAGTGACTAGTACCAGTGTTTTCTCAGGTGCAGGAGATCCAGGGAGTTCTCAGTAGACAGAGCAATAGAGGCAGGATGAGGAGGAGCTGGTTGAACCTCCCACCACCAGTGATCGAACCAACAGAGAGGTTCGTTAGACATTGAGAGATGTAGAGGAGTTTATTAGAACTCCTAGGTTGAATAAAAGATAGCACAAACAACCTGACAAGTACCAAGAATTGGTGGCTCAGGTTGCAGAACCTTCCATATTTCATGAGGATGCACAACATCAGGTGTGGGTAGATGCCATTTTAGAAGAGTATAACTTTACCATGACGAATGATGTTTGGGAAGTAGTGCCAAGGCTTGAAGGAAAGTCAATTGTAGGCTCTAGATGGGTCTACAAGATAACGTATGTTGCACATGGTAGTGTGGAAAAGTACAAGGCTAGATTCATGGAAAAGGGGTATGCAGAGAAAGAAGGGATAGATTATGAGGAGACCTTCACCCCAGTTTCCAGATACACCTCTATCAGGTCAGTTATATCCCTAACAAATCAGATGGGATGGTAGATTCACCAGATGGATGTCAAGACAACATTCTTGAATGTGGTGATAGAGGAAGATGTATACATAGAAAAACAAGAGGGATTCGAGACTCATGAGAGGCGCACTCATGTGTGCAAATTGAAGAAGCTCTATACATGATCAAATAGGCTCCCAAGGCATGGTATGGTCGGATTAACTGTTACATGTAGCAGATGGGATTCATCAAGAGTAACACATATCCCAACCTTTACTATTTAATGGTAAAGGGTGAGCCACTCATCCTAGTATTGTATGTGGATGATATTTTCTTGACAGTATCATTAGGGCTCATAGAGGATTGCAAGAGGAACTTGGCAGCAAAATTTGATATGAAGGATTTGGGGTTGATGCACTATTTCCTAGGATTGGAGGTGTGGTAGAAGGATAGGGAGATCTTCCTAGGGCAAGGAAGATATGCTAAAAATATTATGAAGAGGTTCAAAATGTAGGATTGTAGATCCATGTCTACACCCATGATTACCAATTGGAAGAAGATAGATGCATCAGATGAAAATAATTTAAACCCCACCTTGTGTAGACAGCTTATCAGGTCTCTCATGTATCTTGTCAACACTAGGCCATATATTTGTTTCGTATTCAATACCCCAGTTAGTTTATAGTAGAAATGAAGAGGGTACATTGGGAAACAACAAGGCATATTTTGAGGTATGTGCGTGGCACAGTCGAGTACGAGTTGAAAGATACCCGAGGGGATGATGTCAGGCTATGTGGATTCATAGATGCAGATTGAGCAGGTAGTTCAATGGACATGAAATGTACCTCTAGGTACTGCTTCAATGTCAGATAAGGGATGGTTTCTTGGTGTAGAAAGAAGTAGAAGTTAGTATCACTGAGCTTTGTGGAAGCAGAATATATGGTAGCAAGCACAACTACGTGTGAATTTATATGGCTTCGGAAGCTGCTAGTGTGCTTGTTCAGACAGAGGTGGAGGCAACTAGTGTCTATTGCGATAATCCAGTGTTTCATGACAGGTCAAAACACATAGATATTCAATGTCATTTCATCATAGATTGTGTACAATGTGGAGCAATCCAGCTACAATATGTTCCCAAAGAAGAGCAGGTTGTAGATATACACACGAAAGATCTAGAAAGATATAATTTCGTCTATTTCAGAGAAAATATGGGTATGGGGGAGAACCCATTTTAGTAGTAGGGTTATATCACTTTGGATGATTCTCAGTTGCAGCAGTAGTAGATGAGAGGGAGTTGCAGTGGTGGCAGCGTCAACAACAACATAGATGCAATGTATATCGAATTTGTGTAGTGGTTTGTGGGAAGAAGTAGCCAGACATCAACAACGTGATAGGAGATGATACAGAGACAAAGTGTCATGATAGGGTGTGCAACACTATAACACATTCCTTGCTAAGAGGGAGTGTTATTTTTTGTAGAATCAGATGTGTTCTAGCCACAAAATTTTGTGGAGAGGCTAGAATACATGAGATCTCCAAAACCCAGAAATCATTTATGGAAATTCCACCTAGAAGTGTCTCAATTAGATTATTAATCTTTTTTTAAATATTTCCTAAGTCTAAACATAGGGAATATGGTTAATTAATTAGTATTAATTGAGATAAGGCGAGAATGATCTAGAAACTCACATGGATCAATCCATAGATGATCCTAGCCATCGATTATGTTTTAATCATGATCGTTTTTACTCCAATAGAGGATTATAGGAAGAAGTCGATGGGTACATGGAGAAGAGACTAGTGCAGATACTTAGTTGCCTAGGCAGTTCGATTTTCTTAGTGGCAATGATCCAGCAAAGAAGATGGACCCAGACGGTGGGTAGTAGGTGGTAGAGGAGGGTAGCAACATTCGAACAAGAAGTGTTCATGTTCCAGGAAGAGGAAGTGAGAGGAAGGCCAAATTCCATAGAGGCTTTGCATAGAAAGTGACGCAAAAGCTCTAGTTTGAGGCTAGAAAGTCAATCCTGGGGGTAGAAATTAGTGGTGGAGTGTGAGAAAATTCTCATAATAATTTTTTCCAATATTTTCCTCAGATTAGATTGCCAGTAGAGTATCTAAATTATTGTACTCAGAATTACTTCTGAAGATTAATAATAAAACCCTCATCTACTACACCAGTTTTCCAGCATTAGGTTTTTACGGGGACATTTATCCAAAAATAACTGTGTTAAAATTCTTGTGTGTGTGCTAGAATTTTTCAATTTCCAATATTTTATTTTTCCGCAGTATTTTTATGTTGAAAATTCCAGTTGTGATTTTATTCATTGTTTGTCATAGCAAATAAACTACATAATTAAACTTACAGTTAGAAGAATAATTCCTAGTTTCTTGCGATAGATGAAATTTTCACACTTCTTTCGATAGATGCTTCCCCTGTCTACATTTTCACCACACTTCTTGTTAGTTTCTCCCCTTGCCTACATTTTCTCCATACTTTTTGTCAGTTTCTCCCTTTTTTTGCATTCTCTCCCCCTTTGATATCAATAGAAAACTTTGCTCCTTGTGTCTGCATCAACACTTCCTAACAAGTGTTCCTCTTTCTCTATCATTGAGGATTTCTCCGCTTGAGTTTGTGCCCCAATATTCATCTTTAGATTAAGTTTTTTCAACCAATGTTGAATATAGATGTATTTCTCCATAGCTCAGAGCATCACATATATATAAATCATGTCTAATATGATTGTGCTCCATCTAGTCAACCATTATATGTTTTTGTAGAGCGTCTCCAAGACTGGACAGGCCTAACTCCACCATGTAGCAAGTTCCCACTCCTTCAACCCATTGATGAGATGGTCACTGATTCTTTTAGGGAAGAAAAATTTGGCTCTTGTGTATTTCATCGATACACATTTATTCTCACTCTGAAAATTTTGTTCAATCCCAAATATTATTTTGGAATTGTCTCCATGTGAGGAGCTAAAACATAACCATATTTTTTCATCATACATGAACAAGAAAGGAAGTTTCAACAATTGTTGGGAATTCCCCAACAATAATTGTTTATTTACATTGTACATAATATTCTCTCTCTGACAATGGTATTCTACAAAATGAACTTGTAGCTCAAAAATATATCACCACTTTGCTCCTTTGAAAAAAAATTCAAACATTTTGTACCAATTTATCAAGACTATCAATTACAAAATACTTAGTTGTAGAAGGTATGCATAATCACTGTTGGTGTTTTCTTGAACTTTGTTTTCCCTTTCTAGGCACATTGTTTGTTGTTGCCTTTCTATTATCTTGAACACCTTTGGGTTTTGGATTTTCAATCACATTCCTTGTTATTGGCTTTGTATGCACATCCCTATGTTTTATACTATTAGCTAACTCGTCCTTGCTCTCATTTTCCATGGTCACATGTTGACTCTGTATATCAACGACTTGAGTGCTCTCTTCCATTACACCATCTAAATGATAGTTCTGCAAAATTTCTATTTCTCATTCCTCCTTGGAAGTATAATTGTTCCTTTCATTGAAAGAAGACTTCATTAGCCATAATTGTTCTTCAAGTGCCTTACTCCTATAGTCTGTGATGATGTATTAATATATTTGATGATTTTGGTATCAGTTTAGGCTACATGGGCTATTTTAATTATCAACCAGGGTTGGTAAACTTGTGAGCCCCTCTATGCTATATACATAGGAGGCAATTCCTCACACTTATTGAATGACCTATAAGAAGTGTATGGGGATTTAGGATCAAATGAGAGGATCCACTTATTAACACAACACAATTACATGGCACTACAATCACCTGACTTCTCTAAAGGTGAGCTCAATGTCAATGGGTGTAAATTTGGTAATTATGAAAAACTAGATTCTTTAGTATGTATTTCTACAACCCTTACATGTAAGGCAATCCGCCAAATCCCATCAGCTATAAACTAAGGAAAACCAGACATTCACACAAAAGAAAACTTCACACCAGATGGAAAATAAAAGTTCACACTAACTGGAAAAGTAAATCCTACATGCAGGCTTACAATGGAAATTAAATAAAAACCACAATACAAAACAATAATACAAATCTACTTACAAATTAACAACAAAGGAATACTAAAACAATACCGTGCCTCAAGTGGGCCCCTGTTCAAGGCCAGACTGTGCATCTACGCTTTGTAATCATTCAACACAGACACACTATTAAGCTCCAAGATTCATACAAGATAGTAGAACAAAGTACAAGAGCTCAAATGATCACACACAAAACGATATTTATATATTATTCAGGAAAAAGTATCAATGCATCTCCATTGTCCTAGGCTGCCAATCGATTACATATATATACAAAATTCATAGGTTCTAAAATTAAAATATAATATCATGTTTCACTGAGCGAACTGATCTACAACACAAATAGAAATATGTTAACAACTATCTACTAGTTTTGGTCATTGTCTGAACAGACTCTATTATTCTCAACCGCCAATGTGTATGCTTTTCTCGAAAGCCCTGTAGATTCTTGGAAACAGTCATTTCAAGTGGATCTAAACTGACCCAACAATGTTGTAAACTTTCTAGAACAAGTATATTGGTTGGAGTTGCGTATAAGCTTTGGTTGCAGCCGTCGTGATAATGGTTGCGGGTTAGAATACTAGAGGTGTCTAGTCTATTTCAAAACAACAACCCTTTAAAACTATAATAGAATCTATATATGGAAATTTCACGGGCACAAGTGGTTGAACCAATAAGCTAGAATCCTTGGGAGTCCACACACAAAAATAAAATGTGAAGGTTTCTCTGTCAACGCATGGCCATGATAGATAGAACCAAAATCCATCCCGTAGACAAGGAATCGTGAATGTTGATAAGTCATTGAACCTTTATTTATCACAAACCATTATATATATATATGAAAGCTATAATGCAAGCCATAATGCATGTACCTCTATCTAACCATACACACCTAAATGCTCCTTTTAACAATTCTTTTAACCTTTAATTCAATGAAAAGAGATAAAACACTTAAGAAAATAAACACATATATACCTGTAGTTATAAATAAGGAGATTATAGGTGATCAAGGGCAAAAGATGGAATATATATAGGAAAAATAAGTGTTTTGGTAAGCATAATACTTCCACATGGAGGACTCATCAATCTGTAACATCAATTCTTTATCTAAAGCTTCCTTTTTTCTTTGCATTTTTTGTATATCATTTAACAATTTTTTCCTATCCTTTTTAATTTGATTCAGTAGCACAATTACTTCATCATATGCTAACATTGTTACCTCCAATTCTACATGTATTTCCAATGTTTGACCCTCTAGGCCCAACACTCTCTAGTAATTTGGGAAATAATTATATAATATTTCTATAGACATTTCAGTTGTCTATTGAGTCTTAGAGAAAGCAATCTTTTCTCATCCTCTTTTTATAATGATTCAAATATCCTTTCCCTGCTCTTATTTTTTTTGGTTAATTCAAAACATTTCTCCTCTTTATTTTCCAAACTTTCCATCAAGTGATTCAAATTCCCTCCTTTTCTCTTCCATTTCTTGCACATATGTTTGCAACATCTCTCTAATTCTTTTAGATGACTCTTCAAAATGCTTCTGAATTCTATCATATTCAATAATCAATTCTTCAACTTCGACTTTTCCATTTTAGGCAAACAACTGGTATTGTCAACCAGTTCAACATATTGTCCCTTCAACTAGTCCTCGAGATTATATATTCATTTACATTGCCTAGTAATGTTTTTAGCCATCAATTCAAGATTAAAGTTGCAGCTTTGCAGTAGTGCCTTCTTAATTTCCTTTCTCAGCATCCCACAAATGTGTGGCTTATTCAAGTTCTTGATGTATTTCTTGTGCCCTTCGATTGATTTCAATCAATTGTGATTTAGACTATTTTTAGCTCCACATCGAAGGAAAAAAAACTACTCATTGTCGTTGGACTTCTCTTCCATTCTTTTAACTGCAAATGAAAATATCATGTCAAACTATCCCAAGCCTTGTTTCCTCTTATTCTTCCTTTTCTTCAAATATCTTAGATCATTCGACCTTTGAACAAGCTTCCATCAAAAATTTAAACTTGTGTCTTGTGCATATAGATCCATCTTTGGCTCTTCTTGTTTTCCTCTCCACACCTTGGTGTGATTTTCTTTAGCTTGGTAGAAACATATTTTTCTTTGATTTTTTTAGGAGACCATCGCATGTTGCTTATCCAGTCACATGTTATATGCCCAATATTGTGGCACTTGTAGCATTTTGTACCGTACTTGAATAAAAGAGCGAATGAATTATGGATTTCGCTGATGTCTCCATTAGATTCTCTGATTTGTTTGCCTGCAATTTTTCTTCGAGGGGTTTGAAAAGGGCCTCTTTCACTTACATAATTGTTCTTGGCATAAACTCTACAATCCCTTTATTTATGTCCAAAATTTGTACTTGAAACGAAATGACTAATAAATATCATTTGATACTCGATTGAGTAGGATTGACTTGATGAATTAGTTCTTTTGAATTTGTTTTGCTTTGGATATTATTGACTTCTTTGTTGATCCTTGTCTCTTATTACACTATTCCTAGTATTGTGTATGGATCCCTTGAGGGCATCATAATAGCTTCTAGTTGTAGCAACTCTTCCAAACTTATCTTGATTTCTTCCATTGCTTCCATTGTGATTGGGGTTTTGAAGAATATGAGCATATCCTTTAGGATTTTCTTCAATCTTATTTTCTAGTGACTTAAGGCATTCCTATTCATTGTACGAAATCTCACCCACATAACCAAGACTTGTTTTTTCATATGGCGATATTTGAATTATGAGAATATCATCCAACATTTGAGAAATTTTCAAGTTCTTGTTGAGATTGTGTACTTCATTCTTTAATGAGACAATCTTTCCTTTAGTTGGATTTTCATCACTTCCTCTATTCTCTTTGCTTCTTCTAGCTTAATTTTCAAGGAGATGACTTCTTCAAATTTTTTCTCTTACTCTTCCTATTTTTTATCAAATTACGCTTCTAGCTTCTTCTAATCCTCAACCTTTTCCTTTAGCTAACTTGTCAACATTTCTTCTATCTTTTTTTTCTTCTTGAAGTCTCAAAAGAACAACTCCAGTTTCATAAATGTTATTATTCTTTTCAAGATTTTTCAACTGCTCTTTAAGATTTATATTTTCTTTTTTGAGCTTCACTATTTGTTCTAGTGCAGCCCCAAGATCTATTTCAATGGTGTAACCTTCTTTTGTATCTAAATTCCTCTTTTGATTGTCTTCATATTCTTTACAGGGTTTTGCATTCATGGCTATGGAGGTGACTTCTTTCTGGGATTTGGAGTCTCGCCTTCTTGATTTTTCCATTTGTGTTTTTGAGGTATACCTTATAGCTGTTAGGTTGTGTCTGGAGGAACATGTTCTAATACCAATTGTTGAAAATATTGAGAGGGGGTGTGAAGTAGTATTTTCTTACTATTAATATTTTTTAGCTTTCAAAACATTTGATGCACGTAAATCATGAAACGTAGATATTTATATAAGAAACACTTATACAATTTACCTTTTAAATCTTTTGTAAACTTCCTTGTACAAAGTAAGAACCAACTTACAACTTTCATAGGCACCAACCTATAAGATATTTCAGTCCCCTAGCTGAGCACCAACTTAGAAGTTTTGTAGGCACCAACCTACAAGAGACTCTAATCCCCTCAACTGAGCACCAGCTCAAAAATTTATAGGAACCAACCTATTTCTTCAAGATACTTCACAACTTCTCTTGGTTCACTTCAAATTGCCCTTTTTCAATGGAGTTGTCACCCAACTATGCCACACTTAGGGTTGCACCTTCAATATTTATCAAAATCACTTGCCTTGCTTTTTTGTCTTGCCCTAATACTTGGCTCTTTCATCAGTCTTTCCTTAGCTTTCCTTGTTTTTTCTGGACTTTCTCTTCTTGGCCTATTTCAATGCTAGTATTCTGCTCAACCATTCGTTCTAAACTTGATATGTTATCAGCATACTATTTATACCTTTCTCAAAAACACTTTTCAAATCTTGCGGTTTGAGCTGTCACATGTACAACTATGTTATCCCTTTAGTGCTCTCCTAGTGTTATGTGGAATTTTGCATCTACGGATAAACACAATTTCCCTAGGTATCTACACCTAGAGCAACAGATTTAAAGAGTTTAACCTTTTTCTATAGAAGATAAATAAGACAAGGGACCTACTTGTTATATTTCGCTTCCCTTTGTCTCCTTTGAATAGCTCCCATCGCTCCTTCTCGAACTGAATCTGCTCGATAAGTACCTACAATCATAAATAGAGGACACAAACCAATCAAAGCAAGATATCTATCTACTATAAGCAAATGGAATCGAAATCATTTACACATATAATCATCATACATAAAGACAAGAATATGGGAAAAGGTGTAAACAACTTTATTAAGTAGAAGGAAGAGTTACAACCAAAGAATTCTGATCCCCTGTCACTCATCCAGCTTGAGTTCCATCCTTCATCACACCAAACGCAGAACACTTCGGCAGCATAACAATACTTGCTTACAATCTCAAACCTCAAACCAACATTATCTCCTTAGAAATTCTCAAAGTCCAGCCCCTGATCACTATGATGAGTGCTCAATTTATAAGGAAATGGAGGTAGTTTTGTCATAAATTGGGCATTGAATGGCTTTCCAATTTGGGAATTAGTTTCCATGGAGGAAGGGATGAGAGGATAGGAGGTTATTTGATTCATTCCCTATCCAATTTCGAGCTCATAGGAGAGGATAAGAGGTGGGAATCTTCTAGAATGATCTTGAATGAAGGAATATTCTGAAAACCCTGTGAAGATTTCTCTCAATCTCACCCAACACAGGTCAAAGTGGGCCTAGGTGCTCTGCAGAGCAGGCTTGAATGGGCCTAAGTGTTCTGCAGCGCACTTACCCCTGACCAAGGCTGCGCTGGTCCCTCAAGGAGTCATTTCAAGATGTCTTCAAGCCAGGAAACTCTCAGGAATGATGGCATTCAATGTGGTGACTTTTCTAGGGCATGTAGAAACTGAATTAGGGTTTGATGAGCCCTAAAAGTATTGATCCGAATGATGGGAGTGATGTGCCCAAATAGACCTGTAATAGTTGCCCCCTAAAGCATGAAGTCAAAAAGATGATGTTGAGTGATATGCTTTACGATGTGATGAGGAGGTTCTGAAGCAAATGGTAACCTGCATCAATTACAATACATAATATCATGATATTTTGGATTTTTCATGAATCACTGAGGGAAGGTGTTAGCACCTAAATCTTCCTTAGGCTGAAGGAAGGCAAAAATTAGGGTAACCACAAACCACACTCAGTCTGGTAGCTAGCCCTACCAGAGCAGGAGAGGGCTCTCTCCGAGTCACGCTCAGTGAATAGATAATCGAAAACAGTCTGAGATGACTTACAACGAATTATTTACCTTAGGCTAGTAAGTGAGTAGGGATTCTGGAAACAATTTTATGAATTACTGAGCTTCTAGGATGTTTATGGGACTGGCGCTCAGCAAAGAACAGAGAATTTAATACAAAGGCACAGATTATTCCGTGAGGCAAGGTAGGCGGAAAATGTAACAATTTTAGTTTGAGGTACCACGGCATGAATAGATTGCTGAAGAAAGTGAAAAGGGCATAGTGACATGAATCCTTTTCAACAGAAGAATAACACTGAACATGAAATTTTCCCACAGGCAGAGCAATAAAAATTGGATTCTACCTAATCTCACTCAGAAAATTTCACTGGAAATGAGCATGAAATGAATTATGAAACATAACTAAATACATATGAACATGTAAGAAATACATTTGCTACACTCACAACCACAAGAATCTCATGAAACAGAGCCGCTGCCTTTCATTAATTCTCTGTCAAAAATACACAGTGAAGAAACAAAGTTTCTTTCCCACAGTCTCCCAGAAGTTACAAGCCAACCAACCCTTTGCAAATAACTTACATACAACATATAGAATGTGTGAGGAAGAGATAGAATGCCCAGGGGTTGGGAAGTTACTCGAATCATTACAAAATGGAGATGGAGAGCCAACCATCAGCTACAGGTGTAGCGCTGCAAACATGACATTTGGCATTGGGTGACCGTTTACCTTCCTTCGCCACTTGGATAGAAGCCAATCTGGAGAAAAAACTCTTTAAATGCCATCTTTGGTGCCAAAAAACCGAAGTGTAGATGACCGGGCCCACTTGGAGAAGTCGCGAACTGAAATTTCGCGGAACGGAAGAAAATTGGCAATTTTTCCTCGTTGCGCCGCGCCATTTTCTCTGTGTGTCGCGCTACTTTTGGGCCTGTTTTGGGGCAATCGCAGGTGTCTAAAATGTGCCCAAGTGGGCTTTTTGGAAAGCCTGTCCTGTCTACTTTCTAACCCCACTAGAATTTCTGAATTTGGTGCTCATTTTCCCCTCCAAATCTTCATTCTCCCAAGACTTGCTTTCTGTGTGTCAAAAAAGTGGCAGAGAGGCCATTTTTGGGTGTTTTTTGACCTTTAGGAGACCCAGACCTTGCCCAAATCTCTTGCCCGGACACCAGTAGTCGTAATTTTCAATGCTGAATCCAAAAATACAAACCATTCCTCGATTGGAGCCCTAGAATTTTAGCGTCGCGCCAGTGGCGTGGCGCACAGGGAGGAATTTCCTGTTTTTTGTCCAAAAAATCACCATGTGACCAAAATTTGCCCAATTTTTTTGAAATTTGGGCTGGAAGTTCTCTATGGGGTGCCATGCTGAACCAAGGAAGCCTTAGCCAAGATTCTAAGCCTATCTTTCTCTTTTACCCGTTTTGCCCTTCTTGTGGCTTTCCTCAGTTTTTCTTTTAAACTCCTTATCCAGGCCTGTGAACTCATGTTTCGCACCCTGTAACGGAAAGCCATATGTCTCAATAGAGCAAGGTCCTATTCGGCTTTGTCCAGCAGCTCTCCAACTGCATGTTCCTGATCTCGAGATAGGCCTCCCGATCTTCATTGGTCGCCTGCTCCAGTGATGTGGGCTAAACTCTTCTCCTTTGAGCAGCTTGGCGATGCTCACGAATGTTTTGAAGCTCCATAATCATCTGCTGGTCCTCCAGCTGTTTGTTCCTCTACTCCAGGTAGTTCATGTTCCATTTGGCCCTCTCCAAGTCAAGGGACAAGGAGTCGATCACTGACTGCTGCTCCTGAATGATCTCTGTGAGCTCCTCCTTTGTTGGTTCTGCATCTATCTCATCATCCTGGAGGAGAAAAAACTCAGTTTCTCGCTCACCTGATGGTCCTTCCTCCTGCACTGGCTCCTTACCCTTACCCTGCTCCTGTGGTTCTAATGTCGAAAGCGAGGCCCCTTCCACCCCGGGTGGAGATAACACTTGCTTTGCTGCTGCAAATAAGGGTCTACTGCCTTTCTGATAGGTGATGTATACTGGCATAGTGGCAGTCTCATGTTGCTCATATTGATGAGATGGGCCCCCTACCTCATGCTCTGCCTCTGAAACTACCTGTGGAGTGCTGAAAAAGTCACGGGAGATGAAGTCCTCCCAAGAAATACCCTACAATCCCAACTGATGGTCTACCAAAATCCGGATAAGGGAAAAGTGATACACACTGTTGAGCTGCTGTCGAGGGGTCTTGTGTTGCATGAAGTTTTTCATCTTCTCTATGTTGTTGCAAACGAAAAATGGGAGGTTCATCATCCGCACCCTGGTGAAGTGCATGAGCAACCTGATGTGATAGGCATAAAGGCGAGAAAACCTCCCCTCGCAACTGAAATACTTCATGATCAATCACATGAGTGGGGCATACTCATCCCTCAAAAATCTGAATGGAAAAACTCTGGTGAGCTGGCTCAAACAGCTGTCCTTGATTTAAGGCTCATAATGATGTCTCTCCACCTTCTTTTTCTTATGCCACTGTTCCCCAATGTTTGGTATTCCTGTTGCCACTGATATGGTTTCCGGTGTCAATGTGAAAGTGACCCCAGCCAGGACAGATTGACCTCCCTGTAGATGAAGTGAAAAAAGACGGGCCAACTCATGATGGACTCTAACATTTGCCACCCTTTGACAAAATTCATAACATGCCAAGTGCTGGAAACAAGACATGGCAAGAGGGCATGCCTGCAGCTCAGTGAGGGTGTTTGGCTCATCTCTAAGATGTCTGCCACTCCGGTGATGTCTCCTATGGGCCCTCTCTCCTGAAGATGTGTCACTGTGGGTCCCCTCCTCATACTCTGATGAAACTTCTGATGCCATTACTGTTGTTTGTACCCTGAGTTTTATGCTGCCCTCTGAATCCAATGGAACTGGTAGATGCTCTGAAAATCTGTCACCAAGGGGACAATAAAACAGGGAGTATTAGGAGAGGAATGATGAAATGGGAATAGGGGCTAAAGGGAGAGATTTATCAGGGATTTGGGAGTGTTTTGGGTATAGTATTGATGGGGTAGGGTTTGAATTTATTTTGGTAGGGTTTGGGTTTTTTGAGTCATAGGAGGAGGGGGAAAAAGGAATATGATTACAGTGGTGTTAGGGTGATGATAAGGGGAAAATGGTGATAGGGGCAGGGTAGGAGAACACTTTGACAACACTGTTACTGTAGCAAAAACCCTAGGAGATTGATTTCTTTGTGTCTTCTTTTGTTTACTAAAAAACATTTTGGCATTAGGTCTACCTCTCAAGTTTGATAGGCATTCACAAAATTTTTAGGCAAATTGGTGGTTTTCTGGGCTTATATCTCTATGCACCGCGCACACTGCCCAGTGCGCCACGCCAGTGGCATTTTTACACTGTGAACCGGCTCCCAGTGCGCCGCGCACAATGAGTGCGCCGCGCCTCCTTGTGTGTGCGCCGCGCGCTCAGAATTTCACCATGAATTGCTTGCAGGGATAGGGAAAGGGTTATGTAGTGGTTTTAGGGTGGGGTTCTTAGGAAAAATGGTCAAGGGGAGATGAGAAAGATGATGGGTGAGGGGACAAGGGGAGTGGAGTGAAACCTTGGTGCTATCATCACATTTTTGCAACCCCAGCCATCGTTTTCTTGGTGATTTTTTTCATGGTTGACCTTATGCTTTTGGGTGACATTTAAACATCTCATAAACACCATATCAATGACAAAATTGATGGAGAATAGGTGTCCATAGGGCCTACCTCTTGTTTTGCTAGCCTTCACCAAGACTTGAAGCGATTTGGCAATTTTTTATGCCCCTGGCTGTGGGCGTCGCGCGCCAAGCCTAGTGCGCTGCGCGCTGGGTGTGCATCGCGCCCTTGTAAATTTCCAACTGCGGGCTGGCTGCATGTGCACCGCACCCTCTGTGTGCGTCACGCTCCTTGGTGTATGCGCCGCGCCCTCGAAATCCAACTCTCACTCACTCAAGCGCTCACAATTTTGCTTTCTCACTTTTGTAATGTCTCTCCAAAGCTTGCAAGAGCACAATGCTTTTGGTTTGGGTCAAAACATGTATTTATAGCCTTGGAGGAGATGGGTTTGATTTTTGTCTCTTTGAAAACCCCTTTTCTAATGTTGAGTTTTGCACTTTTTCATTGACCTTTAGACACACTGATTTTCACTTTCCCTTTGACATTTTGGCTCAAATGATGAAATTTTTGGCACCTCTTTGCAGGGACTATACGACAGAGCATTGGGCCATGTAAATCATAACTACATCTGAAAAGTCAACAGGTGATTTTTTGAAAAATATTTGTCATAGTTGAGCTTGTTTGACTTTTCTTCAAAACAGAGTTTTGAAGAAGAGTCGAAGTCTCTTCAGGTGATGATGAAGCTTTTTGAACCATAGCTGTGTAAGGCCTCCCTCTAGCCTGCATGGCTTGTTCTGGACATGTTTTCAAAGACCAAATTGATGAATTCCTAGACCCAAACATAAAAAAAAATGACTTTGTTCTGTAAAGAACCAGACCTGGACTGTCATGAGCTTCGGTGATTATGGAAAAAGACCTGAGCCAGCAAGGGCCAGACATGAGGGAAAATGACTTAGCATGACTTTCTCCGTCAGATCATGGCATGTCCCTAGCGAAATTCAGCTGAGTGAATGGAGCAGGACACCTAAAATTGAAATGCACAAAGAGTTTTGATCTCTGACGGAGGGCTGACCAGACCGACTCTAACAAAAGGCATACCCATGCAAACTTTTCATTACATATACATAGATAGTCGTCTACAGATATAGACCCATAATGGGATGACCATCAGTGTAAAGCCATTGTACAGATGATTTAGTACTCTCCTGAAATCGTAGCCCGGATGGATGAAACTAGATCTGCGGTCTTCTATCTCGTTCAATTGTTCACTCAAGTACGAGTCTAACCATGCGAATATGTGATACGAATTCAAACATGGGGAGACACCGTTTGATTACCAGCCAATGATGTAAGCCGTTAACAGATGCAAGAGAAATCACCGATAATGATAATGTTCTCAAGGTACTGTAGTACATTCTACATGGTGTGAATGGATGTTTTGATGTCGATCACCATACAAAGTCTTTCGGTCGAAGGCCAGTGATGTCAACCTATTTCCGGAAGTGAGAAACTTGTCATTGATGTATGTAAGCCCCAAGGTACTGAAAGGGTGTTTCTAAGTCAATTTCTTGGATAATGTGTTGATGTCGACAAGAATTGACTCGTCACAGGAGGGCCTTGATGTATCCCACATCAACGACATGAAATGAGTGTAATGATTTTTGGAGATGGAATGTGACTGAAAACACAAGGTTCAAGAATGGCGGTCATGAAAATAAAGGTTTATGAGTATTGCAAAGGATGAATTTTAACTGAGTGAATGTTGGTGACACTTAATGAATTGGCAGCATTGACCCAAAACCAAAGTAATGGATGGTATGATAGACCATAGGTATGATAACCATCACGCAGATAACCCAACCCAAATAGTCACAGAGATGAAGTGAAAGTGTCATATTCAAGAGCGACCTGCTGCCATAAAGTGGTTTACCTATTTTCCCATTTTCCCCAGTCATTTTTGACCAGTACCTCTTTATTTTTTATCGAGCTTGAGGAGGATAACATATGCTTGTTGTATAATTCCACCCTTTGGGTGAATCTATCACTATGTGAAATTTTAATGATTTTAGCGAAGGTGAAACTCGGTCTTGTCATGATGGACAAGTTTATCGCTATTTGATGTTTTAACGAGTTTAACGACAATGATAACTTGGTCCTTTTCATGTTTAGAGAGTTTGAAAAGGGACAAAAAGAAAACTCCACAAGTTTTTTCGTAAGTTTTGTCTCTCAAGTCCAAAAAAGCGTAAAATAATACGAGAGAGAACCTATTGACCATGTTCTATCAACGTATTCCTTTTTCGTAAATAATCTATCTCAGTTTGAAAAAGGGTTAAACTTATACTGAGTAGATGTCATCTCCAATCCGTTAACGAGCTGAAAAGGAAAATTGCTTGGAAATATTTTCATATTTCGAGAGTCAGAAAAGATCTTAAAGAGGACTCCAAGGGGGTTCCTTTTTCGATGTTTAGGAGAGCTCGAAAAAGAGATAAAAGTATGCTCTGTGGTCAAAGTACAATTCACGATTGTGCACGTAAAATTCAGTAAGTCAGCTATAAATCTGTTCAAAGCAACACCAAACAGATTAAACATACCTTTTTTATTGGTAAAAATAGGTAAAGACTAAAGTTTACTCATTTAATGATCATGAAATAAACATAAACCAAGAATTTACCATGTCATTTTCACCATTTGATATTTACCATTCAGTTTGTGCTCTAAACCAGTTTTTTACCTCAACCTTCAGTAGCTGATTGCAAGAGATTTTGTGGATCATTTCCCATGTCGTCTGGACCAGGTAGAAGATCTACCCCTTCTCTTTCTTTTCATGTCATTCTTTTGCAATTTCAGGATTTTTTTTTTAGGTTTTTAGGGCCCCTAGGGTTAGTATATTTCGCCCTAGGATCAACACAGCCTTCTACATCAAAAACTGCACTACAGAGCACCCAAACAGAAGGGTACCTGCTCTGCAGTGCACTGTCTCCTTATCTGGGCTGCGCTGGGCGAGTCTCACAAATTTGTTTCACTTGTTTGGCCCAAAATTTCTCCAGTTTTTTGCATAAAATGGATCCTAACTAAGCTTATGGTTTGATTTCAGGTTTTCATCAGATTAGAATGTCTATTACTTGGTGAGAAAGAGAGTATGAAGAACAAGACATGGTTGCCCTAAATGATGGAGGTATTGTTGAGGCCCTCAAAAACTGTGGGTTGCTCAAATACTTCAGGTTGTCTAGGATGAGGCAACAATTAGAACTATTGTAGTTATTAGTTCATGCATGGGATCCAATGGATTAGGCTTTTCACATAAGGGACAAAGTGGTCCCTATTATGATCGATGATGTTTACTTTCTTACCGAGTTGTCGAGACATGGTGCCCCCATCTCTCTTTCAGGATTTTCCCGTGGAGGTGAAACGGTGAGGCACTATATTTGATAGTTTTGTCGGACGGGTACACAAACTAGCAAGGATGGGAAAATAAACATCAGGGATGTATGTGATTTGCCTTTGAGAACAATCCTTTTCACTATCGCAAAGTTGGCAAGCAGTGTGACACTTCATCTGGTGAACAGATCATACATGCAGTATGCACTTGAGTGTCTTGGGCCAACTGTATTCAACCAGTGTGAGGTCGTAATTTCTTCATTGAAAGAGAAGCTGACAAAGGTAAAGAGCGGTAAGATGAATAATTTTAGCCAAGGATCACTTTTAATCACTTTTACCTTAGAGAGAATTCCATTGATGCAACCTTAGCATGTAACACTTGGTGTCGCTGGTCCTAGAGATCCACAGATGCAGAGTTGGGTCGAATTGATGGCTAGACATGATGGTTAGTCATCAATCACATTCTCTACTGCATTCTCCAGATGGCTCAATTGACAACACATTGTCATCAAGGAGCATCCATATGCAGGGATGAATTTTCGTGGAGACCCAGAGTTGAGTTTACCAGTGGCCACTCAATGGGGTGCTATAGGTAAATTTCTTTTGACCAAATGTTTTTTATTTTTAAGTTTCTACATGTTTTTGTGTTTTTTATGTTTCCAAGACTAAAATAAAATCATTCTCATGCATACAGATGTTGGTATTGTTCGACCTATGGAACATCAACAAGAGGCAAGTGGACCAACGTGGAGAAATGTCGGGAGATCATTTCTCCAGGATTTGGATTTGACCGAGACACTGGCAGAGTTGCAGGATCATGTGGAGGGGTTAACCCTCGGTATTCTGAATGTACGGATCGAGGAGTTACCTATGAGGCTAAAACACCATACTATTGGTGTTACTAACTGTTGGATGAGGCCATTGTGCATGATAGCTCAGCCTGTGACCTGTTATCATGAGCATCACTAGGTCTACTTAGGATGATTTTTGTATGCATTTTGAGTTTTTAGGTCGGATGACCAAACATGTCTTGGACACAAATTTTGTAAAAATTTTAAAACATCTATCTATTTTTTTTACTTTCAGAGTTTTTATATATGGTTATGTGCAATCCTATTCAACTAATGATGTGAATTGAAAATTTACTTTTACATGTGTCGCAAATGTCTGTTTAACACATAGTTCGTTAATGAATCAATTAATGTTTTAAAGTTTCTGGAAATATGTTGATATTGAATGTACTCAAAATGTCTTTCCAAAAGATGAAATCTAAGGAACATATGAAGAATAGTTGGGTTTCGGATGGTATAAACATTTTTTAGTTGCAGTACGACGAGTTGTGAGTCCAACCTAATGATGATTCGGTGAATGCAAAGTGAAGTGGCATCAGAGATAAGTTCGATCAATGCACTATACTCAACGATATTTTTCATAGAACGACTAATACAAATCCCTTGAAAACTCACTAACTCGCCACTTGGAGCGAAAATGGCCCATGTTGCGGAAGATAGGTTCTGCGTACTACGACTAACATTATCGACGTAACCAACAAATGGTTTCAAATATTCTGACATCTGCAACAAATGCAAAGCGGATTACTTAACCACATAAAAACTCTAAAAGACACATTGACACACACACATGGAATTAAGGCATATATATAGCGATTTTAATACACTCAATTAAGCATAGTAACGTTTGAGATACAACCCGTTTCGAGGCTACGACAATGGAATTCCATCATAATCCACCAAATCATAGGCACCTTTTGCCAGAATATGCTTGACAATGTAAGGGCCCAACCATAGTGGTTCTAATTTTCCTGCTCCTAGTTTATCAGCTTCCTGATCGTAAAGCAAGACCAAGTCTCCTTCTGAGAAAATGCGAGGCTTGACATTTCTGCCGTATTGCATCTTGATTCGTTTCTTATGTGCTTCGTTAGTTGATGTGGCTTCATGACGGGTTTCATCCAGATGGATGAGTTCTAAGAGACACGCTTCTTCATTAGAAGTGTCCGGTAACAGGTCAATTGCGAGTTTAAGAGATGAATTTTCACATTGTATCGGCAAGATTTCCTCCAGAGCATACACCAATTGAAAGGGTGTGAATCTAGCTACATTCCTTATCGAGGTTCGGTATGCCCATAAAGCAGAGTACATGATTAAATTCCACTTTCGTTTATGAACCCCTATCATTCTTTGAAGCATTCGCTTCAGGACTTTGTCGATGGCCTCAACTTTTCCATTAGCTTTCGGATAATAAGGAGTAGAACTATCATGTGAAAGTCCTAACTTGGCAGTTAACTCAATCATCATGTGATTGTGAAAATGTGACCCATGATCTGTAACTATAGCCTGTGGTACACCAAACTGGGCAACCACATGGTTGAAAAAGAAAAGTGTAGCCATCTCACCACTACTGTTTAATGTAGGCATCGCCTTGGTCCATTTTGTGAAATAGTTAATGGTGACTATAATATACCCATGCCCCCCGGCTGAGTGAGGGTTACATGTCATGAAGTCAATGCCCCATTTGGCAAATGGTCCAACAGCAATGACAAGATGCAATGATGCAGGTGGTAATCTAGCTTTACGGTCATAGATCTGGCATGCATGACAGCTTCTGACAGCAATAATGCAATCTTTGAATATGGTAGGCCAGAAGTAACCAGCACGGAGAATCCTCTGTGTGGTAGCATAATCAGATAAGTGTCCACCACAAGCACATGAATGGAAATCATTCAAAACTTTCTTGGCTTCCTCATGCGTGAGGCACCTCCGTAAAATTGTATCGATACCACGATGGTAAAGAGTGTCGCCAATCATTAGATAATCTTTGGCTTGGTATCAGATACATCGCTATTGCGAGCAAGAGGTATCGGGCCGGAAAGTTTGGGTCTGGAGATAAATTAGTATATCTCCATACTACGGGTCAGATGACGAAATTAGGAACAGAGACTCATCCAAAATTGATGGTTTTGATGTTGAATCAATGGTATTAGAGGGAAGGTCGCAAAGAAGCTCGGTGAAAACTAGAGATTTGTTTGATTTGGATTTGATGAATTCCAAATCAAATTCCTGCAAAATGACAATCCATTTTTATTATTTTCCCACCATCAATTGACATGATAAAATATATGTCATAGGGTTGCAATCCGAAATGACAGTGGTATTTCAGAGCAAGATATAGTGGCAAAATCTCTGTACAACTTGGACAGATACCAAAGCTAGCTTTTCGACGTAAGAGTACTTAACTTCTGTATCATTGATATTACGACTCAAATAATATATTGGATGTTCAATCCCATCTTCCTCTTGGACTAAAACCATCACAATGGTTGTAGCTGCAATGACGAGATACATGAAGTAGTCATTTTGATAATTAAGGGAATACATTAATGATGTTCTAATCAAGGTATCTTTAAGAGCATCAAAAGAATCTTGCACAACCTGATCCCAGTGAAAGGGTATCCCATTTTTCAAAAGACGAGTAAATCCTTTAGCCATTTCAGCATAATTGGGAATGAATCTCCTTAGAAAGTTAGCATTCACTTGGAGTCTCTGTAACTGTAGTAGATTGGAAGGTGGAGGCAAGTCAAGAATTGCCTGAACCCAAAGAGGGTCGAGTCAAATTCCTTCCTTAGACACTACGAAACCAAGCAAACACCAGAACCGAAACAAAGCACACATTTGTGTGGATTGAGTCGTATTTTGTAGTGTCGGTGCTGTAAAAATATAGCTCTCAAATCCTACAGGTGATCAGTCCACTTTCCTGAATGCGCGGGTAAATCATCAAGGAATGGTTAAACAATATCTTTGATTTCATGGAAGGCATAGTTCATTTCCCTCTAAAAAGTTGCCCCTGCATTCTTCAAACCAAAAGGGAGTTTCCTGTAAGTGAATGTGCCCCATGGACAAATAAAAGAAGTTTTAGATTGGTCCTCTTGGTGGATATTGATCTGATTATAGCTGGAAAATCCATCCATAAATGAAAATATTTCACATCCGACACATTCATCAATAATTTGGTCGATAAAGGGAGTGGGATAATTGTCTTTCGGACAAGCTTGATTAACATCCCTATAATCGACGCACACTCGTATTGTCCCTTGTTTCTTCATGACAGGAACAATATTGGAAACCCAATTAGTAAGAGGAATACGGTATATGAAACCATCATGCAAAATTTTTTCAACCTCTGTTTTAATGGCAACAACCTTCTTTGGATGAACAGGATGGAGGCGCTGTCGCACTGATTTGACATCAGGATACATTTTAATTTCATGTTCAACTATACTAGAGTCAATTCCTGGCATCTCCTCATATGACCATGCAAATATATCTCGAAATTCACAAAATAGAGCACGATAATATCAAGTTTGCCATCATGAATGTTTTCTACAACTTTAGGTTTGGTTGAAATATTGATAGAAATTGTTTCTTTGATATTTGACAATTTTTGCTCGGAATCTACTGTATCTATAAAAATGGAATTCGAAATAAAATCAACAACTGAAGGGTGATTAAGTTCATTTGAAAAATATTCTATGTGATCTGGAAGATGGGAAGGTTGATGATAATCTTCCCATGGTTCTTATTCTGTCATCATTGATTGGATGATTCCTTCATCAGTAGAAAATATACGTGAAAAAGGATCAGAGGAAGTAGCATATTCTAATGAACGATCTATCCATACAATTGGCGAAGATGGATTTGGGTTCGTCGCGCAAGCCAAAAAGATTGATTTCTATGCAAGCTCAATGGGTCTTAGCGGCATGATTTCACTACTACTATCAACTTCCAAACTATTGGTAATCTTCCTTAAATCAGATGGTGGAAGATATCATGTTGCAATTCTCAACTTTTGCCACTTTCGCCATGTTTGATGGTGAAGGTAGTGAAAAAGTACCCATCAGGGAAGAATCCTTGAAGAGACCTACACCAATGTTTTGAAGAGATAGTAGGGGTTTGTGAACTAACAGAATGCTTCCAGTAGCTTGTGAACTAGACGCGAAGAAATCGAGTTGATCGATAACTATGATTCTGCCTTTATGAGGGAATGTGATCGTACGAAAGTATGTCGAAACCACAGTAGCCATAGCATAAACCCACGGTCTTCCTAGAAAAATGTTGTAATCAAGGGGTCTGTCAACAACCTCAACTTCAACAGTTATTTTTTTCCCCCTAGTTCAATTGGCAGATTTCTCAAGATTCCACAAGGCATATATGTGTGACTGTAAAAGCTTTTAACTTTGTTGGTGAACGTGACAAAGGTGGTGAGCCAAGTGTTTTCTAGAAATTCATTGATATAATACAAGTAGATGCCCCCTCACCAATAATGGTTCAGTGAATAAGTTTATTCAAGGCATTTACTTGAATCAGGAATGTTAATTGTGCTAATAACTGTGGCGTATAACCCGCATGGTTGAAAACCACAAGATTGGAATTCGTGGGATTGATTCCACCAATTGCTCACAACAAAGCCTGCTTCTGGGAGGGACAATTTTGAAGCACCTCAAGCATCGACATAGCATAAGGTGATTGAGCCAAATCTTCTACTATGTTATAGTTATGAGCTACTCGAGCTCGAGGGTTAAATGTTGATTTATGTACAACTCCCTTAGGCGATTTTATTGTCAACTCTGGTGCAATAGGTGGTGGAATAGGATCTGATGAAGTCGAAGTCAAAGGATTAGGTTGATCATCCTGGTTATTCGACGACGATGGTTGATTTCCATAATCTTTACTTCGTGTTGACAAAAAAACATCAATTTTAGGCTTAGAGGCGGATAGCATAAGCACTTGGTAAGTGGAAGCATGGTCTGTAGCAACCATACGTGTCTCCGGGTTCAGAAAAGGATTAGTCAACACTGCATATGTACTAGAAGTATTAAGAAGCTTTGAGACTTCAGAGCGGTGAGGACAATCTCGTATCAAGTGCTCATTGTTAATATTAAACATGGGTAACAAGGTTTCCTAGCTGAAGGAGAGGAATCAAATGATTTCTCTTAAGGGGGATTATTTTGTTTCTTCTTGTTTTTCCCCTTCTTCTTGCCTCCTAGTTACTTTTCATTCTTGCCTTTTTCAGATGACATGGCATTGATTTCGGAGGCAAGAGTGTTATGAGATGCATTTGAAGTTTGATTGGAAATGGAAAGTGTTTGACCAGATGGTCTACCTTCCATTTGTGTGCTCGAAGAACCAATCACACTGTCACTAACATGAGAGTCCTTACTCGATGGTGGTGGAGGAATAGTGAAAGCCTGTCTAGTTGCATTCAGGATCTTTTCATAGAGCGTGCCAGACTGTGTATAAATCAAGTCCAAATATTGGGCATGAGAAATTACTTACTCTTCAATGACAACTCCACCTTTTGCCACATCTTCGGTGATAGATGGCTACAAGGATTTTATAAACCACCCAGCTAAAAGTTGATCAGGAACATAAGTTTTGACCATTCGACGACAGCGATGACACTCATGAATATGATTAGAGATATCAGTAGCAATAGTCTGTTTAAAGTTGGTCAATAGCTACATTCTAGTTTCATATTGTATGGGTAACTGGAAGTGGGTTAAGAACGTGGTAGCTAAAGATGTAAAGTTATCAAAAGAAGCTCGTGGTAAATCAATATACCACTTTCCAGCTGGACTAGTAAGCATTCTTTGGAAAGGACATAGTCTAACTAAATCATCATTCAAGGAGTTTGATGAACACCATAAATGAAAAGTCATGACATGGTTGGATGGGTCTTCTCTAGGGTTTCCATTGAATTTCGAAATATCAGAAGGTAATTTATGAGGAGTCACCATCCACCAAGGTGCATAAAGAATTGGGTCATTGGTGAGCCAATTTAGATCTGGTAATTCAAGTGTTGCAACAAAGGGAAACTATCTATTGAGGAGGTTGAGCATAACCAGGGTAAGATGGAATTGCCTCAGCAATAGGCCTTTGCATACCAAGATAAGGCATCTACGGTTGGTAACCTTGATAGGGGTAAGTTTGATGAGAAAAACCGGTATAAGGTGGTTGTTGAGCAAGATACATTTGTTGTTGTCCAAACCTAGCATAGGCTTGTTGACGAGGACCTAGGTAAACTTGTTGTTAACCAAACACAACATAGGCTTGTTGACAAAGTCCAGGATGAGGTTGGTATTGCTGGAATTGCTACTATTGATATTAGGGTTGCTAAGGCTATTGAAGAAACTATTGTTGTTGTTGATTTAACGGTTGTCGCCCACCAACGTAAACTTGATCAGGTTGTGAATACACTAAACCAGTGTAAGTCTAAGTCATTCAAGTAAAAGATAAATTGCCCTGAGGTTTTTGGACTCCAGGCACACGTGGTTGTTGTAAAACTTCCTGAGAAGGTTGAATCTGTAAACCTGAAACTTGGGGGTCTGAGGTTGAAGGTCTAGCTTGCGCAACTTGAGATACAACTAACTAAGCTTGTGACTGCGGTAAAGTTGTAACAACAGGCGTAGTTGGAATGGATGAGACAGATTGCATAGGTTGTGATGGATACACAAGCCTAGGTTGAACAGGCATTGTTGTTTTCCACTGATAGACAGTCATTCCAGGCTGACCTAAAGATGACAACATACTGACATATGGTTGCCCTTCATAACTACGATTAGCAATTAAATCGCAACCGTCGATCTGGCGCTCGATTCGACGATTGTCGCTTAGCCTAATCACCAACAAGTCTGCTTGATCTCCATCATTGATCTCCTTCCATCAGATCAACGGCTGATGCCTTTTCCCTATCAATGAACTTTCACGACACTTTGTGACCGTTGATATGGATTCTTTTGATCTGACGATCCAAACTGATTTTGAGTGAGACACAATCACGAAGAATACCCGCTCGATAAAGCGGTTTTTCTCTCTCCTTGGCTGCTACATGTCGAACGGTTAATGGAATCCGGTGACTACCCTTCAATACAGCTTACAGTTTTTTGTTCGCCTGAAATACCACTTATGGTTTTGAGAAACCACCTCTTCACTGATTATCTTCCGCGCTCTTCCACCATGCGATGATCGTTGATCTATGAGATCCAACGGATCCTGTGCACTCTCCGTATATTTCCTCCTTAACTTAATCTCGCTTTCTTTTGATGGACCTTTTGTTAAAACCGCAGTTTCTGCCACACTCCGTTTAACACATGACATTCATATATCAATTCATTCACTTAATATTGGATCGCCATCAATCCATTCAGTGGGAATACAAATAAATACTCGGTTAACTGTTGAACGTGGGTACACAGAGTAATGAGAGTCCACACCAAGCACGAGTCTTGCCCTCTCAGCTCAATTTCAGCAATAAATTGACCTCTGTCTCAAACCCCCTCTAACACTCAACCTCTCACCTCTCACCTCATCTCACCTCCCTTGACTTTCTGCTCTTCTCTGGTCTGATATGGCTCCTCTGTTAACTCCTCTGATACTCTGCAATTCTTCTTTGGCATATATTACATGCGATACTCTCGATATGGCTCCTCCTCAATCTCCCACTCTTACACTAACTTGGCTTTCCTGTGGCTTTCGATACCGCTCCAATACCTCTTCTATGCTTTGATAGCTCTGCTTTGATAGCTCCTACGACTTCTGATATTCTCTCCAATGGCTTGACTGTCTTGGCTTTCCTTTGGTTTCTCCTCATGGCTTCTTGCTCTTGTTTCTTCATGGATATGCTCTACTTCTCCTTGGCTTCATATCATCATTTAGTATCTTAGAATATTTCCATATTGAAATACTCTTGTTGCTTCATTGATCTGCTCTACTTGGCTTCACATCATTGTTTACTGTCCAGAATATTGCCATATTGACATCAATGACAACCTAGATTAATAATCTCCCCCTTTGTTATTGATGGCAATATTCTTCTTCTCTCCCCCTTTGACATCAATGGCAAAGGAATGCACAAGGACTCCCCTTGTCGAACTGCTACTCTTCTTCATGAATAGTAGATCTTCATGGGTCTGTTACTCCCCCTGTCATGGTTCTCTTCTTTTTACTCAAGATAGAAGGATTGCTGCAACTAGCACATTATCCCCTCTTCCTGTCTCGGAACTAATTTATCATGGCTTTAACAATGCATCAGTTTTGTTAGATGCTGCCAACTACTCTTGCTTCATACTTCATTCCCAGATGTATCTGTTTGTTTGAAGGGTTCCTTTATTTGTGTCCATAATCTACCTGTTCTCACATTCAATCCCTGAGTCGAGACATAAACTTCTGTAATAACAGCAACATGGTTATTTGCCCTATTTCTCTAGTATTAGATGTCATTCTTTATTGTTCCAATTTCTACTTAGTGATCAAGTGGAAAACATCTTCAACACTAGTCCAAAGAATAGTTAAGAGATCATGTTCTTCAATGGAGTGCTCCTGAGAAATGATCTTTATCAATGAATGTTTGTTAATATAGCTCAACAAGGATTTCATAAGGACCCTTTCACTAATAGCTTCTGCAATAATGATCAAGAATCACAGGTTCCCCCTAACTGTATGCATCTTCTCTTTTGGCAGAATCATCCTATCAAATGCTCAGATTGTTGAAGATTAGGTCAACCACATGTGTTGTTTGCTGGAGAGTTCAAGGGACTTTCGGATTGTATTTTCTTCCTTCTCCATACTTGTGTAACTTTCTTCTTTTGCATGGTTCTAGCTTGTTTAAGAGCCCAAGTTAAGTTACAATCACATGCCATATGACCAATGTTATTACACTTGAAGCATTCTACATTGTTCATGAATAAGAATTCATGATTTCTTCCTGCAAAATTGTTCCTTGGAGATTGTTTGGGACCATAATATCTATCTTTATGATATGGTTGGGGACCATAACATCTATCTTTATGATATGCTTTATAATCTTTTGCCATGTGACCAAAGTTTGTACAAGAAGAACAATAACCAAGAAATAAATTTTGGTACCTGGGAGATGGAGATTTCCTTGATGTACTTCTGAAGTATTTTTGTCTTGAGATACTTTTATGATAACCATTGCTTCTAGCATCCTTGATATTATCTACATTTCTTCTTGGAGCAGGATTTCTTCCATTGTTGCCTTGATTTTTCTCCTTGCCTTTGCTGGAACTAGGAGCATCACCATTTATTTTTGGCTTCTTCACATCCCTTTTGTTTGATGCATTAGCATTCTCGTTTGAGGATTCACCTGCATACCCAAGACCTGATTTATCAAATGGACATCTTTGATGGCCGAGTGTTTCATCCAAGGCTTGAGAGCTCTTCAAGGTTTTGTTCATCCCTTCAACCTTTTCCCTGAGGAATACAATCTCTTCTTCCAATCTTTCACACTCATTATTCTTCTTAGCAAGTTGTTTCTCAGTTTCTTCCTTGATATGAGTAGCTTCATGTGCTTCTATTTTAAGGGAGATGATATCTAACTTCATTTTGAAGATTTCTTCATTTTCCTTTACTAGACGGCTCACCATTTCTTCCTTGATCCTTGTAGCTTTACATGTTTTGGCCTTGAGAAGTTTGATGTTAGATTTTAATTTGAAAATTTCTTCGTCCTTTGCTTTTAGTTGACATATCATGGTGTTTCTCTCCTTTTTTGCTTCATCAACATGTTCTTCTATGATTGTCAATGTTTCCATTGTATTCTCAGCTCCTTGTGCTTTCTTCTTAAGCTCCTTGTTTTCCTTTTTCAAATTGATAATCTCTTCCTTGGTATTCGTAAGTTGAGTGAGGAGATCTTCTACAAAATCTTTTTCATTCTCTTCATCTTCTAGGTCTTCTTTAGCCTTGATGTCATCATTCTCATTTTCAGCTTCTATGATGGGTTGTAGATTTTCTTCTTGGTTTCGATCATATTCTTGACTGATGGTCATGGTCAATGCTCCTTTTGAGTGAAGGACATGAAGTTTGTCCCATATACCCTTTGCTGATGAACATTTTCTTAAGTTGTTCTTTATAGAATCAGCCAGCCCATTCAAGATTGTCTTCATTGCTTTTGCATTGTACTCCTTGGATTCTCCGTCCATCACGCTATCAACAATCACTAATTTCCATATTTAAATGCCTTGAGTCTTTAAGAAATTCTTCATTCTTGCTTCCCATATATTAAAGTTCCCATTGAACCATGGAGCCTCCTCAAATTGATTGTCTTCTATTTTAGTGGTAGAGGGAGACACATCCTTAGGAGGATTGGAGACTTTCTTCCTTGACTTCACCATTTGTGTTCTAAGGATCAACCTTCAAGTTGTTAGGCTTTGAATGAAGGTACTGGCTCTAATACCAATTATTGGAAATACTGAGAGGGGGGTGAATCAGTATTTCTTTCCAACTGTTATTTTACCAGTTAAAACATTTATATTCAAAACACAAGATGAACAACAATAATAAATGATTTTATTACTATAATCATTGCAATAAAATAGATACAAATATATATGGTTCCAATCTGTTGCCAAGCACCAACTTGGACTTTTGTGAGGCTCCAACCTCCAGAGCACCAACTATGTTTTGTCAAGGCACCAACCTTGGACTTAGGAGCACCAACTCCAAGGACACCAATCCTTCCAATTCTGAGGCATCAACCTCAAGGGATGCAAACCTCTGCTATCAAGGCACCAACCTTGGATATAGGAGCACCAACTCCAAGGACACCAATACTTCCAACTTCTGAGGCACCAACCCCAAGGGCTCCAACCCTCTGCTGTCAAGGCATGTTTCATAGTAATGTTTTGCTCCCAAAACTCTTCTTTACTGAATTCTGTCTGTTTACAGCTTCACTATAGTCTCCATGCTACAACATCAATGGCAACCAATCTTCATATGAAGAAGTCTTTACAACTCTTCATATTTTCCACACAAAGTCCACAAAAGTTATCTCATGATGATATCAAATAGCCATCATGATCTCTGATTATGTCTCCACACAGCTTTAGTGACTCTACTATTAGTTGCACTAAGCTCTGCACAAGAACCAACTCTCTTTTTCAAGCCTTTGTTCTCACTGTCATGGTGAATGCTTCCAACGTGACTACTGCACACTGTTCTTGCTATTGCAATCTCTTACTTCCCAGAAATACATTCACATATGCTTCAATACTGGTGCTGGCTACTGTTCCCTTCAAGCGATATCAAATGAAACTTTGTTTATCTTTTCACAAAATTGTTCTTCAGGTTGTGTTATGTACCTGATTAATTCATCACTGGTCTGAGCCTTTCACAGGTTAGCCCGATCAACAGATTTTCTCATCCTTCGACTTCCTCTTGTCCTGCTGGACCTTCGGCTTCCTCCTATCCTGATGAACCTTCGACCCTTTTCTGTCTCGCTGGACCTACGGCTTGATCCTTTCTTCTAGTTCGCCAACCCCCAACCACCTTTTTTTTCTCTGTTATATAAGCCTGATATGTTGACTTTGGCTTGCTCCTTGCTCGCTTGAGCTTCGGCTTCCTCAACGCTTGCTTGAACTTTTAGCTTCCTCTGCGCTCGCTTGATTCTTCAGCTTCCCGATCTATGGCTTCCTCTGTCTATTCGAGTGTTCCAATACTCACAGGACACGCTAATTCAGAAGAGAGGCCGAATTACAATAGTATTGCATATTAAAAAATATCAAAGAGGCCCTTTTTAATATTCATACAATATACATTAATTGTTCATGGACATCTCATTCCTTTAATCGCAATTGCGGCTTCCAGAGGTCTTTTATAAGTCATGCCCATACCATAGCCGATGGTCGATTGCCCCTACCGGATGCGATATTAATTAAACTACTTTTAATAAGTCCGTCAGGTCCACAGCCTTATCATAATCGGTGGTTTGACACCCCTTAGAGACTAGCAATACAACGCAGATGCGATATTACATTTAGTCATGTTAAATGGTGCATTCGAGTCCACGTTATTATTGCAATCGGCGCTTTCAATGTGACAAGGCTTTACAAGAGGATTGCGATATGGCGGACATGATATTTCAATAGGCAGTTTACAATGGAGTCGCGGGTCCACATGTATTATCACAATCAGAGGTTTCGGGGGTGACAGCCCTTCATAACTGCGATTAGCAATTAAATCGTGATCGTCGATCTGGCGCTCGATCTGATGGTTGTCGCTTAGCCTTATCACCAACTATTCCACTCAATCTCCACCATTGATCTCCTTCCATCAGATCAACGACTGATGCATTTTCCCGATTAGTCAACTTGCACGACACTTTGTTATTGTTGATCTGGATCCACTTGATTTGACGATCCAAAGCGATTTCGGGTGAGACACAAGCACAGAGAATACTTGCCCAATAAAGCATTTTTCTCTCTCCTCCGCTTTTATGTGTCGAACGGTTAATCGAATCGGGTGACTACCCTTCAATACATCTTACAACTTTTTGTCTGCCCGAAATACCACTTATGGTTTTAAGAAACCACCTCTTCGCTGATTATCTTCCACGCTCTTCCACCATGCAATGATCATTGATCTATGAGATCCAACGGATCCTGTACACTCTCTGTCTGTTTCCTCCTTAACTTAATCTTGCTTTCTTTTGATGGACTCTGTGTTAAAACCATGGTTTTTGCCACACTTCGTTTAACACATGACATTCATATATCGATTCATTCACTTAATATTGGATCACCATTAATCCATTCAGTGGGAATACAAATAAATACCTGGGTAACTGTTGAACGCGGATACACAAAGTAACGAGTGTCCACACCAGGCACAAGTCTTGCCCTCTCGGCTCGATTTCAGCAATAAATTGACCTCTGTCTCAAACCCCCTCTAACACTCAACCTCTCGTTTCTCACCTCATCTTAGCTCCCTTGACTTTTCGCTCTTCTCTGGTCTGATATGGCTCCTCTGTTAACTCCTCTAATACTCTGCAGTTTTTCTTTGGCATATATTACATGCGATACTCTCGATATGGCTCCTCCTCAATCTCCCGCTCTTACACTAACTTGGCTTTCTTGTGGCTTCCGATACTACTCCAATACCTCTTCTATGCTTTGATAGCTTTGTTCTGATAGCTCCTATGACTTCCGATATTCTCTCCAATGGCTTGACTATCTTGGATTTCCTATGGTTTCTCCTCATGGCTTCTTTCTCCTGTTTCTTCACAGATCTGCTCTACTTCTCCTTGGCTTCATATCATCATTTAGTATCTTAGAATATTTCCATATTGAAATACTCCTGTTGCTTCATGGATCGGCTCTACTTGGCTTCACATCATTGTTTACTGTCCAAAATATTGCCATATTGACATCAATGACAACCTAGATTAACAATCTCCCCCTTTGTTATTGATGGAAATATTCTTCTTCTCTCCCCCTTTGACATCAATGGAAAAGGAGTGCACAAGGACTCCCCTGTCGAACTGCTACTCTTCTTCATGAATAGTAGATCTTCATGGGTCTATTACTCCCCCTGTCATAGTGCTCTTCTTTTTACTCAAGATAGAAGGATTGTTGCAACTAGCACATTATCCCCTCTTCATGTCTCAGAACTACTTTATCATGGCTTCAACAATGCTTCAGTTTTGTTAGATGCTGCCAACTGCTCTTGCTTCATACTTCATTCCTAGATGTATCTGTTTGTTTGGAGGTTGCCTTTATTTGTGTCCATGATTTACCTGTTCTCACATTCAATCCCTGAGTCGAGACATAAACTTCTGTAATAACAGCAACATGATTATTTTCCCTATTTCTCTAGTATTAGATGTCATTCTCTATTGTTCCAATTTCTACTTAGTGATCAAGTGGAAAACATCTTCAACACCAGTTCAAAGAATAGTTAAGAGATAAAGTTCTTCAATGGAGTGCTCCTGAGAAATGATCTTTATGAATGATTGTTGATATAGCTCAACAAGGATTTCATAAGGACCCTTTCACTAATAGCTTATGCATCTTCTCTTTTGGCAGAATCTTCCTATCAAATGCTCAGATTGTCGAAGATCAGGTCAACAACATGTGTTGTTGGTCTGGAGAGTTCAAGGGACTTTCGGATTGTATTTGCTTCCTTCTCCATACTTGTGTAACTTTCTTCTTTTGCATGGTTCTAGCTTGTGTAAGAGCCCATGTTAAGTTAAATCACGTGCCATATGACCAATGTTATGACACTTGAATCATTCTACATTGTTCATGAATAAGAATTCATGATTTCTTCCTGCAAAATTGTTCCTTGGAGATTGTTGGGGACCATAATATCTATCTTTATGATATGGTTGGGGACCATAACATCTATCTTTATGATATGCTTTACAATCTTTTGCCATGTGACCAAAGTTTATACAAGAATAACAATAACCAAGAAATAAATTTTGGTACCTGGGAGATGGAGATTTCCTTGATGTACTTCTAAAGTCTTTTTGTCTTGAGATCCTTTTATGATAACCATTTCTTCTAGCATCCTTGACATTATCTACATTTCTTCTTGGAGTAGGATTTCTTCCATTTTTTCCTTGATTTTTCTCCTTGCCTTTGCTGGAACTAGGAGCATCACCATTTATTTCTGGCTTCTTCACATCCCTTTTGTTTGAAGCATTATCATTCTTGTTTGAGGATTCACCTGCATACCCAAGACCTGATTTATCAAATGGACATCTTTGATGGCTGAGCATGTCATCCAAGGCTTGAGAGCTCTTCAAGGTTTTGTTCATCCCTTCAACCTTTTTCCTGAGGAAGACAATCTCTTCTTCTAATATTTCACACTCATTATTCTTCTTAGCAAGTTGTTTCTCAGTTTCTTCCTTGATATGAGTAGCTTCATGTGCTTTTATTTTAAGGGAGATGATATCTGACTTCATTCTGAAGATTTCTTCATTTTCCTTTGCTAGACTGCTCTCCATTTCTTCCTTGATCCTTGTAGCTTTACATGTTTCGGCCTTGAGAAGCTTGATGTTAGATTTTAATTTGAAAATTTCTTCATCCTTTGCTTTTAGTTGACATATCATGGTGTTTCTCTCCTTTTCTGCTTCATCAACCTGTTCTTCTATGATTCCAATGTTTCCATTGTCTTCTCAGCTCCTTGTGATTTCTTCTTAAGTTCCTTGTTTTCCTTTTTCAAATTGATAATCTCTTCCTTGGCAGTCGTAAGTTGAGTGAGGAGATATTCTACAAAATCTTTTTCATTCTCTTCATCTTCTAGGTCTTCTTTAGCCTTGATGTCATCATTCTCATTTTCAGCTTCTATGATGGGTTCTAGATTTTCTTCTTGGTTTCCATAATCTTCTTGACTGATGGTCATGGTCAATTCTCCTTTTGAGTGAAGGTCATGAAGTTTGTCCCATATACCCTTTGCTGACAAACATTTTCTTAAGTTGTTGTTTATAGAATCAGGTAACCCATTCAAGATTGTCTTCATTGCTTTTGCATCATACTCCTTGGATTCTCCATCCATCATGATATCAACAATCACTAATTTCCATATTTCAATGCCTTGAGTCTTTAAGAAATTCTTCATTCTTGCTTCCCATATATTAAAGTTCCCATTGAACCATGGAGCCTCCCAAATTGATTGTCTTCTATTTTAGTGGTAGAGGGAGACACATCCTTAGGAGGATTGGAGGCTTTCTTGCTTGACTTTGCCATTTGTGTTCTAAAGATCAACCTTCAATCTGTTAGGCTTTGAATGAAGGTACTGGCTCTGATACCGATTGTTGGAAATACTGAGGGGGGGGGTGAATCAGTATTTATTTTCAACTGTTATTTTACCAGTTAAAACATTTGTATTTAGAACACAAGATGAACAACAAGAATAAATGATTTTATTATTATAATCTTTGCAATAAAATAGATACAAATATATATGGTTCCAATCTGTTTCCATGCACCAACTTGGACTTTTGTGAGGCTCCAACCTCTAGAGCACCAACTCTGTTTTGTCAAGGCACCAACCTTGGACTTAGGAGCACCAACTCCCAGGACACCAATCCTTCCTGTTCTAAGGCATCAACCTCAAGGGCTCCAACCCTCTGCTGTCAAGGCACCAACCTTGGATATAGGAGCACCAAATCCAAGGACACCAATACTTCCAACTTCTGAGGCACCAACCCTAAGGGCTCCAACCCTCTGCTGTCAAGGCATGTTTCATAGTAATGTTCTGCTCCCAAAACTCTTCTTTATTGAATTCTGTCTATTTACAGATTCATTGTAGTCTCCATGCTACAACATTAATGGAAACCAATCTTCATATGAAGAAGTCTTTACAACTCTTCATACTGTCCACACAGAGTCCACAAAAGTTATCTCATGATGATATCAAATAGCCATTGATCTCTGATAATGTCTCCACACAACTTTAGTGAGTCTACTATTAGCTGCACTAAGCTTTGCACAAGAACCAACTCTCTATTTCAAGCCTTTGTTCTCACTATCATGGTGAATGCTTCCAGCGTGACCACTGCACACTGTTCTTGCTATTGTAATCTCTTACTTCCCAGAAATACATTCACATATGCTTCAATACTGGTGCTGGCTACTGTTCCCTTCAAGTGATATCAAATGAAACTTTATTTATCTTTTCACAAAATTGTTCTTCAGGTTGTGTTATGTACCTTATTAATTCATCGTTGATCTGAGCCTTTCACAGGTTAGCCCGATCAATAGAGTTGCTTGTCCATCGAATTCCTCTTGTCCTACTGGACCTTCGGCTTCCTCCTGTCCTGCTGGACCTTCAGCCGTTTTCTGTCTTTCTGGACCTACAGCTTGCTCCTTTCTTCCAGTTCGCAAACCCCCAACCACCTTTTTTTTCTCTGTTATATAAGCCTGATATGTTGACGGTTGGCTTCCTCCTTGCTCGCTTGAGCTTCGACTTCCTCAATGCTCACTTGACCTTTTAGCTTCCTCTACGCTCACTTGATTCTTCAGCTTCCCAATCTATGGCTTCCTCCATCTATTCGAGTGTTCCAATACTCATAGGACACGTTAATTCAGAAGAGAGGCTGAATTACAATAGTGTTGCATATTAAAAAATATTAGAGAGGCCCTTTCTAATATTCATACAATATACATTAATTTTTCATGGACATCTCATTCCTTTAATCGCAATTGCGGCTTCCGGAGGTATTTTATAAGGCGTGCCCATACCATAGCCAATGGATGATTGCCACTACCAGATGCGATATTAATTAAACTTCTTTTAATAAGTCCATCGGGTCCACAACGTTATTGAAATCGGCGGTTTGACATCCCTTAGGGACTAGCAATACAACGCGGATGTGATATTACATTTAGTCATGTTAAATGGTGCATTTGGGTCCACGTTATTATCGCAATCGGCGCTTTCAATGTGTCAAGGCTTTACAAGAGGATTGCAATATGGCGGATGCGATATTTCAATAGGCGGTTTACAATGGAGCCGCGGGTCCACATGTATTATTGCAATCGAAGGTTTCAGGGGTGACAGCCCTTCATAACTGTGATTAGCTATTAAATCGTGATCGTCGATTTGGCGCTCGATCCAACGGTTATTGCTTAGCTTGATCACCAACCAGTCCGCTCGATCTCCATCGTTGATCTCCTTCCATCAGATCAACAGTTGATGCATTTTCCTGATCAATCAACTTGCATGACACTTTGTGACCATTGATCTGGATCCACTTGATCTGACGATCCAAAACGATTTCGGGTGAGACACAAGCACGGAGAATACCTGCAAGATAAAGTGTTTTTCTATCTCCTCGGCTGCTACGTGTCGAATGGTTAATGGAATTGGGTGACTACCCTTCAATACAGCTTACAACTTTTTGTCCGCCTGAAATACCACTTATGGTTTTGAGAAACCACCTCTTTGCTGATTATCTTCCGCACTCTTCCACCATGCGATGACCATTGATCTATGAGATCCAACGGATCTTGTGCACTCTCTGTCTATTTCCTCCTTAACTTAATCTCGCTTTCTTTTGATGGACTCTGTGTTAAAACCACGGTTTCTGCCACACTCTGTTTAACACACGACATTCATATCGATTCATTCACTTAATATCGGATCGCCATTGATCCATTCAGTGGGAATACAAAGAAATACCTGGTTAACTGTTGAACACGTATACACAGAGTAACGAGAGTCCACACTAGGCACGAATCTTGCCCTCTCGGCTCAATTTCAGAAATAAATTGACCTCTGTCCCAAACCCCCTCTAACAATTAACCTCTCGCTTCTCACCTCATCTTAGCTCCCTTGACTTTTTTCTCTTCTTTGGTCTGATATGGCTCCTCTGCTCACTCCTCTGATACTCTTTCAGTTCATATTTGGCATATATTACATGCGATACTCTCGATATGGCTCCTCCTCAATCTCCCACTCTTACACTATCTTGGCTTTCCTGTGGCTTTCGATACCGCTCCAATACCTCTTCTATGCTTTGATAGCTCTGCTCTAATAGCTCTTATGACTTCTGATATTCTCTCCAATGGCTTGATTGTCTTGGCTTTCCTCTGGTTTCTCCTCATGGATTTTTGCTCTTGTTTCTTCATGGATCTACTCTACATCTCCTTGGCTTCATATCAACATTTAGTATCTTAGAATATTTCCATATTGAAATACTCCTGTTGCTTCATGGATCTGCTCTTCTTGGCTTCACATCATTGTTTACTATCCAGAATATTTCCATATTGACATCAATGACAACCTAGATTAACAATCTCCCCCTTTGTTATAGATGGCAATATTCTTCTTCTCTCCCCCTTTGACATCAATGGAAAAGGAATGCACAAGGACTCCCCTTGTCGAACTGCTACTCTTCTTCATGAATAGTAGATCTTCATGGGTCTATTACTCCCCCTGTCATAGTTCTCTTCTTTTTACTCAAGATAGAAGGATTGCTGCAACTAGCACATTATCCCCTCTTCATGCCTCATAACTACTTTATCATGGCTTCAACAATGCTTCAGTTTTGTTAGATGCTTCCAACTGCTCTTGCATCATACTTCATTCCCGGATGTATCTGTTTGTTTGAAGGTTGCCTTTATTTGTGTCCATAATTTACCTATTCTCACATTCAATCCTTGAGTCGAGACATAAACTTCTGTAATAACAACAACATGGTTATTTGCCCTATTTCTCTAGTATTAGATGTCATTCTCTATTGTTCCAATTTCTACTTAGTGATCAAGTGGAAAACATCTTCAACACCAGTCCAAAGAATAGTTAAGAGATCATGTTCTTCAATGGAGTGCTCCTGAGAAATGATCTTTATGAATGAATGATTGTTAATATAGCTCAACAAGGATTTCATAAGGACCCTTTCACTAATAGCTTTTTCAATAATGATCAAGAATCACAGGTTCCCCCTAACTGTATGCATCTTCTCTTTTCGTAGAATCTTCCTATCAAATGCTCAGATTGTCGAAGATCAGGTCAACCACATGTGTTGTTGGTTGGAGAGTTCAAGGGACTTTTGGATTGTATTTTCTTCCTTCTCCATACTTGTGTAATTTTCTTCTTTTTCATGGTTCTAGCTTGTGTAAGAGCCCAAGTTAAGTTACAATCACATGCCATATGACCAATGCTATGAAACTTGAAGCATTCTACATTGTTCATGAATAAGAATTCATGATTTCTTCCTGCAAAATTGTTCCTTGGAGATTGTTGGGGACCATAATATCTATCTTTATGATATGGTTGGGGACCATAACGTCTATCTCTATGATATGCTTTACAATCTTTTGCCATGTGACCAAAGTTTGTACAAGAATAACAGGAACCAAGAAATAAATTTTGGTACCTGGGAGATGGAGATTTCCTTGATGTACTTCTGAAGTCTTTTTGTCTTGAGATCCTTTTATGATAACCATTTCTTCTAGCATCCTTGACATTATCTACATTTCTTCTTGGAGCAGGATTTCTTCCATTGTTGCCTTGATTTTTCTCCTTGCCTTCGCTAGAACTAGGAGCATCACCATTTCTTTATGGCTTCTTCACATCCCTTTTTTTTGAAGCATTATCATTCTTGTTTGAGGATTCACCTCCATACCCGAGACCTGATTTATCAAATGGACATCTTTGATGGCTGAGCATGTCATCCAAGGCTTGAGAGCTCTTCAAGGTTTTGTTCATCCCTTCAACCTTTTTCCTGAGGAAGACAATCTCTTCTTCCAATCTTTCACACTCATTATTCTTCTTAGAAATTTGTTTCTCAGTTTCTTCCTTGATATGAGCAGCTTCATGTGCTTCTATTTTAAGGGAGATGATATCTGACTTCATTATGAATATTTCTTCATTTTCCTTTACTAGACTGCTCTCCATTTCTTCCTTGATTCTTATAGCTTTACATGTTTCGGCCTTGAGAAGTTTGATGTTAGATTTTAATTTGAAAATTTCTTCGTCCTTTGCTTTTAGTTGACATATCATGGTGTTTCTCTCCTTTTCTGCTTCATCAACATGTTCTTCTATGATTGCCAATGTTTCCATTGTCTTCTCAGCTCCTTGTGCTTTCTTCTTAAGTTCCTTGTTTTCCTTTTTCAAATTGATAATCTCTTCCTTGGTAGTCATAAGTTGAGTGAGGAGATCTTCTACAAAATCTTTTTCATTCTCTTCATCTTCTAGGTCTTCTTTAGCCTTGATGTCATCATTCTCATTTTCAGCTTCTATGATGGGTTCTAGATTTTCTTCTTGGTTTCCATCATCTTCTTGACTGATGGTCATGGTCAATGCTCCTTTTGAGTGAAGGACATGAAGTTTGTCCCATATACCCTTTGCTGACAAACATTTTCTTAAGTTGTTGTTTATAGAATCAGGTAGCCCATTCAAGATCGTCTTCATTGCTTTTGCATCATACTCCTTGGATTCTCCATCCATCATGCTATCAACAATCACTAATTTCCAAATTTCAATGCCTTGAGTCTTTAAGAAATTCTTCATTCTTGCTTCCAATATAATAAATTTCCCATTGAACCATGGAGCCTCCTCAAATTTATTGTCTTCTATTTTAGTGGTAGAGGGAGACATATCCTTAGGAGGATTGGAGACTTTCTTGCTTGACTTTGCCATTTGTGTTCTAAAGATCAACCTTCAATCTATTGGGCTTTGAATGAAGGTACTGGCTCTGATACCGATTGTTGGAAATACTAAGAGGGGGGGTGAATCAGTATTTATTTTCAACTGTTATTTTACCAGTTAAAACATTTATATTTAGAACACAAGATGAACAACAAGAATAAATGCTTTTATTAATTTAATCTTTGCAATAAAATAGATAAAAATATATATGGTTCCAATCTGTTGCCAAGCACCATCTTAGATTTTTGTGAGGCTCCAACCTCTAGAGCACCAACTCTATTTTTTCAAGGCACCAACCTTGGACTTAGGAGCACCAACTCCCAGGACACCAATCCTTCTAGTTCTGAGGCATCAACCTCAAGGGCTCCAACCCTCTGCTGTCAAGGCACAACCTTGGATATAGGAGCACCAACTCCAAGGACACCAATACTTCCAACTTCTGAGGCACCAACCCCAAGGGCTCCAACCCTCTGCTGTCAAGGCATGTTTCATAGTAATGTTCTGCTCCCAAAACTCTTCTTTATTGACTGTTTACAGCTTCACTGTAGTCTCCATGCTACAACATCAATGGCTACCAATCTTCATATGAAGAAGTCTTTACAACTCTTCATACTGTCCACACAGAGTCCGCAAAAGTTATCTCATGATGATATCAAATATCCATCATGATCTCTGATAATATCTCCACACAGCTTTAGTGAGTCTACTATTAGCTGCATTAAGCTCTGCACAAGAACCAACTCTCTGTTTCAAGCCTCTGTTCTCACTGTCATGGTGAATGCTTCTAGCGTGACTACTACATACTGTTCTTGCTATTGCAATCTCTTACTTCCCAGAAATACATTCACATATGCTTCAATACTGGTGCTAGCTACTGTTCCCTTCAAGCGATATCAAATGAAACTTTATTTATCTTTTCACAAAATTGTTCTTCAGGTTGTGTTATATACCTGATTAATTCATCGCTGGTTTGAGCCTTTCACAGGTTAGCCCGATCAATAGAGTTGCTCGTCCGTTGGCTTCCTCCTATCCTGCTAGACCTTTGGCTTCCTCCTGTCCTGCTAGACCTTTAGCCCTCTTCTGTCCTGCTAGACCTACGGCTTGCTCCTTTCTTCCAGTTTGCCAACCCCCAATCACCTTTTTTTTTCTCTGTTATATAAGCCTAATATGTTGACCTTTGGCTTCCTCCTTGCTCGCTTGAGGTTCGGCTTCCTCAACACTCACTTGACCTTTTAGCTTCCTTTGCGCTCGCTTGATTCTTCAGCTTCCCGATCTATGGCTTCCTCTATCTATTCGAGTGTTCCAATACTCACAGGGCACGTTAATTCAGAAGAGAGGCCGAATTACAATAGTGTTGCATATTAAAAAATATCAGAGAGGCCCTTTTTAATATTCATACAATATACATTAATTGTTCACGGACATCTCATTCCTTTAATCACAATTGCGGCTTCCGGAGGTCTTTTATAAGTCGTACCTATACCATAGCCAATGGCTGATTTCCCCTACCGGATGCGATATTAATTAAACTGCTTTTAATAAGTCTGTCAGGTCCACAACCTTATCGCAATCAGTGGTTTGAAACCCCTTAGATACTAGCAATACAACGCGGATGCGATATTACATTTAGTCATATTAAATGGTGCATTCGGGTCCACGTTATTATCGCAATCGGTGCTTTCAATGTGCTAAGGCTTTACAAGAGGCTTGCGATATGGCGGATGCGATATTTCAATAGGTGGTTTGCAATGGAGCCACGGGTCCACATGTATTATCGCAATCGGAGGTTTCGGGGGTGACAGCCCTTCATAACTGCGATTAGAAATTAAATCATGACTGTCGATCTGGCGCTTGATCCAACAGTTATCGCTTAGCCTGATCACCAACCAGTTTGCTCGATCTCCACCGTTGATCTCCTTCCATCAAATCAACAACTAATGCATTTTCCCGATCAATCAACTTGCATGACACTTTGTGACTATTGATCTGGATCCACTTGATCTGACGATCCAAAACGATTTTGGGTGAGACACAAGCACAGAGAATACCTGCTCAATAAATCTTTTTTCTCTCTCCTCGGCTGCTACGTGTCGAACGGTTAATGGAATCGGGTGACTACACTTCAATACAACTTACAACTTTTTATCCCCTCGAAATACCACTTATGGTTTTGAGAAACCACCTCTTCGCTGATTATATTCCGCGCTCTTCCACCATGCGATGACCGTTGATCTATGAGATCTAATGGATCCTGTGCACTCTCTGTCTGTTTCCTCCTTAACGTAATCTTGATTTCTTTTGATGGACTCTGTGTTAAAACCATGGTTTCTGCCACACTCCATTTAACACACGACATTCATATATCGATTCATTCACTTAATATTAGATCGCCATTGATCCATTCAGTGGGAATAGAAAGAAATACCTGGTTAACTGTTGAACGCAGATACACAGAGTAACGAGAGTCCACACCAAGCACAAGTCTTGTCCTCTCGGCTCAATTTCAACAATAAATTTACCTCTGTCTCAAACCCTCTCTAACACTCAACCTCTCGCTTCTCACCTCATCTCAGCTCCCTTGACTTTCCACTCTTCTCTGGTCTGATATGGCTCCTCTGTTAACTCCTCTGATACTCTGCAGTTCTTCTTTGGCATATATTACATGCGATACTCCCGATATGGCTCCTCCTCAATCTTCCACTCTTACACTAACTTGCCTTTCCTGTGGCTTCCAATACTGCTCCAATACCTCTTCTCTGCTTTGATAGCTCTGCTCTGATAACTCCTATGAATTCTGATATTCTCTCCAATGGCTTGACTGTCTTGGATTTCCTCTAGTTTCTCCTCATGGTTTCTTGCTCCTATTTCTTCACAGATTTTCTCTACTTCTCCTTGGCTTCATATCATCATTTAGTATCCTAGGATATTTCCATATTGACATACTCCTGTTGCTTCATGGATCTGCTCTACTTGGCTTCACATCATTGTTTACTGTCTAGAATATTGCCATATTGACATCAATGACAACCTAGATTAACACTTAATGTTGATATGAACAAAAGGAAACTAATGCACATACAATCAATCAATATTTTTGCAAGAATGAAGACGTTACGACAGTTCCTTTTGGAAGTAAATGAAGACTTTTATGACACTTTATTTTCAGCAAAGATTAATCAACTATAATCTAACTTTGATAATGCATTAATAGTGATAAAGAAATAATTTAAGAAACAATAAACAATCAAGGCCAAAGTAGGGCTAGGAAAGGAAACACAAATTGATTTTAGAGACACAACAATCATTGATCTTTCAGCAAGCAAAAACAGAATGAAATTTGGGAAAAATCAAGTCAAAGGTGGGATTTTTTACCTTAGGAGGATCAGCGCAGCCCTGAATGGGAGACAGTGCACTTCAGAGCACTATCCCCAAGCCAAGGGTGCTCTACAGTGCTCTGTGTCCTAACCAAGCCTACACTGGTGGCAGAGAGGCCATTCTAGGGGCTTTCAAGCACAATTTTTAACCAAAAAAACACTTCAAAAAGGCTGAAACAAGATCAATGGAGGCAAGTAAAGTCTACTAGCGTGTACTAGGATGAAGGTAAACTACCTGGAATGATGATCGCTCCCCAGCGGAGTCGCCAATTTGTTATGTGGAATTTTGCATCTACGGATAAACACAATTTCCCTAGGTGGGTAGCTACACCTAGAACAACAGATTTAAAGAGTTTAACCTTTTTCTATAGAAGATAAATAAGACAAGTGACCTACTTGTTATATTTCGCTTCCCTTTGTCTCCTTTGAATAGCTCTTGTTGCTCCTTCTCGAATTGAATCCGCTCGATAAGTACCTGCAATCATAAACAGAGGACAAAAACCAATCAAAGCAAGAGATCTATCTACTATAAGCAAATGGATTCGAAAGCATTTACACATATAATCATCATACATAAAGACAAAAATATGGAAAATGGTGTAAACAACTTTATTAAGTATAAGGAAGAGTTATAACCAAAGAAGTACGATCCCATGTCACTCATCCAGCTTGAGTTCCATCCTTCATCACACCAAAAGCACAACACTTCAGCAGCATAACAATACTTGCTTACAATCTCAAACCTCAAACCAAAATTATCTCCTTAGAAATTCTCAAAGTCCAGCCCCTGATCACTATGATGAGTGCTCAATTTATAGGGAAATGGAGGTAGTTTTGTCATAAATTGGGCATTGAATGGCTTTCCAATTTGGGAATTAGTTTCCATGGAGGAAGGGATGAGAGGATAGGAGGTTATTTGATTCATTCCATATCCAATTTCGAGCTCATAGGAGAGGATAAGAGGTGGGGATCTTCTAGAATGATCTTGAATGAAGGAATATTCCAAGAACCCTATGAATATTTCTCTCAATCTCACCAAGCACAGGTCAAAGTGGGCCTAGGTGCTCTGCAGAGCATGCTTGAATGGGCCTAAGTTCTCTGCAACACACTTACCCCTGACCAAGGCTGCACTGGTCCCTCAAAGAGCCATTTTAGGATGTCTTCAGGCCAAGAAACTCTCAGGAATGATGGCATTCAATGTGATGAATTTTCTAGGGCATGTAGCAACTGAATTAGGGTTTGATGAGCCCTAAAAGTACTGATCTGAATGATGGGAGTGGTACCCAAATAGACCTGTAACACCTAGCCCCCTAATTCCTTTGTTATCCATGGATATCTCAGCCTTAGCACTAACTCAAGTTAGTACTTCCTGATCACTATTAATATTTAGGCTTATTGTCTGTTAAAAAAAAATATTTGTCCACTTGGAAACTTGTACTATACACTTTTTCTTGTTGTTCCAGTATTATTTAGCCATTAGAAATTTCATAAATATGCTTCCATCTTACTTTTAGATGACCCACAGGCCTGCGACATAGATATATAGGGTTCGATCTTTTCCAATACCAGCAGGGGTAAGGAACAAAGAATACCACAAAACAATACACATAAAACTCACCTTGGCAATCCTCCCTTAGCAACTCGACAATCTTCCAAAGTTAACTATTGGCTAGTCAACTCTTTGCTCCTCAACTTGACCTTCATCTCCCTGAGTGCCTATTTTCTATCTCCTTAGCTCAACCTTGTTATCACTCTGAATTTGGACCTGTTATCTCCCTCAATTTTTCCTTGTCTACCTTTCTCTCAACCCGGTTTTGGAGTATTTTAGCCTTGTGAGCTCATAAATTATATAGGATTAGTCGTCATGATGTTCTGGAGTAGAATATGACAACCACAATGCATAGAAAAATACAATTATGACAACAAGTTTATTACATCATTATTGGCATGTATAGGCAGTGAAAAACATGTCAAATGCATATGTTAATAGAGACTCATAAACATTAAGTGAATGCCACCACTCAAGTTACACTAGTGGTCAACTTGACCATATCTCCCTTGCCTAGATTTTGGTCTACCTTTAAATTCTCTTGCTTGATAAATGAACAAGTTGCTTACATCAAATAGACCACACTTATGGTATTTATATAGTGTTTGATGTCATCATTTTGGGGACCAATTTGTCTTGGGGCTACCCTTTCCACCAGCTAGGCTAACCAGCAACTGGAAGGATGAAGAATGAATCTTTAAAAAATGGTTTCTCCTCAACTGTGAGGAGTTAGAAGGTGTTTCGTATATAGTTGGAAAGGTCTCGAAATGTGTTATTTGACTATGTAACTTTCTCTTTCATTTGGACCACCTTTGACATCAATAAAAACAATTTTAAATAGGATTAACCTTTTATAATACCTCTAGTAATGACTAGTTGGACCTCACTCTCAAAATAATAATATATTTATTTGTCATCCATAGCTCGAAGAATAAGTGAATTCAAGATAAAATAATTTTATTACATAGATTGTCCACATAAAGAGTTTGACTTAACTTGATTTGACCCTTAGAAGTGCAAAATTTTCTTTGATTTGAACCTAGAGAGGAAATAAATAAAGAATAGTTTCCCAAGAATGCTCAATACCCAACTCAAGATGACCCAGCAATTAGGTGAGATAGCTCACTCCACTTTACTTGGCTCAATTTGTTGGAAGGTGTTTTCATTGCTACAACACCCTCAAAAAATTTGGCCTACGCTTAATTTTGGAGCCTTGGTCTTGTATATTGTCATCGCAAACATTGAAACTCGTTCCATGTGTTTTCTTGAAGTGTTTCGATCCCTTTTGCAAGATAGGAAAAATATCGTCTTTTCACATGTAAGTTGTCACACAATGTGTATAGGAATGCTTTAGTAGTTTCAAGGGATTACATTTGCCTAAATGGGTTGATCTAACCTTGTAAACATCTGTCATACTCATTTATAAAGTTTGAAGCATTGTCGCACAAGTGTCATCATGGTCATCGCAAAGTGTATCTTTAGTATCGCACTTGTCGTAAGTGGTCGTAAAGTCGTTGCACTAAGGGAAGTTTGTTATTCACGTGTCCTAGATGATCTATGTTGTTGTATTGTCAAGTATTCAAAGTGTGTGATCGTAGTAGAAGTCTTATCACTATTCACATCACCCTCACTGATCCCGCACTTAGTCAATTTTTGAAAACTTTCCGATCAAGCAACTTAGCCTCAGCTAGCCTTCCTGAACTGCGCATTGTGTAGTCTCAGCCCTCTAGTTATGACCTTGCCTCTTTAGAATACACAACGTGCAGTTCTTGCCTCCTAGGACTGTTGCATTGTGCAGTTCTGGTGCTCAAGCCTAAACCTTGGCTCCCATAATTGCGCAATCCATATTCCCATCTTAGCATAAACTACACATTGTGTAATCGGTAGCCTCAAGCTCAATCCTTGAGCCCCTGAGCTACACAATTCCATAATGGCCCAACCTCCTTTGTCTCCCGAAAATTCATAGTGGTCTTATTCAATGTCCATCCCCTCATCCTGCCACACTGACCTTCAAAATTGTGTAGTTTCCTCCCTCAGCCTAGCCTGGATTGTGCATTGCGTAGTCTTAAGGCTCAAGACTCACCCTTGACTGCTTGAACTACGCAATTTCACAGTCACTGAGCCCCTCTCCCATCTTGTCACCCATTTCCAGCTCAGTTAATGGATCAATACGCGCTATCTTAGACTAGGGTTTTTTGTCGGACTGATTTCGTCTTGCCATGAGTGAAGTGCAGATACAGGTACCTTATCATGCCATGGAAAGATGATGAAGAAGGAAAAAATGTTGAAAGACCTATTTGTAACATAGTATAAGCTGATCAATCGAGAGAAAGCAAAGGAGCACTAGTATGCAACCACAACTCAAGACTCCATATCAGTGAAGACTCCTTACTATCAAGTCATACAGAGGTGGATAGAAGAATACTCTCAAGTAGGCACATAGCAAGGAGCAACACGAGTGGCTTGACATTTCCATATCATCAAGAAGTCCATGTAAGCAGTGTCATGTCATGTCATTCCATGAGTTTTCACATGCCACACCATGTTGTGGATGATATAAATTATGTTTCGAAAATGTATTATAAAGTGGAAGTCCAAATGACATGTATGGAATATGAAGAGTCATGTAAATTTGAAAAGTCATAGGAAGTCAAACAGTCATGAGGGTAGATGAAGAGTCACAAGGAAGGTGAAGCATCACCTCCTCATTTGTTATATATACACCCTCATAATATGAGCAAAGGACTTTTCACCTTGGCTCCTCCCTCGAAGCATTAGAGATACAAGCTAGTAGTTTTGAGGAGAAAGGAATGGCTCCAACACTCCACTATTGGATCTAGTGGTGTTCAATGTATACATGTGTCTTGGAAATTTTACTTAATATCAGAAGCCTTATGGCCAACATGCTCTTCATGCATGGATTATGAATATTTGTAAGACTATTATGTGAATGTTTGTAATTCATGTTTTCTTTCATATGTGCTAAAGTAGTTGAACTATTTCGTTTATTTTGGTACTTATCATATTGATAATTTGTTGTAATTGTTATTATCGATATCGCATCATCATGGACCATTTCACTAGATATTAGACAAATCTTCCTTGTTACATTGGATGCAATAATTGTCGCATCTCTATGGACTATTTCTCTTGATGTTGAACTGATTCTTCTTGTTTATGTGTGTCTTTACTAGGGTGGTACTATTACCTCTCTCTTAGAGGCTCACTTCTCCTCACCCTCCATAGTAAAATAACTTTGACACACATACAATCAAACACTCACCAGGCACACCCCCTTGCTTTTCGAAGTCACATTTTCACTCCTCTCTATTATTGACAGTTAGAGCCAATGCATATATTTAAGACAATCAACAACCGAGCCATATTCCAGATGGGGATCCTATCCCAAACAATGTGAGGTATAATTGGGACCACATATCAGGGATATCCATTGAATGTTGGCCAGTCCAGTACCATCAACATTTCTAGTGCTAGTAGGATGGAAGCCAAATTTTTATTGATGATAAACTCACCCACCTAAATATTACTTCCTTCGATCAAGGTAGTAATATACCCATCAACTCCCCTGTGAATATTCTTGAAGTTGGAAATCCTTGTCAACCCAAGACTATACAAACTTGTGAGATATCTTATGACCAAATCCAGGCCACCTGCCCTATCACCTGTAAGTTTGCAAGAGCTATTGGACTAATACCCAAAGTACACAATCTTCCATACTTTCCAAAGAGGAACCCAACCACCCCCACTGGGATAGTGGTTTCAACATTTGAAGATTTGTTTCTTGCCACCCTTGAAGAGTTAGCAGACTATGAAGAGAATGCAGAAAAACCAGAGCAACCTCCATCATTCAACGATGGTGACGGTGACAATGTGGTACTCTCGGATGATACCTTCCACAGGTTAGGCGATGAAGAAGAAGAATAAGACCAATATGATTCTGAAGAAGAGGGGGTAAACAATGACGAAGACATGGTAGACCAAGATCTAGACTGGATGACTCAGGGCCCATTTACACTGTCGGTTGTGTTACACAATATGCTGAGGCACTTGGCAAGGTTGTTAATAAAGTATGACCCTAACAAAGTAGTGAAGGTGGAGGATCACCTGGAAAACTTTTACTTGCATCTACAAATGCTTGAGGTACATTATGATGATGTTTCATGTGGAATATTTTTGTGTACCTTAGATGGCAGAGAAACTGTATGGTATCACAGCCTTCCTCCGAACTTGATCCAGAATTGGAGGGGTTTTAATAAAAAATTTCTTGATAAATTTGCTGATGATAAAACCCCCACCATGCTTTTAAGAGACTTGGGTAGTCTCAAGATGGAGCATAAAGTTAAAGTGAAAGATTTCAATCATAGGTTTAATTGTATCTTGAATAGATTTCCGACAGACACGAAACCTCATGACTCTATCACTATCAATTATTTCACATCTGCCTTACCAACAATCATTGCATAGTTCGTGAAAAGAATTGTGAAGCCAACTTTGGCTGAGAATTTTGAAGAGGCAATGGCAGTTGAAAAGGACTTGTGTGCGATTGGAGTCATTGTAGATGATGAATCAACAAAGGACTCCAAAGGCACGGGTAAAAGGTCTCAGGCCTCCGTAAGCATGTCTAAGGAGAAAGAATCAACTGATCTTGAGACATTGGCCCACACTGTCAATTATTTGTCCAATGAGTTGGCAGAATTGAAACAAAGGTTAAGCGAGACTACCATGAGCAGCAAACCTCCTAGATTCAACATTCTAAGAAGGTTGCTAACTTTGGCAACAACAACAACCAACCGAACAAGTCTGCGCAAAGCTCAAATATTGTGTTGAATGTTGAGAGTATGGGCATGGATCAATATTGTTCGTTTCATCAAGAGTATCATTCAGAAAAGACATGCCCGCAATGGAACCACAACATGAACGCTCTTGTTGCGCACATTATTGATATAGTGCTTTTAGATGAGCAAACTGAGCCTACAAAGAGAAGGAAGAGAATGTTGCAACCGAAGAAACTACAAGTGTCGGAAACGCAGTGAACACACTCAGTTATGTTTTCACAGCTGAGAAATGGAGTGTCAAAGAACAACCACTAAGTGAGGCCTCGACTCAATAGAAGAACACTCAATACAAATTGAGAAGCCAAGGGCCAACCTTCACACAAGATTTGACAAATAAGAATTTGAAAGAGCATTTGCTGAGAAAGATCACACCACCTGTCAACTCATTTTAGAACACTCAGAGAAAGTATGGCAATGCAGCTACAACAATAGGTACTTCTGCAAACAGTAAAGTAAGCCCATCACTCTGAAAATAGCAGATAAGGAAACTACACTAGACACTTCGGCAATGTATCCTGCACTAGATTATAACATAGTTGAAGCTATGAAGAAAGCTCACGTGAATATCTCTCTTTTTGACTTGACTAAGATCATGAGCCAGGGGGAATTGTTTGTCCGCACACTCGAACAGTCTACCTCAAGTAATGGTGCTTCTTCATTGAAGGGATTTGGTATGTCCTCTGGTTCTCTCAAATCTGTACTTAATTCTTTAACGTTAGATGCAAACACAATTTTCCCTCCATTTATGTTAATGTTTGAATATTTCAATTATAATGTGCACAATTGCTTAGTTGATTCTGGTGCATTTGTGAACATAATTCCTTCATTGGTAGCAAATAAATCAATGCAAAATGGGATGAAACAAATGGACAGATCATTCAGCTGGACAAGACTCTTATCTATGTGATTGGTGAACTCATAAATGTGTTAATACACTTATCATCTAACCAACAATTTCACCAATGTATAAACATAGTAATTGTGGACATTCTGGAAGCATATGGTGTATTGTTGAGCAGAGACTGGTCCATAAAGTTACAGGGGAATTTTGTGATGGACTGGTCACATTTATGGCTTTTGTAAAAGGGAAGAAACAACTAGATCTGAGTGAACCCTAAGTGATACATGAAACACATGGTTGCTCCCTTAGAAGGCAAAAATGAGTCAATGACCTTCACAAATATTATCTTTGGGAATTGCTTTCTTGAGACTGATATGGGGTGCTATCTTACTCAAACATCCCCAATACTTCCTGACACACAGTTGGAGCTCCTTCCTAGTCAAACTGGTGAAAATGATATTTGTACAATTAGTAGTAGTAGTAATAATAGTACTAGTGTAGCACATAGTCCTTGTACATATGATGTTTGAACATTGTATTTTGATGGTTCCAAAATACATGAGGGATCTAGAGCTGGTTTTGTTTTAGGAGACCCGTGATAGAGGAAACATTTGATCTCCAACTGCTTGGAATTTGAGTGCTAAAACAACACCGCATAATACAAAGCACTCATCTTGGGTTTGCAAAGAGCCCTTGACCTCAATGTTGCAGTTATCAAAGCAATATGTGACTCAAAATTTATCATATGATAGGTACGTGATACTAAACATTATGTGTCACCTCATCTCAAGAGTTACCAACAATAGGTATGGCGTTTTATTAAGCATTTCCAAGTGTTCAATATTATTTATGTTCCTAGATTACGCAATGCAGTTGCGGATGCATTGGAAAATGCTGCTGCGAGGTTGTTATTGCTTAGGGACAATTTTTCTGTAGAGATTGTTTATAAACCATCTCTCCCTAACAACATCACTAACTTACACATTTTCAATGATGACCAACAAAGACAACACTTCATGGAAAACGTTGATGTATTCAAGGACGTAGCTATCGACGAAGATGAGCACGAGAAAGTGTTGCAGGATGCAACTTGCACAAGCAAAGAGAAACCCATGCACAAAGGCGTGGTATCACTGAAAAAGTTGTATGACTTGAAAAACTCCGACTGATAGTCAATGTGAAAGACCACAGTTTGATGCTATCGCACGAGAAAATAAATCTTGGCATAGAAAAAGATCTGAAGTTTGTTAATCTTGGTACTTGTTTCACACCATAGGAGACACAAGCTTTCATCCACCTATTCAAGCAATACCGAGATGTATTTGCATGGACATACGATGAGCTCAAAACTTATGACACACGAATAATCCAACATGTGATTCTAATCAAAGAAGGGGCCAAGCTGTTTCAACAAAAGTTGTGGAAGGTACATCCAATGCTTGATACTTTGATTCAAAAGTTGTTGATGAAACTATTGGATGCTCAAATCATATACAAAGTGCGACATTATATATGGGTATCGAACTTGGTACCAATGAGAAAAAAGTCTGGGAAAATCCGCTTGTGCATTGATTTTTGCAACTCGAACCATGCCTCGGACAAGGATAATTACCTTGTGTCATCTATGGAACATATACTGCAAACATTATTAGGATAAGAGATGGTTTCTTCATTGGATAAATCTTCTGGTTACAACAAAGTTCTAGTCTCAGATCCTCATAGACTAAATGCAACATTCTGCATGAAGTGGGGTACATTCGCATTTAAAATAATTCCATTTCGGTTGATCAATCCCAGTGAAACATTTCAATGTGCCATGGACATTGCATTCCATTGGCTGATTAGACATAGCTTAGTAATCTATCTCAATGATGTCATGGTATTTTCTAATCAGAGATCCAACCACATACGCCACTTGAAGAAAATTTTCGAGCGATGTTGCAAATACGGGATATCCCTTAATCCCAAAAAAAGTGTTTTCGTAGTGTTCAAAGGTAACCTCTTAGGCCATGTCATTTCCAAAAGTGGGATTAAATTAGACCCAAAGAGTGTCAAAGTCATCATGTAGATTCCCTTCCCAGTGAACAAGCAATCTATGCATTCCTTCTTGGGGAAGATCAATTTCCTCCGCAAATTTATCTTCGATTATGATCAAATTGTTAAACCCATACAGGAGATGGTTAAGAAGGATGCGATATATAAATGGGATAAAATGGAAAAGGATGTGTTTTCCCATATTAAGCAAGCCATTACAGAAACACCCACTTTGTATAGACCATATTTCAGCAAATATTTTCTACTCTACATCTTCGCTTTTGATACTTCTCTTGCCATAGTGCTTAGTCAAAAAGATGACCAAAATAATGAGAGGCCAATATATTTCATGAGTACCAGCCTTCAGGGACCCGAACTCAACTATCCCTCCATTGATAAGCACACATACATATTTTATAAGGTGGTGAAACATTGCTGGCCCTATCTCTTGAAAAATCATTGCATCATCTTTGTTCCACACCCAATAGTCAGATCATTGTTCATTCAACAAGAGATGTGTGAGATAAGAGCGAACTAGATGATCGGTTTACAGGAGTACAATATGGATTTCAAACTAGTTCACACAATCAAGGGTTATGGTCTTTGTCAGTTAGAAACATAAGCAATAGATGCGAAAGTAGAAGATTCATCTGGTTGGGAGCATGAAATCAAAATGTACAATGTTGAACGAGCTTCCCCCACTACCATTGTGAACTCTTGGTATAAATGTGTGCACCAATGCCTTGAGCACAACATTTTTCCCTCCCATTTATTCGCACGACAGAATAGGGCACTCAGACTTAAAGAATTATCTTATCAGTTGGTGCATGGGGTTCTTTTCAAGAAGCACCATAATGGAGTGTTGCTCATGTGCCTAGAAGCGCATGATTCAGAGAAAGGATTGCATGATCTCCATGACGGACCAACCGACGAACACTTCGCGGGTAACACAATTGTGCACAAGTTTATGCGGGCGAGTTTCTATTTGGTCCACATTATTCAAAGATTCTCACGCCTATGCCCACAAGTGTCTAGTTTGTCAAAGGTGTGCCGACAGAGGAAAGATGTCAGCTGACACATTTTTGCCTATTGCAGTGGAAGAAGCATTTCAACAGTAGCACTTAGATGTCATCGGAGAAACATTAGGGTAATTTTGAGGTCTAAAATCGGCCTCCTAAGGAAATTATAAAATAATAGTGGAAATAATAAAATAAGATTAGATTACATCATCTAATTTTAGAGGGAAAAAAAACTATTTTTTCAACTCATATTTTCAACTTATCTCCCTATGGTTTTACTCAAATTTTGAGTGGGAACACTCGTTAGATGCGGAATTTGATTCTTCATCCAAGGAGTACCCATGTTGCATATTTTCGATGGACCCTGCTACATGAAAAATGAGAAAGACATGAAAAAACGTGATTGCAATCACATTTTTCATGTATTTCTCATTTTTCATGTAGCAGGGTCCATCGAAAATATGCAACATGGGTACTCCTTGGATGAAGAATCAAATTCCGCATCTAACGAGTGTTCCCACTCAAAATTTGAGTAAAACCATAGGGAGATAAGTTGAAAATGTAGTTTCATTATTTTATTTTTAATCTTTTTTACCCCAAAAATGGTGAATCATCCCCCATGGTTGACATCATCATCTTGAATCCTATTGGTTCTTATAAATTCTATTTTGGTTGTACATTTTTATTAGGAGGCCCATTTAAGACCTCAAAATTTCTCTAATTTCTTTCTGCATCTGTCAAAGCAGCACCGCTACATCCTCACTGCTACAGACTATTTCACATGGTGGACAGAAGTAGTTCCGCTTAAACAGGTGAATGATCAGGAAGTCATCAACTTACTTAAGAATAATATCATTTCCAAGTTTGACATTCAGAGTTCACTTTGTTTCGATAATGCAACATATTTTTCATCGTTAAAATTATATGAATTTGTATTATAAAATGGATTTGTATTGAAACATTCAACTAACTACTATCTGCAGGGAAATGGTCTTTCTGAGCCCACAAATAAGAACCTTATCCATATCATCAAGAATACCATCTTCTCTGAAAAAGGAATTGACACTCCGCTTTGGTAAATGTGTTATAATTTTAGTATGGGTGACTTAGTGTTGAAGTGGCACAAATCCCATGAGGACAAAGGAAAACACACTAAGTTTCAATGCATGTGGATTGGACCATTCACTATTCACGAAAAGCTTGGCCAACACACACATTGTCTACAATCACCAGACGGGAAGATTGGATCTCTCCCTATAAATGGCCAATATTTAAAAAATTATTTTCAATGATGATATGGGGATGTGCCCTGCACTATGTACACAGTCTTTTCTTGATTGCTTGATTTTTGTTTTTGTTTTCATCATGTAAATAAATGTTACATGTCAACATGTTTTTTGGTTTCTTTGTGTGTGGCTGAATTAAAATAGTTTTGTGACACTTCAACATTTGGCTAACCTTCGGTTTGTCTTCCTTGTGTTGGTTATATCTTTTGGTCGATGAAGTTTCGACATAAAATGTGATCCGTTCGTGAGAATAGTTTTGGTTGAACCATGAAATTTTGTCTATTCAAGAAACTTTATGCCCACACTCGATTCTTATGTTCAATGTTTTCATGCTTATCCAATTAGTAGAAGAGGAGAAGGGGAAAAACCTAAACGAGCAAACCTAAATCAGAGGTCCCTATATGCTTCTTTGAAGGAACAACCTCTCCTTCTCTCAATAAGTCGGGATCCCTCTTCCACCCTAAAATGAATAAGTGCCAATATACATTCCTATAAAAATAAATAAATAAAGGTGAAAGAAGAGAAAGGCATCCTACGTAGAGAGGTGAAGCAATCAAATCTGTAAGGGTACTAACCAAGCTTGCTGGCATCGGAGCAATGTTTGTGTTCCTATAGTGACTCTTTCAGGGTACTGTCTAGGCCTGCTAGTAGTGGAGCAACACCAGAGATGAAAAATCATACTCTGAAAATATGAAGCTCTCGAACTTCACTACCCTTCCCAACTCAAACCATTGCGATATTGTTGAATCTAATGTTGTGCTCAACCGAGAAGGTGTAAATGGGACCATGCTTTTTTTACGGGGTAAGTGGGGAGACCAAAGTAATCTATGCGATGAATCAATACTCCACAAAGAACCAAGACCTTGCACGTACGAGTTAACCAAGGCAGAGAAGTTGGAATTCTACCAGTGTGTTTCCAAGTGTTGTTGTTGCTACAACACCCTCCAAAATTTTGGCCTACGCTCAATTTCAGAGCCTTCCTTGGTCTTGTACATTGTCATCGCAAACATTGAAACTCATTCTATGTGTTTTCTTGAAATGTTTCGGTCCCTTTTGCAAGATAGGTAAAATGTTGTATTTTCGCATGTTAGTTGTCACACAATGTGTATAGGCCCATTTTGGTGGTTTCAAGGGATTACCTTTGTGTAAATGAGTTGATCTAACCTTGTAAACATTTGTCGTACTCATTTCTAAAGTTTTAAGCATTTTCACACGAGTGTCGTCATGGTCGTCGCAAAGTGTATATTTAGTATCACACTTGTCGTAAGTAGTCATAAAGTCGTCACACTAAGGGAAGCTTGTTGTTCACATGTTTTAGATGATCTATGTTGTTGTGTCATCAAGTATTCTAAGTGTGTGATCACAGTCGAAGTCTTATCACTATTCACATCAGCCTCACCGATCTCGCACTTAGTCAATTTTTGAAAACTTTCCGATCAAGCAACTTAGCCTCATTCGGCCTTATTGAACTGTGAATTGCAGTCTCAGCCCTCTAACTAAGACCTTGCCTCTTGACATTGCACAATGCATAGTTCCTGCATCTTAGTACTTATGCACTGCGCAATTCCAGTGCTTAAGCCCAAACCTTGACTCCCACAATTGTGCATTACAAAATCCCTATCCTCATGCTCAACCCTTGAACCCATGAGCTGCGTGATTGCACAATGACCCAACCTCCTCTATCTCCCAGAACTATGCAATGGGATGATTAAATTTCCATCCCCTCAGCCTGGCACACCGAACTTCAAAATTGTGCAGTTTCCTCCCTCAACCTATCCTAGACTATGCATTTCATAGTTTCAAGGCTCAAGGCTCACCCTTGACTGCTTGAACTACACAATTGCGTAGTCACTGAGCCCCTCTCCCATCTTGTCACCTGGTTATGGCTCAATCAATGGATCAATATGCGCTATCCTAAACTAGGGGTTTTTATCAGACTAATGTCATCTCGTCATGAGTGAATTGCAGTTACAAGTACCTTATCATGCCATGGAAAGATGATGAAGAAGGGAAACATGTTGAAATACCTCTTTGTAGTTGAGTATGCAAGTTAATAAACCAAGAGAAAGCAAAGGAGAACCAATTTGCGACAACAACTCAAGACTTCATATCATTGAAGACTCCTTACTATCAAGTCATACGAAGGTGGATAAAAGAACACTCTCAAGAAGACACATAGAAAGGAGAAACATGAGTGGCTTGACCTTTCCATATCATCAAGAAGTCAATGTCAGCAGTGTCATGTCATGAGTTGTCACATGCCACACCATGTTGTGGATTATGTAAATTATGTTTCAAAATTGTATTGTAAAGTGGAAGTCCAAAGGACATGTATGGAATATGAAGAGTCATGTAAAGTTGAAAAGTCATAGGAAGTCAAACAATCATGAGGATAGATGAAGAGTCACAAGGAAGGTGAAGCATCACCTCCTCATTGGTTATATATACACCCTCATTGTATGAGCAAAGGACTTTTCAGCTTGGCTCCTCCCGGAAAGCATTAGAAAGACAAGCTAGTCCATTTGAGTAGTAAGGAGTGGCTCCAATGCTCCACTATTAGAGCTAGTGGTGTTCATTGTATACATGTGTCTTGGAACTTTTACTTAATATCAGAAACTTTATGGCCAGCACGTTCTTCATTCATGGATTATGGATATTTGTAAGACTATTATGTGAATGTTTGTAATTCATGTTTTCTTTCATTTGTGCTAAAGTAGTTGAACTATTTCAGTTATTTCAGTACTTATCATATTGAGAATGTGTTGTAATTGTTATTATCACTGTCGTGTTCTCGTGGACTATTCTACTAGATATTAGACAGATCTTCCTTGTTACATTGTTTGCAATAACTGTCGCATCCTATGGACTATTATGTTTGATGTTGAATGGATTCTTCTTGTTTAGGTGTGTCTCTAATAGGGCGGTACTATTACCTCTCTCTTAGAGGTTCATTTCTCCTCCCCCTCCGTAGTAAAAGAACTTTGACACACATATGACTGAACACTCACCAGGCACACCCCCTTGCTTTTCAAAGGCACATTTTCACTCCTCTCTCTCGCTGATAGTTAGAGCCAAGGCGTATCTTTAAGAAAACCGACAACTGGGCCATATTCTAGATGGGGCTCCTATCCCAAATGGTGTGAGGTCAAATTGGAACCACATATCGGGGAGACCCCTTGAATGTTGGCAGGTCTAGCACCGTCAATAGAAGGTATGTTCAAATTGGTCCATGGAGGTTTGAATTGGTTGAAAAGATGTTGATTTAGCTTGATAGTGGCTATAGGTCCAACAATCCTCTCGATAACTTAACCACCCCAATGTATCACATTATTGATCTCAACAACTAGTAAAAGGGGTCCAAAATGTTCCATTAGCCAGATCTCCAATGCCTTTGCTCCTTTTGACTTGGGGGCTTAACTTCCCTTGGAAGCTTGACCATTTTAAATGTTCCAATAGACTCCAACTATTAATTTAACCCCTTGCATTGTCTCCTTTAATACCATATGGTGCTTTGAGCTAAGATGTCATCATGGATGAACTATATCTCCAATGCACTAAGGAATTTGAGGATTATGCCAACTAGGTTTTGTTTAGTCAATTTTGTAGATAACATTTGAAATAAATATTACCTCTTCATGCCAATATTTGGCCTTGTTTTTCCACCTGGAACTCCTACGTGCAACTAGATCACCTTTTTGAGTGATTCCTTCATCTTTTGTGAAAAATTCCATGTGGCATGTCATCTACATTTTATTCCAAGCAATCCAAATCCAAGTGGAATTTTTTGAATGCTACACCAAGGCTAAGGATGCATATAGACTCTATGACACATGACCATGTGGTAAGACATAGGTGTGCATGAAATGGGTTGGAATTGTTGGAGAATCTACTAGGGCATCTATTTAAACCAATTCTCCTTAACCTTAATAATTGCTTGTGAACTTTAGTTATCTTTTTTTATTTATTTATTACATATTTTCATCCAACAATCATGAAGGGAAAAATAAATAAAGACAATATACATAATAAGTAGGCTCCAAGCCATGAAAAAACCCCTCCAAGGGGAAAACCTAGAAATAATTTGTTCTCTTCTTATAAAATTTGCTTCAAATGAGAAAACCAAGAACCAAACCTCTAGACCAAGACCATAAGGGGAATTTTGAGGTCTAAAATGGGCCACCTAAGAAAATGTAAAACCAAAATAAACTTTATAAGAACCAATAGGTTTCAAGATGATGATGTCAACCATGAGGGATGATTCACCATTTTTGGAGTAAAAAAGTAAAAAACTTAAAAAATAATAAAATAATAAAACTACATTTTCAACTCGTATTTTTAACTGATCTTCATTTAGTTTTACTTAAATTTCAAGCGGGAGTACTTGTTGGATGAAAAATTTAATTCCTCATCCAAGGGATACCCCTGTTGCATACTTTCAATGGACCCTGCTACGAAAAATTGGAAATACGTGAAAAAACGTGATTGCAATCACGTTTTTCATGTATTTCTCAGTTTTCGTGTAGTAGGGTCCATCAAAATTATGCAACATGGGTGCTCCTTGGATGAGGAACCAAATTATACATCCAATGACTGTTGTCGCTTGAAATTTGAGTAAACCCATAGGGAAATAATTTGAAAACATGAGTTTAAAAAATATTTTTTCTTTTTTCCCTTTAAAATTTGATGATGTAATCTAATCTTATTTTATTATTTCCACTATTATTTTATAATTTCCTTAGGAGGCCCATTTTATACCTCAAAACTCCCCTAATTATCCTCCAAGCACCAAGTCAACTCTCCAAGGATTCCTTCCTTTAGCAATTCAAAGTATTCAAAGTCAACAAGAGTCGACCTTTCTTCATTTTGCTTCAAATCTTAACTTCAACCCCTAACTCGGATCTACAATCTCGACCCGCAAATTTCAGCCCTACAATAGCTGCAAAAACCCTAACACCACATGTGTGGGTAGAAGAAATCAAATATAGGTCTCCTTCCTTCATTTTAGCTTTCTCCTTTGCTTCTAGACTTTTTGGCTTCATGTTTTTTATCTTCTTGCAACAAAGTTTTGAGCCTACAAGTAGATATGAAATTTCAACCCCGCAAGAACAACAAAAACCCTAGATCCTTCACACATGTGAAAGAAAGATGGTCACAAAATTCAAATTTTTGGTTTCTTCTTGAGATGCTTCCTTCTCCTAGACCTTCGCTTCCTCTTCTTATTCTTTCTGGCTTATAATCGAATTTCAAAAATTGTGTGTCCCAAATGAAGTTGAATTGATCTTATATATACCCATATGTGAGGATCAAATTACTCCAAATAGAACCAACTTGGTCTTGGATGTCCAATTTGACTTTCTAGATTCAAAATAAATTCTTTTACAAGTTACAACTATCCCAATAGGGTCTTATACAAATGATATTGACTCTCTTGACTCATGACAATTATTATTATGACATGAAAAACCTTAGGCGCATGAAGAACATGCTTAACCTAGATGACCAATCAAAAGAAGCATGAAACCCATGCTTGAAAATAATATTTTTCTCTCTTGATTTTCTTGGTACATAATATATACATAATGACATGAGTATAATGACAATCATGAATACCAAAACTAGTTACATTTTCCAACGCTCCCTCTTAACTAAAGAGGTATTCATAATTTTACCAATGATACAAGGATATTCTCAAACTGAAGAGTTATCATAAGAAGAGTCGGATTGGTAAGCCATCTTTAGGCATCAACATCATAACTAGCATTGTCAACATAGTAAGGAATTAACTGACAAGCTCTTCTCATATTACAGCATAAGGTTGGGAGGCTTTACGTGAGATACCACACTACCTCCAAAGGTACATACCCCATCTGGATGCTCACTAGGTATGCCCTTTTAGGATTATTCTTATCTTGGATTCCCAATCCTCAAAGAATATCAGTCCTTTTCGACCACTCTTGTCTTAGATACCTGTCCAATCCTCAAAGAGTGTCGGTCAACAAGACTACTTCCTATCTTGGATTCTATATCCTCAAGGAGTATTAGTCTTAGATGCTTATCCAATTTTTCTTTCTCCTTCCTAGTGCCTTCACTAAGACATATGGTTGTTATTCCTAGTCTAGTGCATGGCACATGGAGAATATGATGTCTGTAACATCACTCCCTCTCAACTTAGAAAGGAGATACCCATTCCCTCTTGATTGGGGAATAAATATTTTTTCCTTCTCAGACATTTAAGGAGACTTCTTACTCCCTCTAAATCATATATTACATTCTTTTACTTCCTTTCATTGGGGAGATTTCTAGTGTGTCTTCATCAATAAATCAACTACTAGTCCTTTATGGAGATCTTCAAGTAGTAGCTATATGACTCCTCATTTCTTTGCATCTCATCATATTGAGATTATTTCTTCCTAAATGTTATGGAACCATCTTTTTCCTTTAATCTCGTGACAGGATTTTGGCCATCAAATTTTCATATCACTTTCCTTTAGTCATCATCAATAAAGGAATTATATTGAGCCTTCCAAAGTGAAGATAAGATCCATCTAAACATGAAAGCGATTTTCATGAACATTAGGCTATCTTCTTGTACTTCTACCTTAATATCCCAAGATGAGGTAGACATCTTGACCATGTGATCCTCTAAGATCATCAAAGCCATCCACTTTAATGAGTCCAAAGCAGACAATTGTAGATATATTGGTCTCAACTACCATGATGTACTTGTGCAACATTCTTCCAGGTAGAGAAAACTATGTAACAATCAGATAACCAATATTAAAGTATTAAAATCAGATTTAGATTATTATGATGGCCCTTTTATCAAGATATTTTCTTACTTTAATCTTTTGAGATCAACATCCTTCTACATGGTTCATCTTCATATTGTACAAGAATCCTTCTCCATGCCCATGGAAGAATCTAATCAAAAAGTTACAATATCTTCCTTGGAGTTGTAATTATTAACTCCCTTTATTTATTCTAGAGACCATACTTCATGTTGATCAATATCATTATGTTTATTCCATGTTTTCTTGTGAGATATTTTCTTATCTTTAACCATTCCAAAGCATACTAAACTTCTTTGCCTCCATACAACCATCTAGCCATCCTTCCTTGAATGAACTTGCTTGTTATACCTGTTAGCGCTCGAATTTGGCCTCAGGCTGAGGAAGGCAAAATCCAAGGCAACATCAAACCACTTAGCCTCGTAGCTAGCCCTACGAGGACAGGAGAGGGCTCTCTCCGGGTCTATCTCGGCAAAAGGTCTTCAAAGGGCTGAGATGACCAATAAAGAACATTTATTTTAGGCTAGTAAACTGATAGGGAAAGTTTGATTTCAAATTTTTAGGGTTTTGTTGGAAAACTGAGCACGGAAATTTTGGGTGCGGGGATGAGACACAGTTTTTGCAGAAGTCTTTTTGGGGCAAGGTAGGAGATTGTCTTGATGCCTTTGAAGGAAGTGAATGGATAGGTATGACTGGTGAGGAGCTAAGGAGAGCAAGAAACCATCAGGAGTTCTCCTTAAACAGATGAAAACATAAATATTAAGCAAACTTAAAGGCAGAGCATAGAAACCATGAATTCTACCTTAACACTTCATTTACTTAATTTGCAGAAGAGAAGAGTAGGAAAATGATACACATAACAAACTTACAAGTACATGAGAGAAACACACCATCAACACAAATAACCACAGGAATCCCAAATAGTGCTGCAAGACCCTGGTCTTTCCTTTGCCAAAATTGCTGAGATACAATGTGTAATACAGTATAAGCTTATCCCCCCAAGAGTCCAACCATGAAAATGACTAAGAAAGTACATAATATAGGCAAGCTAACACATTTCCTTGCCTCTAGGGGTCGAGCTCATCATCCTAGGAGCTGTTTCAACCAATTCTAAACTGAGCACTACAATCTAGGCAGTCAAAACAGCTTGCCTCTATAAGTTAGGAAACCAATTCATTCATTAATTTTTTGCTATTTTATGAATGAATCTTCTAGAATAGGTAAAAAAAGTGTCATGTCATCATGAAAATACATTAGTTACATCAAAGAGGGTGAAAAATCCCATGAAAAGTCAAAACTAGTCAAAAGCTGCGTTGTCCTGAGCTGTAGATGAAAAACTGGCAAATTTCCCCGATGCGTAGCGCGCCTTTGAGCCCACTTTTGGGGCACTTTCCGGAATCCAAATGAGGCTCAAGTGGGCGTCTTGGAAAGGTCTGGATGTCTACTCTCCAGCCCAAGTGGAATTTCTCAATTTGGTGCCCATTTGCCCCTCCAAAGATGCAATCTCCCAAGACTGCTTCCTGTGTGTCCAAAAAGTGGCAGAAGGTCATTTTTTGCTTGTTTTTTGACCTTTTGGGGGCCCAAAACTCAATGAAATGTCTTGGCAGTGGCTGAGCAAGTGTAATTTGTCATGACAAATCCAAAAATGCAGAGTTTTTGTGAAATGGACCTCCCCATCTTCAGGGTAGCGCGCGGCGCGCTACGCGTTGAGGGCAAAAACCTGTTTTTAGCAAAAAAAATTCAAAATTGACCAAAATCACTCCAAATTTTCTGAATTTTGAGCTGGGGGTGTATCATTGATCACCATGCTCCTTCAAGGAGGCTTCGGCCAAAATCTGAAGTGGATCGGGCCTTTTCCTCCGTTTTAGTGCCTTGGCCAATCGTCCTTTGAGTACCTTCATTTTCGCTTTGCACACATGCATGCGGGCCCAATAATGATTCTTCATGTGGCGGAGCATATCTTTGTCCCTGTTTTCCTTGGCTAGCAACTTCTCTAAATGAGTGTTCACCCGGATGAGCATAGACCCTTGCTCAATAGGTGTCAAATCACCGGGTCTCTTGCGGGCCAAGTTTAGGTCTTCTCGGATTCCCCGCAACTCATCAAGAGTGTGTTCATCTTCTAGCTGCTTGTTACGCTACTCCAAGTAGTTGATTGTCCAATTGGCCGTTTCCAATTTCTGTTGCAACAAGAGATTTTCAGCCTTCTGTTGCTGAATGATCTCCTTTAGCTCCGAGCTAGGAGCACTGATGTCAAGGTCAATAATTTCTATGTCTGGATCACCTGATGGTCCCCCATCAATCATGGGCTGCTTGCCTCTCTCCTGTACCTGTGCTGCTGTCGAAAGCGAGGCCCCTTCCACCTGATGTGGAGATAACACTCGCTGTGCTGATGAAGAAGGCGAGACCCCTTCCACCTGGTGTGGAGATAATACTCGCCGTGCAGATGCAAATAAGGCCCTGTGGCCTCTCTGATATGTAACACATGCTGGAGTGCTGACATGCTCGGGCTCTGGAATGTGAAACTGATGTGAAGGCCCTCCCTCATCATGGACAATCTCAGGGGGTGGCTGTGGCACCGTGAAGAAGTCGCGAGAGATGAAATCCTCCCAAGCAATACCCTGTTATGCCAACTGATGCATCACTATGATCTCGATCAGTGCATAATGATATATACTCTTGTGTTGCTGTGCGAGGTTCTTCCTTTGCACTAAGGGCACCATCCTCTCTATATTTCGGCACATGAAAAATGGAATGTTCATCATTCGTACCCGGGTGAAATGCATCAACAAACGGATATGGTACGAATATAAACGTGAAAATCTGCCCTCACAAGTGAAATAGCGCATAATGAGCCTCATCAAGGGTGCATACTCATCCCTTAGGAATCTGAAGGGAAAAACAGCAGTTAGGTGTCTCATACACCCGGGTTTGATATATGGTTCATAATGAAAACTGTCTAGTTGCTGGCACTTGTTCCACTCCTCCCCAACATTTGGTATCCCGGTGGCTTGAGCAACAATTTCGGGTGATAGGGTGAAGTCCACTCCTGCAAGGTTCACCTGACCATTGTGCAAATGTAGGACAAACAAGCGGACTAGTTCTCTGTGATGTTGAATTTCCGAGATCCGCTCACAATATCCAAAGTGTTAGCGCTTGAAATTTCACCTTAGGCTGAGAAAGGTAAACTCCAAGGCAACATCAAACCACTTAGCCTCGTAGCTAGCCCTACGGGGCAGGAGAGGGCTCTCTCCGGTCTATCTCGGTAAAGATCTTCAAAGGGCGAGATAACCAATAAAGAAACACTGATTTTAGGCTAGTAAACTGATAAAAGGTTTGATTTGATATTTTTAGGGTTTTGGTGGAAAATTGGGGAAAGGCAATTTTGGGTGCGGGGATTGGACACAGTTTTCGCAGGGGGTTCTTTGGGGCAAGGTAGGAGACTGTATTGATGCCTTTAAAAGAGTCGAATGGATGAGAATGACTGGTGAGGAGCTAAGGAGAGCAAGCAAACACCTTGAGTTCTCCTTAAACAGATGAAAACATTGATATTAAACAAACTTAAAAGCAGAGCATGGCAATCATGAATTCTACTTTAACACTTCATTTGCCTAATTTGAAGAAGGAAAAGTAAGAAGATGAATCACATAACACACTTACAAGTACAAAGAGAAACACAACATCAATACATGTAACCACAGGAATCCCAAAAAGGACTGCAAAACCCTGGTCTTTCTTCCTTTGCCAAAAATGCAGAGATACAATGAGTAATACAATAGAAGCTTCTCCCTCAAGAGTCCAACCATGAAAATGACCAAGAAAGTACATAATATAGCCAATATAACATCTTTCCTTGCCTCTAGGGGTCGAGCTCACTATCCTAGGAGCTGTTTCAACCAATTCTAAACTGAGCACTAAAAACTAGGCAGTCAAAACAACTTGCCTCTATAAACTAGGAAACCAATTCATTCATTAAATTTTTGCCTATCTCATGAATGAATCTTCTAGAAGAGATAAATAAGTGTCAAAATATCATAGAATTACATCATTTACAACAAGGAGGATCAAAATCTACTCCAAAAAGTCAAATCCAGTCAAAACTGCGTTTTGCTGAGCTGTAGGTGAATTTATGTGAAAACTGCCCAACACGTCGCGCCCTGATCCTGAACAGGTCGCGCGCCTTTGGAGCTGTTTTTGAGGCACTTCCAGGTGTCCAAATGAGGCAGAAGTGGGATTTTTGGAAAGGTCTGGATGTCTACTTTCCAACCCCAGTGAAATTTCGGAATTTGGTGATCATTTGCCCCTCCAAAATTGCAATCTCCCAAGACTGCTTCCTGTGTGTCAAAAAGGTGGCAAAAAGTCATTTTTTGCTTGTTTTTTGACCTTCTGGAGGCTCAAAATTTGATGAAATCTCTTGGTAATTGCTGAACAGGTGTATCTTTGCATGAAAAATCCAAAAATGCTGAGTTTTCCCAAAATGGAGTTGCCCATCGAATAGGTCGCGCGCGACGTGTTGGTGGAGAAAACCTGTGTTTGGCACAAAAAATTCACAATTGACAAAATTTTCTCCAAATTTCTTGAAATTTGGGCTGGGAGTCCCCAATCAAGTACCATGCTCAGTCAAAGAGGCTTTGGCCAAAATTTGGAGTGGATCGGGCCTTTTCCGTCGTTTTAGTGCCTTGGCCAACCTCCTTGGATCTGGCGATTGTAATTTTGACATTTCTCTAAAACCATGACACCTGTGAAAAAAGTGAAGGAGGTTTTTCTTCTTTGGCATGTTGTGGACAAAAACCTCTCTCAGTTTTCCCAAATTCATCTTTTATTTCTCTGAAACACCATTTGAGTGAAACTTATCCCGATGTGTGAAACAAGGAATTTTGTCGAAATGAAGTGAAATGAAGGGGATAAGGGGCTTATAAATTCTTGGGGAAAGTTTTGGAAGTAGGGAGGGATGTTAGGAAGTAGGGGAAAGTGGAATCTCAGAGATTGAGTGAGGGGAAGGGGTCCAAAAGGGAAAAACACAGGCCCAACCTAGAAAATTGCCAGGTTGTAGCAAGAAACTAGGGTTTGCGCGAAAATGAGGAATTTGGGGGATCTCAGTGATGGGAAGCATTTGGTAAGGTACTTTAAGGATAGGGGAAGGTGTATGAACATCAGGAAACAAGTTTTTCCGATGATTTGACCGTCCAAGAGAAATTGCCTTCAAAACCCTAGGAGAGGGAAATGACCTTACCTAGGCGCAACTGAAGCATGAACAAGGTGTAAAATGACTCATTAGACACTGAGATGATAATGAAACCCTATGAATGATGATAGACTCAGCTGAATAGTGACATAGATTGGCATTTGGGCAACTTTGAAAAGAGTGAGAGCAAACCCTAGACCTAATGCCTAGTGACCAAATTTTGCTTGAAGACTCACTGAAATGACAAAATTTGACCTTGACACTCTGAGACCACTTTGTAAGAGCATATTTGATCACTGGAGGAAGGCTGGAAAGACTGACACTAACATTGGCTCCAATGGGGATGGTAGCTCCTTGGAGGTGCCAAGAACGACAGATCTCTGGAAGAGCTAGACAGTGCCTTCGTCCATTGGGCAATGGAGTCAAAAACTCAAACTTAAAATGCATGACTGAAAACTGATGACTTGACAACACAAATTGACTCTCACTCAACTAAAAACTGACTCAATACTTAAACACAACCGACAAACTGGAAATGATGCTCAAAGGGGAGCTTATTCATCACAACCTACTCTAACAGTTTCATTCATCACCTGATCAAGTGAAATGAAACAACCAATGCAACCAAGTTAGTATCCCGTCTGCTGTTTGAATTCTCTGCAAATGCTTGCTTATGAACAACAAGAGAGAACTACTGAAAGGCAACTCCCATGACAACTTAGAAACAGATCCGTTGAATGATATGAATTCTCTATCCGCCTCCAAAAACACTGCATAAGGATCATGAAATTAAAGCACACTGGAACTTAGCTCATCTAATGGATTACTTCTCGTTTTCTCATACCATGAATGCAAACTTTGATCTGAGCCTTGTGATGAGACCTCTGCTGAAAATGACAAAGAAACCGGCTGCTGGATCAAATTCATATCAGCACATGTTTCAAGCTCACATGTAGTCAATGGAGAAAGACTTTGACTGCAAACCTCATCCAAAACATCAGCTATTGGATCATGAAAAACTTGAAAAGACTGCTGTAATGTATCCATTGAAAATGTATGACATCCTTCTAGCTGTTCATCTTTTTCTTGAGAGATTTTACGAAGATTCTGCCTTATAAACTGAAATGCTTCAAAACAAAAGGGTATAGAATCTTCCTGCATCATCAAATCATGTATTTCATCTTCCACAGCTTCATCTGTAATATGCCCTTCAATTTCATTTGGTGGCTGCAAATCTGATGCTACAAGCTGCTCAAGAATATTGTTATCTGTCTCATCCTCAACATTAACACTGAGAGATTGTTGATTTGTTATAGGCTGTTCATTTGAAGATTTACTATGCAATCTACCCTTCAAAAACTGAAATGATTCAAAACAGAATGGTATGGAGTCACCTTGAATCATTAAATCATGTGTGTCCACTTCCAAGTCTTCAGCTGCAACTTGACAATCAATGGCTTTCGGGGGTTGCAAATCTGAATATGAGAAGTCTTGAACAAAATTTTCATTGCTCTCAAGATGGTCCAAATCAAAACTTGTTGACAACTGATTTCTGATTGCATGGTAGTTATCTCTGATGAATTGAAACGAATCAAAACAAAAAGGAAAAGATCCTTCACTTACTTCAAAATTTGCTGCACTTTCCTCATCAATGTCATAGCTGATATGTGATGGCTGAACATTGTATTCAAGCTGCTGAAAATGAACTTTTTCCTCCCACAAACTAGCTACTTGTTTGATTGCAAGATTAGCTTCTGTTTGGAGAACATAATCATCATCATACTGATCAAACTGAGGTAAGTCATCGGTATAAAACATATCATCAAGCATGCAGGTCATATCAACAGATCTCTCTTCTCCAAGATGATCTACAAAACAATCATTATCAGATCTATGACAACTGGGATCAGAAACAAAATGTTTTGGATCAGCAACTTGTTCTTCCTCAATCAGCGAGCCATGAGCTTGAACATCATAATCATTTCTTGCATTGATCTTGTCCATCATCTTTTCCACTGCACTTACCAAAATGTCAAGCTTCACCTCTAGAGATGTTGATTCGGCCGGATCTATGTTTTTCATCTCTTCTTCTTGCAACCTTACCCTTCGGATCAGCAGATGAGCCTCTAAATTTACTGCACGGTTTTGCATCTCATGAAGCGTTGCAATATCCCTTTCTCTCAGCTGAAACTCCATCTCCGGATCAAAGGCACCCGGATAGTGCAAGAGAGTAGATCTAGGAGGAGGCCTTATATCAACTGGCATTGAATAATAAACTTGGTTAAATCTGGCCGAAAACTGTTGTACTGTCTCCCCTGGTAGTCTTTTCAGATGGTTATACTCTTCTACAATCAAGAAAAGGTTCTGCCCGATCATCCACCTGTCGAGAAAAACTTTGACAAACTACTGGAAATCTGAAATGCTTGCATCAGGCAGGGTTTTGAACCAACTCTTCACTTTAGCTTGCAAAGAAAGAGCAAAAAGCCTTATACTGACATCTTCGCTATCAACTTCAAAAAGATCTAGAAAATTCTCAACATTCTGCACATGTTGTTCAGCGTTGACATTCTTACATTCACCATCAAACCTCGGCAGCTATAGATCATAATTTTTGGGGAAAGCATGAAGAACAGAAGGTAAAACAAGAGGTTTATACCGATCTGGAATTTTACAAGGTGTAGGGGTATGTACAACAGGTATAGAATTAGTCTTGGTCTCTTGAGACTCATCAATTTGAAGATGGTCATCACAAAATTCGGAAAAAGGATCCTGATCAAGCTCAAAGGCATGCAAATCTTTGGTATTCACAATCTTCAAAGGGAAAGAATCAACTACAGGTCGAGGATCTCTTCTCAAATACAATATACTTTGCAAAGCCTTCTTTACATTCTCGGGAAAAGAGAAGAAATAATTTATGACAACGAACAAAATGTCTTGGATGCAATTCCAACTTGAGTACCTGATCTGTTCATATTGTCCTTTCATGTTTCTGGTGGTCGGGATCATCCTCCAGTGGAGTCTTTGGATCTGATCTCGAAAATGATTTAGAGTCGCCAAGTGAATGATTTCAGCCTGTCAAGTGTCTGATCGGTGTCCACCATCAACCATCAGATCTGAACTTGATACATGTACTGGGGTAATTAACAAGTTAAATGTCACGTTTACAAGCTAGACTGGAGATTGACTGAAGCAGCGTTTATCTACTTCCGCTAATGCAAAGCAAAAGCGTTTCGAAGGCTACCTGGCATAACTTCAGGCTCCGTCTGTAGCTTATAAAGCAAATGACATCAACAAGAAAACCATTTGATCTTCCCCAGTATGGTCGCCAATATGTTAGCGCTTGAAATTTCACCTCAGGCTGAGAAAGGTAAACTCCAAGGCAACATCAAACCACTTAGCCTCGTAGCTAGCCCTACGGGGCAGGAGAGGGCTCTCTCCAGTCTATCTCGGTAAAGATCTTCAAAGGGCGAGATAACCAATAAAGAAACATTGATTTTAGGCTAGTAAACTGATAAAAGGTTTGATTTGAGATTTTTAGGGTTTTGGTGGAAAATTGGGGAAAGGCAATTTTGGGTGCGGGGATTGGACACAGTTTTCGCAGGGGGTTCTTTGGGGCAAGGTAGGAGACTGTATTGATGCCTTTAAAAGAGTCGAATGGATGAGAATGACTGGTGAGGAGCTAAGGAGAGCAAGCAAACACCTTGAGTTCTCCTTAAACAGATGAAAACATTGATATTAAGCAAACTTAAAAGCAGAGCATGGCAATCATGAATTCTACTTTAACACTTCATTTGCCTAATTTGCAGAAGGAAAAGTAAGAAGATGAATCACATAACACACTTACAAGTACAAAGAGAAACACACCATCAATACATGTAACCACAGGAATCCCAAAAAGGACTGCGAAACCCTGGTCTTTCTTCCTTTGCCAAAAATGCAGAGATACAATGAGTAATACAATAGAAGCTTCTCCCTCAAGAGTCCAACCATGAAAATGACCAAGAAAGTACATAATATAGGCAATCTAACATCTTTCCTCACCTCTATGGGTCGAGCTCACTATCCTAGGAGCTGTTTCAACCAATTCTAAACTGAGCACTAAAAACTAGGCAGTCAAAACAACTTGCCTCTATAAACTAGGAAACCAATTCATTCATTAAATTTTTGCCTATCTCATGAATGAATCTTCTAGAAGAGATAAATAAGTGTCAAAATATCATATAATTACATCATTTACAACAAGGAGGATCAAATTCTACTCCAAAAAGTCAAATCCAGTCAAAACTGCGTTTTGCTGAGCTGTAGGTGAATTTCTGTGAAAACTGCCCAACACGTCGCGCCCTGATCCTCAACAGGTCGCGCGCCTTTGGAGCTGTTTTTGAGGCACTTCCAGGTGTCCAAATGAGGAAAACGTGGGCGTGTTGGAAAGGTCTGGATGTCTACTTTCCAACCCCAGTGAAATTTCTGAATTTGGTGATCATTTGCCCCTCCAAAAGTGCAATCTCCCAAGACTGCTTCCTGTGTGTCAAAAAGGTGGCAGAAAGTCATTTTTTGCTTGTTTTTTGACCTTCTGGAGGCTCAAAATTTGATGAAATCTCTTGGTAATTGCTGAACAGGTGTATCTTTTCATGACAAATCCAAAAATGCTGAGTTTTCCCAAAATGGAGTTGCCCATCGAATAGGTCGCGCGCGGCGCGCGACGTGTTGGTGGAGAAAACCTGTGTTTGGCACAAAAAATTCACAATTGACAAAATTTTCTCCAAATTTCTTGAAATTTGGGCTAGGAGTCCCCAATCAAGTACCATGCTCATTCAAAGAGGCTTTGGCCAAAATTTGGAGTGGATCGGGCCTTTTCCGTCGTTTTAGTGCCTTGGCCAACCTCCTTGGATCTAGCGATTGTAATTTTGACATTTCTCTAAAACCAAGACACCTGTGAAAAAAGTGAAGGAGGTTTTTCTTCTTTGGAATGTTGTGGACAAAAACCTCTCTCAGTTTTCCCAAATTCATCTTTTATTGCTCTGAAACACCATTTGAGTGAAACTTATCCCGATGTGTGAAACAAGGCATTTTGTCGAAATGAAGTGAAATGAAGGGGATAAGGGGCTTCTAAATTCTTGGGGAAAGTTTTGGAAGTAGGGAGGGATGTTAGGAAGCAAGGGAAAGTGGAATCTCAGAGATTGAGTGAGGGGAAGGGGTCCAAAAGGGCAAAACACAGGCCCAACCTAGAAAATTGCCAGGTTGTAGCAAGAAACTAGGGTTTGCACGAAAATGAGGAATTTGGGGGATCTTAGTGATGGGAAGCATTTGGTAAGGTACTTTAAGGATAGGGGAAGGTGTATGAACATCAGGAAACAAGTTTTGCCGATGATTTGACCGTCCAAGAGAAATTGCCTTCAAAACCCTAGGAGAGGGAAATGACCTTACCTAGGCGCAACTGAAGCATGAACAAGGTGTAAAATGACTCACTAGACACTGAGATGATAATGACAACCCTATGAATGATGATAGACTCAGCTGAATAGTGACATAGATTGGCATTTGGGCAACTTTGAAAAGAGTGAGAGCAAACCCTAAACCTAATGCCTAGTGACCAAATTTTGCTTGAAGACTCACTGAAATGACAAAATTTGACCTTGACACTCTGAGACCACTTTGTAAGAGCATATTTGATCACTGGAGGAAGGCTGGAAAGACTGACACTAACACAAAGCATGATTGATACTGAAAACATGTCATTGCAAGTGGACAAGCTTGCAACTGAGCCAAAGAAGTGGGCTCCTCCCTGACATGCCGACCACCTTTACCACCCTTATGATGCCTCCTTGGCACTTCTATCTCCGGTGTCGAATCACTGTCATAAATCTGCTCATAATCTGATTCGGTTTCTGACATGGTTTTGAAGGCAAGATGGCTGAAATGTATTGCTGACTTTGCACCCAATTAACTGTTGTTTGACTTTTTCAAATGCTGTCACCAAGGGGACATAAATACAAGGGGATTGTTAGGGAAAGGGGAACATGAGGGAATTAGGGACAATAAACATAAATAAGGAATTTAGGGAAGGCAACCTGGGAAATCATAATATTGTGGGATTTTAAGGTGAAGTAGGGTTTGGGAACTTAGTAGGTTTTAGGGATTTTAGAGAGGAAGATTATAAAATTTTATGGGAAAATTTGAAGGAGAATGTTGGTGAAGATGAGGGAAAAGAGGGATAAAAAATGGGCAACCTTGGACAGCAAAATACTTTGAAACCCTAGCACAACTAAGTCTTTAACTTTTCCACAGCAATGTAGGGTTTTAACTTCTCATTTTCATGGCATTTTTAACATATTAATTTCTCATTCATCTTGCAAAACCAAAACTAGCCATGGAGGAGAGGCCTACCTGAAATTTTCTTGAGAGAAAAGAGGATTTGGTAGCTTGCTGGTAGTTTATTGGGCGAAAAACCCAACGCATAGCGCACCTTGCCCAACGCGTAGCGCCCCTCTGGTGCGTAGCGCCTGAGTAAAAATGCACTGGAAAAGTCGCGCTGATGCGTAGCGCGCCCCTGAAACTGCCCAATTTGCTCAATGACTCTTGAAATCGCCTTTGCAAGGATTCACTTGGCTTGTGAGAGGCAAGTGAGTTGCTAATGAAGAGTGATGTGCTTTTATAGGCTCCTTTTTTATTTTTATTTGCCCAAAACCCACTTTATAATGTTTGAGTGTTGACACTTTTTGAATTAATTGGCTCTGACTTCTGGTTTCCTTTTTTTGAAAAAAAAATTGGTTGAAATGATGATTTCTTCTGAAAATTTTTGCAGGGATGGCTTCTGAGATGCTTTGGCAAAGGAGACCAAGGCTGCGCTTCAACATTTGGAGAACTTGAAATTTTGACAATTTTTTACAAAAACGAGATAATGACCTTTGTTTTTCAAAAACAGAGTTTTGAAAACAAGGTGAAAATTTAGTTGTACAATAATGAGAATTATTGAAATGATGTTTTATGAAGGACATCCCTCTGGCCCGCTGGTCCTTTATGACCTCTCAAGACAAAAATTGACTCAACCCTAGACCTAAGACCTCGAAATTTAAAACAAGATGAATGACCCTTTGAAGATTTTATTTACTTAAACAAACCTGAACCAGCAGTGCCAAACAGGAGGGAATAAAAGACACAAACTCCTTCACCAGAGTTATGGCATGCCTAACGGAATGCAACATGATCACACTGATGGGACACCTAATCATGAAATGCAAAGAGCTTTGATCTCTGGTGGAGGGCTACTAGACCGACTCTAACAATACCTATCAAAGATAGGTTTCATTTTCCAAGAGGAGAATGACTTTAATTATGACTTTCATACTGCAATTCGACCATCTACATTCCTTTATCCTTGAAGACTACACATTCCATACTAGATGTAATATATACCAGTCATAATGCTTCTTCCAAGAACCTTCCTAAATGATGGCTCTTATAGGAGGATCTTTAATGATCCTTCTTGAAAAATGAATACCTCTAACATTATGTTAGAAAATTAGAGAAATTTTGAGGTCTAAAATGGGCCTCCTAAGGAATATTATAAAATAATAGTAGAAATAATAAAATAAGATTAGACTACATCATCAAATTTTAGAGGGGAAAAAGGAAAAACTACTTTTTCAACTGGTACTTTCAAATTATCTCCCTATATTTTTACTCAAATTTTGAGCAGGAGAACTTGTTGGATGCAAAATTTAATTATGCATCCAAGGAGTACCCATATTGCATAATTTCAATCGACCCTGCTGTTAGTGTCAGTCTTTGCAGCCTTCCTCCAGTGATCAAACATGCTCTTACAAAGTGATTTTAAGGTGTCAAGGTCAAATTTTGTCATTTCAGTGAGTCTTCAAGCAAAATTTGGTCACTAGGCATTAGGTCTAGGGTTTGATTTTACCCTTGTCAAAGTTGTCCAAATGTCGGTCCATGTCACCGTTCAGCTGAGTGTACCATCATTTAGAGAGTTTTCATTATCATGTCAAGTCCCACTGGGTCATTTTACACCTTGTTCATGCTTCAGTTGCGCCTAGGTAAGGTCATTTCCCTCTGCCAGGGTTTTGAAGGCAATTTCTCTTGGATGGACAAATCATCGGCAAAACTTGTATCCTGATGTTCATGCACCTTCTCCTATCCTTAAAGTACCTTATCAAACACTTCCCATCACTGAGATCCCCCAAATTCCTCATTTTCGCACAAACCCTAGTTTCTTGCTACAACCTGGCAATATTCTAGGTTGGACCTGTGTTTTGCCTTTTTGGACCCCTTCCCCTCACTCAATCTCTGAGATTACACTTTCCCCTACTTCCTAACATCCCTCCCTACTTCCTAAAATTTCCTCTAGAATTTAGAAACTCCCTATCCCCTTCATTTCGCTTCATTTCGACAAATCCCTTGTTCCACAGATCGGGATAGGTTTCACTCAAATGAGGTTTCTGAGAAATAAAAGATGAATTTGGGAAAACTGAGAGAGGTTTTTGTCCAAAACATGCCAAATAAGAAAAACCTTCTTCACATTTTATACAGGTGTCATGGTTTTGGAGAAATGTCAAAAATATAGTTTCCTCGGAAGAATTGATGCACCTCTGAAGTGACCTTGGGAAAATCAAATTTTCGCCTAGCTCAGTTGGCCAAATGACTTGCTTGATGAGTCAAATGATAACTAGACACAAGTATCTTTCCAATGAGATACCATGAGCTCAATTTAGAGTTGAGGAAGGTATTCCAAAGTTGACTGTAACAGCACTCTGCCTTTAGGCAGCTTCATTTGGCACATTTTGACCAGTCTTGGGAGATCTGATTTTTTACAGGGAAAATGAACTCCAAATTGAAAAATTCTGGTTGGGTTGGAAATTAGACTCAAAGATATTTCCAAAGAGCTATCCTTCACCCAATTTGGACACTAGGAAGGCCTCAAAAAGTCACCTGGAAAAGGGCGCAATGCACATAGAGAGCGCGGCGCACTGGGAGAAATTTTCCAGTGTAAATTTACACTGGTGCGGCACACATGGGAGGCGCGGCGCACAGGGCTAAAAGGCCTGAATTTCATTGAAATTTGCCTCCAAATTTCTAGGTAGGGTCTAAATCATGGCTTTCTCATCAAATTTTATGGATGATATGGTGGTTCTTGGCTATGTTCAATTGCCACAAAACTCATAAGACCAACCACTCAAAAAACATCAAAACCATGGTGGCTAGGGTTGCATAATTGAGGTATTGAGGCCAAGGTTCTGTTTTCCTACCATTTTTCCCTCTCCTACCATTTTTCCCTATCCTCCCTTTCTCATTTTTCCTATTATCCCTACCCTAAAATACTACCAAACCCTATCCCCTATCCCTCCTCTTATTTGTCAACATAACACCCCAAAACCCTACCATATCAAATACCCAAACCCCCTACATATCCCTAAAAAAACTTCTCCCTATAACTTCTATTCCCATCACATTACTCCCCTCCTAATAATCCCTTTTTCATTGTTCCCCTTGGTGGCAGATATCCAGGAGGTCAAAAACACCCAAAAAATGGCCTCTCTGCCCCTTTTTTGACACACAGGAAGCAGTCTTGGGAGAATGAAGATTTGGAGGGGCAAATGAGCACCACATTCAGAAATTACAGTTGAGTTAGAAAGTAGACAGGACAAGCTTTCCAACAAGCCCACTTGGGCACATTTTGGACACCTGCAAGTGCCCAAAAATAGGCTCCAAAGTAGCATGGCGCACAGAGAAAATGGCACGACGCACAGAGGAAAAATTGCCAAATTTGCTTCCGTTTCGCGAAATTTCGATTCGCGACTTCTCCAAGTGGGCCTGCTCATCTACACTTTGGTTTTTTTAGCACCAAAGGTGGCATTTAAAGCATTTTATTTCCAAATGGACTTCTATCCAAGTGGCAAAGGAAGGAAAATGGTCACCCAAGCCAAATGTTATGTTTGTAGCGCTGCACCTGTAGCTGATGGTTGGCTCTTCATCTCCATTTTGTAATGATTCGAGTAACTCCCCAACCCTTGGGAGTTCTATCTCTTTGTGGCACATTCTATATATTGTACGTAAGCTATTTTCAAAGGGTGGGTTAGTTTGTAACTTCTGGGAGACTATGGGAAAGAAACTTTGTTTCTTCACTGTGTATTTTTGACAGAGAATTAATGAAAGGCAACGGCTCTGTTTCATGAGATTCTTGTGGCTGTGAGTGTAGCAAATGTGTCTCTTATGTTTTCATATGTATTTCATTATGTTTCATAATTCAATTCATGTTCATTTCCAGTGAAATTTTCTGAGTGAGATTAGGTAGAATTCAATTTTATTGCTCTGCCTGTGGGAAAATTTCATGTTCAGTGTTCTTCTTCTGTTGAAAAGGATTCATGTTCCTATGCCCTTTTCACACTCCTCAGCAATCTCTCTATTCCACGTTATTCCAAACTAAATTGCTACACTTTCCACCTGCCTTGCCTCACGAAGTAATCTGTGCCTTTGTATTAAATTATCTGTTCTTTGCTGACCGTTGGTCCCATACCATCCCAGAAGCTCGGTCATTCATAAAAATTGTTTCTTGTATCCATACTCACTTACTAGCCTAAGATCAATATTTCATTGTAAGTCATCTCAGACCATTTTTTTCTTATCTATTCACTGAGCGTGACTAGGAGAGAGCCCTCTCCTGTTCTGGTAGGGCTAGCTACCAGACTGAGCGTGGTTTGTGGTTACCCTGAATTTTTCCTTCCTTCAGCCTAGGGCAGATTTAGGTGCTAACATAGTGGCAACCATACTCGGGATCGAACATGGTTTGCTTGAAGATTGTTTTGCCCCAGTACATCTATCAAGCTCAGATCTGATGGTTGATGGTGAACAACGATTAGACATAAGAAGACGGCTGAAATCATTCACCTGGCGACTCCATTCACTGAAGAATCCAACAATCGGTGCTTCATGGTGACTCCACTGCAGAGAGGTCAGTAGCTTTGAGATTTTCAAGATGGATCGAATTGCAAGAAGATACGCTCCCATGAGCCGAAATCACATTCCAGGCTTTCCAAATAAGATTTCGAAACTAGATTGGTCAAGGAATTTGCCTACATTTAAAGATGATGGTAAGAAGGACGCTGCTTTACATCTAGTTCGATTTCACATGCATATTCGCAAGTTGAAGGTTGATTTTCCTGAAGATTGCTTGATGAAGATATTCATGGCCACTCTAGAAGGTGAAGCCCAATCTTGGTATGAAAGTTTGCCGCCTGCTTGTATTTACTGTTTAAAGGATTTTCATGCCATGTTCATTGAAAGATATAAAGACTCTTATCCATCATTAAATCTAGTTCATGACTGTTGCAAACATGCTTCTACTTTTATTGAAAGCCTTGAAAAATACTATGAGGATGATAATTTTATGGATGATGAGATCATGGAAGCCCTGGATGAAAATCCCTTTCAGCAGCGTAAAGACGATCATGAAAATTTGCAGCATGATCAAGATTGTAGTACAGTGGAAGAGGAAAGAATTTTGCATCTTGACAGTCAACAGGAATTACATGAAATGGATCAGCAGTATGAGGAATATTTATATACACCTTCACTTGAAATTTATGAAGACAATCACTATTTAAGCGAAAGGAAACCAAAGGTCTTATCTCCTTTGTCTGAAGACGAGATAGGTCAACTCTTGCACGGTTATGTTCTAGCTCAAGCTAAAGCGGATTTGCAGTGCACACATGGTCAAGAAAGTGTTGGTGAAACTTCTTCCTCTTTTGAAAAGGATGACAGCCCGGTGAACAACTTTATAGATCAGCAGGTTGAAGAATTCCATATGGCTGAAAGTGATGAAAGAAAAAGTGTCGTTTCGGATCTGCCCATAGAAGAAGACAGCATGCAGGGAAGTCCAGTTCTAATTTCAGAATGTGATAACGTTAGGTCAACCCTTTCAGATCCAAATTCAGATTATGGTGACCAAGAAAAACTTGTACTAAGTCCCATGAAAGAGAACTCTGCTGCTGAAATCATCTGGGATGAAGAAGATAGAGTTTTGGATCCAAATGTTCTCATGTCATCAGAACACGGTCTTCATGAAGAGGTAATCCAGTCAGCTCATGAACAACAAGATGAGAATTTTGTTCAAGTAAGTGAAAAAGCTCTGGGTGAATTTATGGTAGATGATATAAATGATTGTGTTGGGTTTCAAGAATCATTCGAAGTTTCTTTTCTCATTATTGATGAATGCAAAGACAATCTGGCTGTCATATCATATGAAGGTGACCTACAATACATTCAGGTTACCGAAGAGCAAAACATTCAGGGTTGTCTTTCAGACTCTTCCTCATATGTTTCATGTTTTGAAGTGTTCTTTGAAGAGGAAATCTGCTCATCTGCTTGTTCAGAATTTTTTGAGGACCAGGAACATACTTTTTCTGAAGTACATTATGAAGGAAGATTAGAATCAAAAGAAAAAGACATCTTGTTTCCTCAACAGGAGGTAAATCTTCATGTTTTTCATGATCCAATGGAAAATCTGTTACAGTCAGCAATGAAGGTCATTATTGCAGTATTCAGTGATGAAGGAGATCATGGTCAATTATGTTTTTGGAGGCCCAGTTACCAGTATCTGTTATTGACCAGAAGATCTGATCCGGAGAATCAATCAAGGAGGCATATACTTGATTGGTTACATTGGAAGACACATTACACATGATTGTACATATTGCATTAGTACGCAGGTGGCTATCATCATGATTTCAAACCCTCGAATCTTGATGGACTGCTGCCATTGAATAAGTTTTGTCAGTTCTTGTTTTAGTTAAGTCAGTCATGAGTCATTTCCTTTTGCATAGAGTCAAGTTTTTCATTCATTTCAATTTGCATTGAGTCAGTTTGAGTCAAGTTTCAATCAATAAATTGAGTCATGTTGGTTTGTCGGAATAATGGACTCCATAGCCCAATGGACGAAGGCATTGTCTGCTCACCCAAAGATCTGTAGTTCTTGGCACCTCCAAGGAGCTGCCATCCCTATTGGAGCCAATGTTAGTGTCAGTCTTTGCAGCCTTCCTCCAGTGATCAAACATGCTCTTACAAAGTGATTTCAAGGTGTCAAGGTCAAATTTTGTCATTTCAGTGAGTCTTCAAGCAAAATTTGGTCACTAGGCATTAGGTCTAGGGTTTGATTTTACCCTTGTCAAAGTTGTCCAAATGTCGGTCCATGTCACCGTTCAGCTGAGTGTACCATCATTCAGAGAGTTTTCATTATCATGTCAAGTCCCACTGGGTCATTTTACACCTTGTTCATGTTTCAGTTGCCCCTAGGTAAGGTCATTTCCCTCTCCTAGGGTTTTGAAGGAAATTTCTCTTGGACGGCCAAATCTTCGGAAAAACTTCTATCCTTATGTTCATGCACCTTCCCCTATCCTTAAAGTACCTTATCAAACACTTCCCATCATTGAGATCCCCCAAATTCCTCATTTTCGCACAAACCCTAGTTTCTTGCTACAACCTGGCAATTTTCTAGGTTTGACCTATGTTTTGCCTTTTTGGACCCCTTCCCCTCACTCAATCTTTGAGATTAGACTTTCCCCTACTTCCAAAAATTTCCTCAAGAATTTAGAAACTCCCTATCCCCTTCATTTCGCTTAATTTCGACAAATCCCTTGTTCCACACATCGGGATAGGCTTCACTCAAATGCGGTTTCTGAGCAATAAAAGATGATTTTGGGAAACTTGAGAGAGGTTTTTGTCCAAAACATTCCAAGGAAGAAACACCTTCTTCACTTTTTACACAAGTGTCATGGTTTTGGAGAAATGTCAAAAATATAGTTTCCTCGGGAGAATTGATGCACCTCTGAAGTGACCTTGGGAAAATCAAATTTTATCCTAGCTCAGTTGGCCAAATGACTTGATTGATGAGTCAAATGATAACTAGACACAAATATATTTCCAATGAGCTACCATGAGCTCAATTTGGAGTTGAGGAAGGCATTCAAAAGTTGACTGTAACAGCACTCTGCCTTTAGGCAGCCTCATTTGGCACATTTTGACCAGTCTTGGGAGATTTGACTTTTGATAGGGAAAATTAACTCCAAATTGAAAATTTCTGATTGGGTTGGAAAGTAGACTCAAATACCTTTCCAACGAGATATCCTTCACCCAATTTGGACACAGGGAAGGCCTCCAAAATTCACCTGGAAAAGGGAGCGACGCACATAGAGAGCGTGGCGCACTGGGAGAAATTTTCCAGTGTAAATTTACACTGGCGCGGCACACAGGGCTAAAAGGCCTGAAATTCATTGAAATTTGCCTCCAAATTTCCAGGTAGGGTATAAATCATGGCTTTCTCATCAAATTTTATGGATGATATGGTGGTTCTTGGCTATGTTCAATTGCCACAAAACTCATAAGACCAACCACTCAAAAAACATCAAAACCATGGTGGCTAGGGTTGCATAATTGAGGTATTGAGGCCAAGGTTCTGTTTTCCTACCATTTTTCCCTATCCTCCCTTTCTCATTTTTCCTATTATCCCTGCCCTAAAATACTACCAAACCCTATCCCCTATCCCTCCTCTTATTTGTCAACATAACACCCCAAAACCCTAACTTGTCAAAACCCCAAAAACCTACCCTATCAAATACCCAAACCCCCTACATATCCCTAAAAAAACTTCTCCCCATAACCCCTATTCCCATCACATTACTCCCCTCCTAATACTCCCTTTTTCATTGTTCCCCTTGGTGGCAGATATCACAATAACACCTAGCTTCACACCATCATCAAAGGGCAACCTAAATACAGTACACACAACAGTCATGGCATCACAGCATTCATCAGAGCATGAGACAGGTGGTCCTTCTTATCAATATGAGCGCCATGAGACCACTGCTATGCCAGTATCCATCACCTATCAGAGAGGCAATAGGCACTTGTTTGCAGCAGCAAAGCGAGTGTTATCTCCACCCTGGGTGGAAGGGGCCTCGCTTCCTACATCGACAACACAGTTACAAGACAAGGACAAGAAAGCCCATGCATGACGAGGGGCTATCAGGTGAACAGGAGGCTGATTTCATCCTCATTCAGGATGATGATGTAGATGTGGAGAGCGCCCGACTTAGGATGACTATTTAGGAGCAGAACACGGAGATCCAAGACTTGTCACTTAATGTGGAGAGGGCCAAATGGATCATCAAGTATTTGGAGTAGAGAAACAGGTAGCGTGAGGATGAGCATGAGATCATGGAGCTGCAAAACATCCGTAAGAATCGACAAGCTGCCCAACAAAGGAGGATCGAGCTCACTACCTTGGAGCAAGAGATCAACAATGACCGTGAGTCGTGGCTAGAGCGGATCAACATCCACCTGGAGAGACTACTAGAGAAGGCCGACAGAGACAAAACCATACTGAGGAGGATGGTTTATCATTACAGGGCACGAAATATGAGTTCAAGGGCCCGGATAAGGAGCTTGAAGGCGAAATTGAGGAAAGCAACAAGAAAAGAAAAAGAGGAAAAAGAGCAAGTTCAGCTTTGAATCTTGGCTAAGGCTTCCTTGGCCCATCATAACACCCCATAGAGAACCTCCAGCCCAAATTTCAAGAAATTTGGGGAATTTTTGGTCACATGACAAATTTTTGGGCGAAATACAGGGTTTTTCTCCTTGTGGTGCGGCACTAAAAATCTAGAGCTCTAAATGAGGAATGGTTTGCATTTTTGGATTTAGCATGGAAAATCACGACTACTGGTGCCCGGACAAGAAATTTGGGCAAGATCTGAGTCTCCAGGAGGTCAAAAACACCCAAAAAATGGCCTCTCTGCCCCTTTTTTGACACACAGGAAGTAGTCTTGGGAGAATGAAGATTTGGAGGGGAAATGAGCACCAAATTCAGAAATTCCAGTTGGGTTAGAAAGTAGACAGAACAGGCTTTCCAACAAGCCCACTTTGGCACATTTTGGACACCTGAAAGTGCCCCAAAATAGGCTCCAAAGTAGCGTGGCACACAGAGAAAATGGCACGACGCACAGAGGAAAAATTGCCAAATTTGCTTCCATTTCGCGAAATTTCGATTCGCGACTTCTCCAAGTGGGCCCGCTCATCTACACTTCGGTTTTTTTAGCACCAAAGGTGGCATTTAAAGCATTTTCTTTCCAAATGGACTTCTATCCAAGTGGCGAAGGAAGGCAAACGGTCACCCAAGCCAAATGTCATGTTTGTAGCACTGCACCTGTAGCTGATGGTTGGCTCTTCATCTCCATTTTGTAATGATTCGAGTAACTCCCCAACCCTTGGGCATTCTATCTCTTTGTGGCACATTCTATATATTGTACGTAAGCTATTTGCAAAGGGTGGGTTAGTTTGTAACTTCTGGGAGACTGTGGGAAAGAAACTTTGTTTCTTCACTGTGTACTTTTGACAGAGAATTAATGAAAGGCAGCGGCTCTGTTTCATGAGATTCTTGTGGTTGTGAGTGTAGCAAATGTGTCTCTTATGTTTTCATATGTATTTCGTTATGTTTCATAATTCAATTCATGTTCATTTCCAGTGAGATTTTCTTAGTGAGATTAGGTAGAATTCAATTTTATTGCTCTGCCTGTGGGAAAATTTCATGTTCAGTGTTCTTCTTCTGTTGAAAAGGATTCATGTTCCTATGCCCTTTTCACACTCCTCAGCAATCTCTCCATTCCACGTTATTCCAAACTAAATTTCTACACTTTCCGCCTGCATTGCCTCATGAAGTAATCTGTGCCTTTGTATTAAATTCTCTATTCTTTGCTGACCGTTGGTCCCATACCATCCCAGAAGCTCGATCATTCATAAAAATTGTTTCTTGTATCCATATTCACTTACTAACCTAAGATTAATATTTCATTGTAAGTCATCTCAGACTGTTTTTTTCTTATCTATTCACTGAGCGTGACTCGGAGAGAGCCCTCTCCTGTTCTGGTAGGGCTAGCTACCAGACTGAGCGTGGTTTGTGGTTACCCTGAATTTTACCTTCCTTCAGCCTTGGGCAGATTTAGGTGCTAACACCTGCTATACAAAAAATGAGAAATACATCAGAAACATTATTACAATCACATTTTTCATGTATTTCTCATTTTTGTGTGGCAAGGTCCATCGAAAGTAACATGGGTACTCCTTGGATGAGGAATTAAAATTTTTCATCCAACGAGTGCTCCCACTCAAAATATGAGTAAATCTGTATGGAGATAAGTTGAAAATACAAGTTGAAAAGTAGTTTTTTTTTTTTACTCCAAAAATGGTGAATCATCATTCATGGCTGAAATCATCATATCGAGTCCTATTGGTTCTGATAAAGTTGATTTTGGTTATAAATTTTTATTTTGAGGCTCATTTTAGACCTCAAAATTTCTCTAATGCTTGGATGAACTATAATATGCAATATGGTCCCAATATTCTCATTCTTGTAAGCTGGATGATTCCTACCAAAGCAACTTGATCATGTAGATTCTTATTATTCTACTATCATATGCTTCATTCTATGATTCCATGCTTCACATAAATCTAGACTCTTCTAGAGAATGCAACGATGCATGCTATTATACTTTATACTTTCTAATAAAAGAAAGAAAAATTGCATAATGAACTTGATAAAGGTGGAGCTTCCTTTAGTAGTAAATATCCTTAGGATCTTTCCTTTCGGTTTCAACTCAGGTTCTCCCTTTTCCTCAGTCATGTGAGATTCACTCCTTTCCTTCCTTTTGTTGTTCTTCTTTTTTGAATAATCCCTCTTAAAATGTCCATACTCATTACATCCAAAGCATTGAATCTTGGACATATCTTGTTGGGTCCCTATAATACTAGTGATTACCCCATTACTATTGTAGTTATACCCCCTATTTATATTGTTGTACCCCTATTACCCCCATATTGTTCTTTCTGTGCCCCATAGAATCCCTCTATTGTTATTTTTGTGGCTTTATATTATTATTGTTAGGTCGGCTGGATTATATTGTGACTCCTTAGACTCCTATATATAGAAAGGAGGTTTTGTCATTTGTATCATCGAAGAATTGTTCATTTATGTAATGTAAAGGAGGTTTCCCCCTCGAAGAGGCTGAATTCTAAGGCGTGGATCTCTCTTTTCTATCTTTTTGTGAGCTGGTTTCATAACATTTGGTATCAGAGCTTTGGATTCTAGGGTTTCGCTGCTCCAAACAGGTCATCGTGGAATTTTCGCTATAACTTTTTTTCTGTGACGTTTCAGAAGTCACAAAAAAAACCCATTTGAGAAGAATTGGTGCTGAACCTTGGGTCCGAATTTCAGAGCTTTTCGCACGATATTTTCGGAGATATGATCTGAGGAAGTTGGTCTTTGTGCAGACTCCTGAATTACATTCAAAACAGGTGACCTGGGGAAAATCGTCATAACTTTCTTTCTGAGCATCGGATTGAAATTTCGTAAGAAGGTACAGAAAGAGGACGGACTGTACTTTCTGTTTATATATTTTTCAAAGTCAAAGGTTGAAACAGTGACACGTGGCACTTCATACAAGTTCGCTCTACTGAACTAGTCTATAATCAGGTCACTGCGGGAGATTGTGCATAACTCTTTCTTGGTGAATCCAATTTGGCTCAGACTTGTGGCATTGGAAAGAGGACGCAGAAGGCTACTATAGGTAGCAATTTCAGAATTGGAGGATCCAAAATTACAGAGATACATCAGATTCAATATCAGGCTTCTATAAAGTGAAAAAAGGTGTGTAGTTTTTTTTAATTTTTGTGTAAGCTTGGTTTAACGGAATTCAAAGGGCATAGTAAAACATTATTATCGGTAACTGATGCCCCGAGGAAAGAAAATGAAAACACCTAGTAAGGAACCTGAAAGCTCTAGCATGACTCATGAAGAAGAGGAAGAAATGCTACATGATATATCAAAATTACAAGAACAAGTGCAACAAATGTCACGCTCACAAAAGCTAACAGAAGCTAAGATAAGTGGCGTGGAATCTAAGGTAAATGGTGTGGAATCTAAGATAAAGGGCATGGAAGCTAAGATGGATGGCATGGAAGCTAAGGTGAATGGCATGGACGCTAAAATTGATGGCATGGATGATAAGATGGATGAATTGAAGATGTTGCTACAAGAAAGGGTCACTAATGGTGAAAAGGTAGTAAAGGAAACTCATGATGAGAACAAAACAAATGTTAATCATGATTCCATAAACTCTAATGTTGGATCGAAGACTCACCATGTTCCAAAAATCGATATGAGGAAGTTTGATGGCAAGGATCCCGCCACATGGATATTACAGATGGAGCAATTCTTCGATCTCAATAATGTGCAAAACACACAAAAGGTACATATGGCAACTTTATATTTGGAACCAAATCAGTTTGTATGGTATCAATGGCTTTGTTCTCGTAAACAATTTATCACTTGGGCAATTTTTACGGAAGAATTGATAGCACATTATGAGGATACAAAAAGGCCGTCTTTTAATATTTATTTTTGATTAAAGGGCTTTGTTACAATTGTGATAGCAAATACACAAAAGGTCATAAGTGTGCTGAGAAGAAATTATTCTACATAGATTGTGAAGAGGAAGAAGAAAAGGAGCAAGAAGGTCAAAAGAAGAGGATATATTCCAGGAACAAAGCCTAGATGAAGAACAAATAAATCCGACCATATCTTGTAATGCATTGGCGGGAATTACCACTCCTCAAACCATCAAGATAGAAGGACAAATCAAGAAAAAAAAGGTAATAGTGTTGATTGATTCAGGAAGCACCCACAATTTTATTCATTGTAGGGTAGCAAAAGAATTGAATTGCTTCCTATATCCAGCACCAGAGTGTCAAGTGATGATTGCAAATGGAGGAACAATAAATTGTTCTGGAAAGTGCCATAATATCAAGCTATCCATGGGAGAATATGTATTGACTAGCCCAATGCTTTCCATTCCAATGGGAGGTGCTGATGTTGTACTAGGAGTCCAATGGCTACAATCCTTGGGTACAATAGCTTTTAATTTTCAAGAACTTTTCATGAAATTTTTTGTGGAAGGAAAGGAAGTTGAATTAAGGGGTATTGCAGGGAAACCAGGAAAGATAATCAGCTCTAATGGCATGACAAAGCTTCTAAAAAAGGAGCAAAGAGGTGTAATTGCACAATTATGTTCGCTAGATGTTTCCACATTGGAATCATCTATTTCTCCAGATCTCCAAAAAGTCCTGGACAATCATTCCAAGGTATTTGAGACTCCCAAAGGTCTCCCACCTATGTGTGATCATGATCATGCTATTCATCTGATTCCAGGAAGTGTTCCTCCAAACATCAGGCCGTACAGATATCCATATGTCCAAAAAAGTGAAATTGAACGTATGGTTGCAGAAATGCTAGAGGCTGGTATAATTCAACCGAGTCAAAGTTCTTTCTCAGCTCCAGTAGTATTGGTACACAAGAAGGATGGATCATGGCGCATGTGTCCAGATTATAGGGAGCTCAACAAGCTCACTATTAAAGATAAGTTCCCCATTCCTGTTATTGATGAATTATTGGATGAATTGCATGGATCAATTTACTTCACCAAGTTGGATCTTCGTTCGGGATATCATCAAATTAGAATGAAGATTGAAGACATTCCGAAAACAGCATTTAGAACTCATGAGGGTCATTATGAATTTTTGGTCATGCCTTTTGGCCTTACCAATGCACCTTCAACATTTCAAGGTTTGATGAATTCAATTTTCAAACCATTCCTTAGAAAATTTGTGTTAGTATTTTTTGATGATATACTAATCTACAGCAAGTCTTGGAAGGATCATGTTGAACATGTTGACAGGGTGTTACAACTATTGGAGGAGAAACAATTATATGCAAAAAGATCCAAATGTTTCTTTGGAGTCCAGGAGGTGGAATATTTGGGTCATATTGTATCTCATGAAGGAGTTAAGGTAGACCCTAGCAAAATTAAAGCCATTAAGGAATGGAAAATCCCCACATCCATAAAGCATCTGCGAGGATTTCTTGGGTTGACAGGGTATTATCGCAAGTTTGTTAAGAATTATGGGAGAATAGCAGCACCTCTAACAACATTATTGAAGAAAGATTCATTTTCATGGACTTCGGAAGCAACAAAGGCCTTTGAACATCTTAAAGAGGCAATGTGCCAAGCACCGGTCTTAGCTACGCCGGACTGCACAAAAACCTTTATTGTGGAATGTGATGCTTCAGGAAATGGAATTGGTGCTGTTCTAATGCAAGATGAAAGACCCATTGCTTTTGAAAGTCGTCCAATCAAGGGAAAGTTTTTAAACAAAGCTATTTATGAGAAGGAAATGTTGGCAATACTCCATGCACTTAAGAAATGGCGACCCTACCTAATGGGAAGACACTTCAAGGTAAAAACGGATCATGATAGCCTTAAATATTTTTTAGAACAAAGATTATCCTCTGAAGAGCAACAAAAGTGGGTCACAAAGATGTTGGGTTATGACTTTGAAATCATCTACAAAAAAGGGAAGCAAAATGTGGTGGCAGATGCACTCTCAAGAAAGGATGAGGATGTGGAAGCATTGTTGTGTGCCATTTCTATTATCCAACCAGATTGGATAAACGAAGCAAGGGAGGAATGGAAGAACGACGAAGAAGTGTGGGAACTTATTCAAAAGCTACAACAAGATTCCAGTACTTCTGATACATTTAGCTGGAAAAATGATTCGTTATGGTACAAAGATCGCTTATACCTCTGTAAGAATTCCCAGCTAAAACAAAAGATTCTTATGGAATTGCACACTTCTCCCTTAGGAGGGCACTCATGATTTTTAAAAACTTACCACAGGGTTAAGAAGGAATTTTTTTGGGATGGCCTTAAATCAGATATTCAAAGGTTTGTGGCGGAATGTTTGGTTTGCCAACAAAATAAAGTTGAAACAATTAAGAGACCAGGTCTATTACAACCTTTATCCATTCCAAGCCAACGTTGGGAGGAGGTTTCAATGGATTTTATCACAGGTTTACCCAAGTCTGAGGGAAAGAGTGTCATCATGGTGGTAGTTGACAGACTTACCAAGTATGCACACTTTTGTGCATTATCACATCCATTTAAAGCCAGTACAGTTTCTACTGCATTTATGGAAACAGTTCAAAAGCTACATGGAAACCCAAAGATTATTGTAAGTGACAGAGATCCCATTTTCACTGGAAATTTTTGGACAGAATTATTTTCTTGTCTTGGTACTCAATTAGCTCATAGCTCATCTTATCATCCTCAATCTGATGGGCAAACTGAGATAGTAAACAAATGTTTGGAAGGATATCTTCGTTGCTTTGTATCTGATAAACAGACACAATGGGTCAAATGGTTGCCTCTAGCTGAATGGTGGTATAACACTTCCTTCCATACAGCAACAAAAATGACCCCATTTATGGCACTTTATGGGTATCAACCACCATCCATCACATCATATTTAAGAGAAAATTCTAAGGTTCAGGCAGTGGAACATCACATCGAACATCAACAACAAGTCCTCCAACTCCTAAAGGATAACCTCGTGTTGGCACAAAATAGAATGAAACAACAGGCAGATCAACATCGCAGTGAAAGAAGTTTTGATGTAGGTGATTGGGTATTCCTACGGCTACAACCATATAAGCAAATGTCCCTAAAGCAAGCTAAGAAGGATAATAAATTATCACCAAAGTATTATGGTCCGTACAAGGTGTTGGAAAAGATTGGTACTATGGCATACAAATTGGAGCTTCCTGCAGCTTCTCGATTGCACCCAATTTTCCATGTTTCATGTTTAAAGAAGGTTATAGGTGACAAGCTCCCAATTCAAACAATATTGCCAGAACTTGATGAGGAAGGAAAAATTATATTGGAACCGGAAGCAATCACAGAAACAAGAACTCGACAGCTACGAAATCGATCAATTTCAGAGTATCTTATCAAGTGGAAGAACTTATCCGCTGAAGATTCCACATGGGAGGATGAGAATTTTATGCAGAAGTATCCAGAACTGCTCAAGCGTTGAGGACAACACTTTTTTTGAAGGAGAGGGGCATGTTGGGTCCCTATAATACTAGTGATTACCCCATTACTATTGTAGTTATACCCCCTATTTATATTGTTGTACCCCTATTACCCCCATATTGTTATTTCTGTGCCCCATAGAATCCCTCTATTGTTATTTTTGTGGCTTTATATTATTATTGTTAGGTCGGCTGGATTATATTGTGACTCCTTAGACTCCTATATATAGAAAGGAGGTTTTGTCATTTGTATCATCGAAGAATTGTTCATTTATGTAATGTAAAGGAGGTTGCCCCCTCGAAGAGGCTGAATTCTAAGGCGTGGATCTCTCTTTTCTATCTTTTTGTGAGCTAGTTTCATAACATATCTGGTTTTCGTATGAACTTTCCAAACTTTCCTTTCTTCATCTTCTTGGATTTAACAACAAAATCCCGAGACTTCTCATTTGATTTAGTGTCATCCTTTGCCTTTATCCTAGTTTCTTCCAAGATACATTGAGCCCATAACTCATCAAAAGGATTAGTATCCTTTCTTGAGTATACACTAGTTGCAAAACTGCTCCAATCAAGTGGCAAAGAATTTAATACACAAGTAGTCATTTCTGAATTGGAAACAACTTCCCCAAGCCCTTGCAACTAGTCCCTTATTTGTGAGATCTTCATAAGCTAAGTGGCCATGTCTTCATCTTTTCACTTCCTTATTCTATATAGTTGATTCCTTAAGGAAATTGTTTGATCTGATGTACTTATAGAGAACAATTTCACTAACTTATCAAACATAGTTTTGGATGTCTTCAAATAAAAAAAAAAGGGAAATAGATGATCCTTTATGGGTTCAATAATGATTCTTTGTGATCTCACTTCTCCCTTATTGTATTTTTCCAACTCTTGAGTCTTCTCTTTGCCTTGTACAACAAATTCCCCAAGAACATATCCCATGACTTCATTTTCTGTGAGCACCAAGTCAATCCTCTTCTTCCATGCTAGGAAGTTTGTTGACCCAAATAGCTTGTTGCTTTCCTTTCAAAATTCATCCATTTGATCTGTAGATTTAGACATGGAACATAAAAATGGTACTTACTTGTCAAACAAGTGTCCTTCTTGATGATGTCTCCAACTATATTGATGCTTTCAAGACCTTTAAAGAGACTTCAAGGATGCCCTAGAATGATGACTTATAGGATGCCTTCAATAATAGTGTCTTCAAACAACTTCAAAGAGTGGGTGACAATCCCTAAAATATTTGATGCTTCCTTTCCTTTGTGATGATGGAGTAACTAGAGAGCCTTCAACAAGAGCTTATCCTTCTTAAGATGACGATGCCTTCAATGAAAGCTTGATGTAGTAAACTTCCTTCTAGGTCAATAAGTCTTCTTCTTCTTTCCTTGTGTCCTTTTGTAAATGATTCCCCTTAACAAGAAATCCCTCCTTATTTCAACAATATGATCTTCAAGCTACCTTCTCTTTCTTCACCTTAGCTTTGGTACCATGTTGGAGAATCTACTAGGGTAGATATTCAAACCAATTCTCCTTAGCCTTAATACTTTCTTGTGGAATTTAGTTATCTTCTTTTGTTTCTTTATTATATATTTTCATCAAACAATTTGTTAGTGTCGATCTTGAGCCCTCCATCGGTGATCAAAAGCTCTTTGCATGTGCATAGGTAGGTGTCTCATCAGTATCAGTTTTGCATCCCGTTAGGCATGCCATAAAAATGATGGAGGAGCTGGTCCTTGTTCCCTTCTTGGCTTTGCTGGATCAGGTCATATCATTTAATGAGCTTGTGTTACACTTGTTTTATTTTTGTCTTGAAGTCCCAAGTCTTAGGTCTAGGGTTTTGGTCAAAAATCACTGCAAGGTCATGAGTCAGAGGTCTAATAGTCCCCAGCAAGCCGGAAGGAGGTATGTAAATATGTTCCATTGATATTTTTCATCAGGTATAGCTCATTTATACCTTGGATTTAAAAACCCTGTTTTTAAACCCAAGGTCATGTGAAATTTGCAAAAAATAAGGAAAATTTTCAAAATTCTTCAAAATGTCGGCAATAACCCTGGTCTCCTCGTCAGAGTCCATCAGATGGTCAACCTGCAAAAAGAACGGAGTTAAAGCACTCGAAAGATCAAATTCAGGACAAAGTGAACTCAAAACAGTGTTAAAAGTGAATGTCAAAACAAAAACATTAGAAAGTGGGTTTGGTAAGTTAATTTTTTTTCAAATTGGGCCTATAAAGAGTAAATTTCCCTCTAAACAGCCTCATTATGCATTTGAGAGCTTGCAAAAACGAGTGAGAGGTCAAAAGAGGCGATTTGCAGAAAGTTGGAGTCATTCTCAGGGGCGCGACCACTCAGGCTCAGTGCGCAACCAGTTGGGTGGGGCGCGACCACTCAGCGACCCCTCTGCAGTGTATTTTTCTAAAGGGCGCGACCACTCAGGCAGGGCGCGACCACTCAGAGCAGGGGCGCGACCACTCAAGCTATCTTCTACAGAACCACTCCAAATCGACTAAATCGCCCTCTTGCTTGCTCAACTGATCGAGGTAGGGTCTTCTAGTGCGTTTGAATGCTTGAAACATGAAATGATGGGCTTGCATATATATGTTTATCACCAAGAAATGTAAGGAGAAATGGATTTGGGTGATTGCTTGTTCATGTAGGCATTATGCTAGGGTTGATGTTTTTTCAAGGCTTTAAATCCCTATTTATTCCCTCCTTGTTTCCTATTAAATTCACAAATGTCATAATATGTTTATATCTTATCTCATTTGCAATAAATACTAAATCTCTCATCCCAAATCCCTTTACAAAACCCTAATGCCCTTTCATGTATTCTACCCAAACCCTAATACCCTCCACACGGCAAGGAAAATAAATGAACAACAGCAAGGATAAAAAATGTTATGTAAAAAGAGAAAGGAGCAATAATATGGCAAAATGACCAAATAAAAAAAGATGTTGCTGTGCATAGTCATTGGAAAATAGAAGACACACTGCTGTTGCATATCCATAGCAAAAACAAGAAAAATGCAGCTGTGTATATGTATAAAATGGACATATTGCTGTAAATATTGTTTGCAAAAGAATATTGTTGTGTCTCCCCAAAACTAAGCCCTGTTTTCCTCTCTACCCCTTCCCTAAAATCCTGTTCAATTAAGATCCCTTTTCCCTTATGACAAGATGTAAAAGAAGCCTTGTTCCCCTATGACTAAATGTACATAAAATCCTTTGAAAAACACTGTTTACCTTATGATGTACATTGAAAAAACAAAAAACTCAAAGGAGCAAGCTATCTATGCTGTCCTATACTCCTGTTGCAAATGCATGTCCTTTCCCTTGATGACTATCATACGTATTTTCCCTAATAAAGTATTTCTTTGCAAATGATTTCCTAATGATGGAAGATGAGATGATATGTTTGACATTTTGTGAATTATCCCTTAAAAATCCCTATTTTTACATATTTCCCCATTCCTTATTAAAAATCCCTCCCCTAACATTTCCCTTATGATTTTTTCCCCTTGAAAACAGCATACTTCTCAGCATTTTTGCAGGAAAGGGCAGCAGTCTACTTTATCTATTTTCTCCACTTTGCTCAAAAGCACCATGTCAACCGCTGAAACCTATGAGCAAGGTGATGACCGGTCTTCTTCCACAGAGGTTGAGGTACAGCGGAGGCCTCGTAGGGGTGGCAAAGGTGGTCATCATAAAAGAGAGGAGCCCAAGAAATTTTGAGAGTTTTGAGACATTTTTGGCATTTTTGAGAATTTTGTTTTGGCCATTTGAGTGGTCTCACCCTGCCGGCGACCAGTCATGGGGAAAGCTCAGAACGGGGAAAACTCTATATTTTTGGAATTGTCATGCAAAAATACACTTGCCTATGGATGAATTTCAGATTTTATGAAGATTTGGGCTTCCAAAAGCTCAAAATACATGCAAATTTTGACTTTCTGCCCCTTTTTTGAGTTGCAGAAAGCTGCCTTGGGAGAAATGACTTTTGAGGGGTCAAATCAACTCCAAATTCAGAAATTCTAGTGGGGTTGGAAAGTAGACTCATAGACCTTTCCAACAAGCTATCTTGCACCTGATTTGGAAACCGGGAAGGCCCTCAAACAGAGCTGTTAATGCGCGCGACCACTCCAAGGGAGGGGCGCGACCACTCAGGGAAATTTCACTGTTTTGACCAGTTTGGCCAGCAAAACACTGTTTTTACTTTGATTGACTTTTGAGGCATGTAAATGATGGATTTTTGTGTAATTTTCATAGCACTTGGACACATTTACTCTCCTTTGACACTTCTAGAAGTTTCTTTTATGTAAATAGTGAATATTTAATGCATGGATAGATTACCTAAGTTTTAGAGGCAAGTTGTTTTGATTGCCTATTATCTAGTGCTCAGTTTAGAATTAGTTGAAACAACTCCTAGGAAGCTGAGCTCGACCCCTAGAGGTGGGGAAAGGAGTTAGATCATCTATATTATGCCTTCTCTTGCTCGTTTTCATGGTTGGACTCTTGAGGGAGAAGCTCTATTGTATATTTTACTTGTATCTCTGCAATTTGAGGAAAAGGAAGGCCAGGGTTTTGCAGACATCATTGGGATTCTTGTGGACTCTTGTGTTGATGGTGTGTTCTCTTATTGTAATTTTAAGTGTGTTTATGTGTTCCATCTCTTTCTTTACTGCAGCTTATTAAACAAATGAAGTGATAAAGTTTGAATTCATGCTTGCCATGCTCAGCGTTCAAATTTGTTTAATGTTTATGTTTTCCACTGTCTAGAGAGGATTCAAAGTCATTGTTTGCCCTCTTTAGCTTCTCATTTTTCTTCCTTGATCATCCATCTCAGCTAAAGGCATCAGCACAAACTCCTACCTTGCCCCAAAGACCCACCTGCAAAAACTGAGCTCAATCCCCGCACCCTGAATTGCACTCCCTCCAATTGCCACCAAAAACCCCAAAAAACTTTAAATCAACCCTCCTTATCAGTTTACTAGCCTAATATCAGTGTTCCTAATTGGGTCAGATCATCCTATTGAAAGATCTACCGAGTTTGACCGGAGAGAGCCTTCTCATACCCCGTAGGGCTAGCTACGAGGTGAAATGGTTTGATGTTGCCTTGAAGGTTTACCTTCCTCAGCCTAGGGTGAAATCTCAAGCGCTAACACAATTATCAAGAGAAAAAACATAGACAATAGACATAAGAAGTAGGCTCCAAGCTAGGGCAAAATCCATCCAAGGGGAAACCCAGAAATAATATCTTCTCTTCTTATAGAATATACTTAAAATTAGAAAACGAAGACCCAAATCTCTAGACCAAGACCTCCTACAAGAACCAAGTCAACCCTCCAAGTAATCCTTCCTTTAGAAAGTCAAAGTCTTCAATTCAGCAAGAGTCAACCTTTTTTCAATCTGCTTCAAATATTAACTTTGGCCCCTAACTCGGATCTACAGTCTTAATCTACAACTTTCAACCCTGCAATATTTATAGAAACCATAACACCACATGTGTGGGTAGAAGAAATCAAATTTAGGTCTCCTTCCTTCGTTTTAGCTTCCTCCTTCGCTTCTATACTTTTTGGCTTCAAGTCTTGATCTTCTTACAATAAAGTTTCAGACCTGCAACTAGATCTGCAATCTCGACCTTATAGAAACAAAAAAAACCCTAGATCCTTCACACATGTGAGAGAAAGATGGTCACAAAAATAATACCTTTGGTTTCTTCTTGAGATGTTTCCTTCTCCTAGACCTTCGCTTCCTCTTCTTATTCTTTCTTGCTTATAATCGAACTGCAGAAGTTGTGTGTCCCAAATGAAGTCAAATTGATCTTATATATACCCATCCGTGAGGGTTGAATTAATCCAAATAGGGCCAACTTGAAGGAATAGGGATGACTTGGTCTTGGAGGTCCAATTTGACTTTCTAAACTCAAAATTAATTATTTTACAAGTTATAACTTTCCCATTAGGGTCCTATACAATTGATATTGACTCTCTTGACTCATGACAATTATTCTTATGACATGATAAACCCTAGAAGCATGAAGAACATGCTTAACCTAGATGACCAATCAAGAGAATCATGAAACCCATGCTTGAAAATAATATTTTTCTTTCTTCTTTTGCTTGTTACATAAGATATACATAATGACTTGAGTACAAAAACAATTATGAAGATTGAAACTAGTTACATTTTCCAACAAGAATGGCCCCTACAATTGTAATCACCCCTACATAATTAGAGGCTTTTATAAACCATGAGTCCCGATTGTTGGAGAATGTAACTAAATTCGGTCTTCATAATGAATTTTGTAATTGTGGCATTGCATATTTTATATAAAAAGAAGAAAGGAAAATATTATTTTCTATCTTGGTTACATGCTCCATTTGAATGGTCAACTAGGTCAAGCATGCATTTCATGCTCCTAGGGTTTATAAAGTCAAAATAATATTTGTCATGGGTCAAGAAAGTCATTATCATTTGTATAAGACCCATTTGGGCAAGTTGTAACATGTAAAATAATTTATTTTTGAGTCTACAAAGTCAAAATGACCTCCAAAACCAAGTCAGACCTACTTGTGAAAAGGAGGCCTAGGAGAGGCCTATTTGACCTCTTGAAGAGTGTATATATAGCATAATACTTTGAATCATTTAGAGCACTTCATAACTTGAATCTGAAATAATAAAAGAAGAAGATCTAGAGCAAAAAATCCAAGGATCTAAGGAGAAAGTCAAAGAGCAGACCAAAATATGATCTTTTCTGCCCATACATGTGAAATTAGGGTTTTTGAAATATTGTAGGAGGCCAAGAATTACAGCTCTGAATTGTAGACTTGAGGTAGAGGGCCAAAATTTTACTGGAGCAAAATTTTGGAAGTTTGAATTTCGTTGACTTTGAAGACTTTGCCTTCATTAATGAAGGATTTCTTGGAGGGCTGACTTGGTGCTTGGAGGAGGTCTTGGTCTTGAAGCTTGGGTATTGGATTTATCATTTGATTAGATTCTATAAGAAGAGAAGATATTCTTTCTAGGTTTTCGCTTTGGAGGGGTTTTTCCCTATCTTGGAGCCTAATTTTGTGTCCATTGTATTTTATGATCTTCATAGTTTATGCTCTTGATAATTGTTTGATGAAAAGAATATAACAAAGAATAAAATAAGATAACATAAGTTCGCAAGATTTTATCAAGGATAAAGAAATTTTTTTAATAACTTCCATACTAGATTCTCCAACATGGCATTAGAACTAAGGTGAAGAGAAGGAAACTTGAAGATCATCTTGTTGGCATAAGAGAAGGTTGCTTGTTAAAGGGAATCATTTGCAAAAGGACACAAGGAAATGACATAAAGAATAAAACCCATTGACCTAGGAGGAAGAAGACTATAAGCTCTCATTCAAGGCTCTCTAGTGCACTACATCATCTTGAAGAAGAACATATATCTTTCTCTTGAAGGCTCTTTACTATTGAAGGACATCTTTGAAGTCTCTTAAAGGTTCTTGAAAGCATCAAGATAATTGAAGGCATAATCAAGAAGGATAATTTTTTAAAAAGTAAGCACCACATTTTTCTCCACGTCTTAGTATACAAATCAAATGAATTCATTTTGCAAGGAAAAAAACAAGCTCGTTGGATCAAGAAACTTCATGGCATGGAAGAAAAATATTGATTTGGTTCTCACATAAAATGAAGTCATGGAATATGTTCTTGGAGAAATTGCAACTAGACAAAAATAAGACTCAAGAATTAGAAATATACAAGAAGCGAAAAGTGAGGGCACAAAGGATACTTATTGAATCTATAAAGGATCATCTCATTCCCTTTGTTGCTGATTTGAGCACATTTAAATCTATCTATGATAAGTTGGTGAAACTGTACTCCATAACTACATTAGGTTCGAATATATACTTGAGGAATCAATTATATAAAATAAGGATGTGAAAGGATGAATATATGTCTACATATCTTATGAATATATCACAATTAAGGGACTAGTTGCAAGGGCTTGGTGAAGTCATTTTCGATTCAGAGATGACCACTTGTGTACTAAATGCTTTGCCACATGAATGGAGTAGTTTTACAACTAGTGTCTACTCAAGAAAATATATTACTCCTTTTGATGAACTATGAGCTCAAATTATCTTGGAAGAAACAAGTATAAAGGCAAAGATGACACCGAATCAAATGAAAAGTCTCAAGCTTTTATTTTAAAATCCAAGAAGTATAAAGGGAAGTTTGGAAATTCCAAAGGAAAACCATTTATTTCCAAAATACAATGCTTTGGATGCAATGAGTATGGACATTTTAAGAGGGATTGTACAAGCAAGAAAAAAACAAAAGGAAGATAGAAGTGGAGCTCACATAGCTGAAGAAAAGGAAGAACCTGAGAAGCAGCTAAAATGTGAAGATTTTAAGGATATATACTATAAAAGGGAAACCCCATCTCTATCAAGTTCATTTATAGTTTGTCTTTATTAGAAAGCAGTAGTTAGAATAGCATGCACCATTGCATTATCTAGAAGAGTCTTAATATATGTGGAATCATGAAAGGAAGCATGGCATCATAAAAGAAAACATATGATAGTAGAAGAATTAGAATCTAAATGATAAAATTGTTTTGGAAGAAGTCATCTAGCTAACAAGAATGAGAATACTTGGACAAACTTGCACATCATAGTTCATGCAATTATTTTCTAACATATTGTTAGAGGTAGTCATATTCCATAAAGGATCATCAATATCCTCCAATAAGAACCATAATCTAGGGAAGGTTCTTTAATATTTGAAAGATGCATTATGACATGTTTGATATATGTTTCATTAGTATGGAAACAATTATCTTGAAAGATGAAGGGATGGTGACAGTCAAGTTGTGGTTTGAAATGCAGAATCGAAGTCTTTCTCCTCTTAAAGGAAGCTAATCTTCGATAAGAATAAGAAGCAAGCTCATTTAAAGGAAGGATGGCTAGATGCTTGTATAAGGTATGCATGTTTTTAGTAACTCTTCTCTAGAAGGTAGAATTCATGTCTACAATATTTGTGCATAAATAGTTGGTTGTAAGAATGTGCTCAGTAACATGATCTTGAAAGGTATTCCGTGTGATTACTTGATGCTTGGAAAAAGAAGTTTGATATGATTTGGAAAAGCCTCTTCCATAAGATGGCATGACTTAGACATGATGACATTGATCACATCAAATATGGTCTCCTGAGAAAAAAAGAGAGAGTTGATAATGACAACTCCAAGGAAGAAGATATTGTAGATTGCTTCATTCCATGGGAACTTTTTATTAAAATAAAAAGCATGGAAAAGGAACTTAGTGTACCACCTGGCCCTCTGATGTTGTATTACTATGGTTTGAAGTAGGTCTACCTAATGTTGTTCATCTAACTTGTTGAGTTAGAGGAGCCTCTACTTCTGAGCTTCGAATAAGTCTATCTCAAGTTGTATTATTTTTCCATAGTCTCTCTATCTCTATTTCAATAGGAAAAGGAACTCTCTTTCCATACACTAGTTCATATGGAGTACATATGGTATTAGTTCTCTATGTTGTTCTATAGTCCCATAATGCCTTAGGGAGTTGACCAACCTAGTCCTTAAGGTGTATCCTGGCAATCAGTGATGATGGCCTCAACGATCTTATTATTCCCATCCAATTTTCTATTGCCTTGTGGATGATATGGCGTTGTTACCATGTGTTTGATATTTTAAGTGTCCATTAATTCCTTGACAAGCCTTGAATTAAATTGAGTTTCTCAGCCGATCACTATCTCTCATGGTATCCTGAACCTTGTGAAAATATATTCATGGAGAAATTCCACTATTGTTTGTTCAGTTGCCACTAGGAGTGCTTTAGTTTCCATCCATTTTGTAACATAATTTTTGCAGACCAATATGTATAAGTTTCAAAGGGTAGTGGAATTTATTGGCCCCACAAAATCAATGACCCATCTTTCAAAGGATTCCAACACCAGCTAAGGTTGTAGTGGCATCTCATGTTTCTGTATTGTTATACCCATGCACTAGCAATTGTCAAATCTCTTCACATATTCCTTGGCATATTTGAAAATAGAGGTCCAATAATACCCTTGATGGAGTACTTTGTATCCATATCTTTCTTCGAAAAAGTGTTCCCCACATGGGCCATCATGGAAATCTTTTGATATTTTGTATACGTCATCTTCTAGTACACAACTATTATAATAAAGTTAGGTCTAGTGTAGAAAAGATAATTGATGATAGACTGGGATGGGTTACCCGAGATTCCAATAACCTGGGACACTCAAACACATAGCTCTGCTTTTAAACCCAATTCCCTTTAAACAATAACTCAAGGAAAATTTCACATACAAAGTCAAAAGAGAACATGGATTTGTTTGTCAAATTATGTGAGAGGGATTTATCCCATCTTGCAATCTTTATTCAAACCTCATTCAACTCCATTGGATTCAAATTATCAATTTATGTGATAGGCAGGCCAAAACAAGCTTTCAAAACCCTATACTTAACCCTGAAATTGTTGGTTGTAGGGGCTACTAGCTGATTTCGAAGCGCTTCCAAAAAATGTCTTTTCGAATTCCTAGGAGGTGAAACAACTCAACCTTGCTACCAATCGACTCTACAAGGTATAGAATTACTTCCTAAAATTACACACGACTTCATATGCCCTCCTTCATGGGGATTTACCACTCTAACTCAAACTTACCAAGTAGGAACAAATCTGAAAGGTTTTGGACAACAATCAACAAAAACATGGTGCTCTATTTTTCGTGACAATGCTCTATTCGTTGTAAATAACACACGATCACTACTCTAGGACATAAAGGACATTACCCCAAGGGTTTGGGAACAACTACAACATAATACCAAAGTTGCGTGACTAACACATGTAGCAGTTAAAGTCACAAGGTATAATATCAATCGATTCCACAGATTATAGGGTCTCAAAAACTGTATACCAACAACACATATCATCTATAATGCATATGTTGTGCTATCATGTACCAACAATAATAACACATATAGATATTCAGACTAGTAGCATATCCCAAACACATCAACAAAAACTACAACCACAATATGAAGTTACAGCTTCATATGCGCAGGGGTAAATATGTTCAACCCCAGATTGCACTTAAACCAAAACCTCGATTTTACATAAAGACATACAACCATGACACATTCAATTTCTTATTATAAATCGAATTTATAAGTGCATACAAACAATCTCCATTAATAATATCTAGACAGAGAAACAAACAAGCACATAGGCATACAAAAATTTGTTAATTAATCAAATTCAACTATACATTAAACTGGCTAGATATGCAATGTTGGCATGTGCATCCCAAGCCTCTCGACCTCTGCCTCTTCTCCTCACACTGGAGCTTCTCTTCTTCTCCTCCTCTTTTTCCTCTGTTTCACTTCTTCTCAAACACTCTTTTCTCATTAAAAAGAAAGCTAACAATGGGACAAGCAAGAGTCACAAGATGAATCGTTTCCCCTTCTCCACAAAATAAGGGAATCTGAAACTATATTTACAATACGAAATATTTCCTCCAACTTATTATAAAAACAAACTCACACCCTAATGTAAATATCTACAATTTCCTACAAAACATTTAAAATCTCTCCCAACATTATCATGTGACCATCCCATCACATTGGCAAGCCTCGGTCCACTCTTCATCAAATTTAGTGCTCCATCTATGCACCTGCATTAGATTCCCAAGGTAAAAAATTTATGACCTCCTAGTCATATGCATCCGGTCTTCTCGAAGAAATTCAACTCATGAGCTACAACATGCCTCTACAGTAACAAGTCTCCACCTTAACCTCACCAAACTTTCTTCTGAGTTTGGGCTTTTGGCATCTTCCTAGTTCTCTTCTTTGGAACCCTTTTGAGAAATCCATCCTCTAGGTTTTTGCAAATCTCCTCACCTTCCTCTACTGTCAACTACACAGTGAAAAGAAAATATCTCACCAAATATTTACTCAACTTGTACCTTCTTCTACAAACTCCGACCTTTATTTGCTGCCAAAATGTTCAAAATTTCCAATACATTGCTCAAAAAATTCTTCAACATCATAGGTGGTCTATTCATGTAACAAACTATACCTTCCTACTTTCCTCTTTTCAATTTCATCTTCTAATTTAGTCCTTGGATGAAATTTGTTGTCTTCCATTTTCTCATCAAATCTTCATCTGCTTCATCCACAATAACACCATCCTCATTATCATCCACACACATGTGTTCATCACCCTTAGGCTGTTCTTACATGGCTGCAACTCAACTCCTTTGAGTTTTTCCTCCAAATGGGCATTTATCTCTATCTCAGCTTCATCTGCAACAAATTCCATTTCACTCTCTTTCGAAGGGTCCATCTGCAACTCTAGTCTTCCTCATCTTTTCGTAGCAGTCCTTTCATCATCTCTAACTGTAGTTTGATATCAAGTTTTTCCTGACTTGATCTACCATGGCTTCTCTCTGAACCTTTATGACTCTCAGTAGTCATATATTTCCTTCTTCTATGAGCTTCTCCCTATTCACGGTGAGCTGCACACAAGCCACTTCAACAAGATGACTCCACCAACCTGTTTGTAAAAACTATACTAAGCTCACCCATGCCTAGTCTTCTCCTAGTATTTATGTTGACTCCTTCCTCTGGAATATTCATCTGAGCACTCTCTGCTCTTCTTGCTTTTGCATGCAATTTACTCACCTTCTTCATCTAAGAACTTTGTTGTTCTTCCTACCAGGTTCCTTGCCATCATCCTCAACAACAAACATTCATCACTGCTACTTGTAATTATCAATGAATTCGTAATTAACTGAAAACAAAAGACCATTACTTCCTTGTTCAATCTCCACACAACTACTGGCACAAAATTCTTCTTACTGTTGTCATCCCTTTGCTTTTGCAAACCTTCTTGTTCTTTAAATGAATGAAATTCTTCTTGCTCATAGCTTGGTTCATTTTGAATTTCTTGTAGCAATTGTTTAACATGATTGAGTTCTACTCTAACTCAACCATCTCCTTCTCAAACTTTTCATCACTCATTCCTTTAAGTCCAACTGCTTTGGCACTTTTTTTCTTCTACTTGTGCCTTTCCTCTGAACCCTTGCTACGACTAATAATAATCATCTTCATCTCTTCCTCTTGTGAACTCTCCTTGTCTACTAGTGAGCTAAAACAAGCCTTTCTTTTCTCTGTAACAATTTTTCAACTTGTTACCCATACCAAGTCATCCTCCTGGTATATTCACTTCTCTAAGTTTTCTGCAGTAGAACCTCTTCTTGAGCACTCTTGCTCCTCTGCTTTCAAAGTTGTTGGTTGTTGCACATTCAACTGATCACTTTTCTTTGTTTTCCAGCAAATTTATTTTGTTGTCAAGTTCTGTCACCATTTCTTCATCTAAGAGATTTTCCTCCTCCTCCTTATTTAACATAACTTACTTTCTATGGTAGCTGCTACCAGTTCAGTATTACTAAGAATTCAAATTGTCTCCATCTTGTTGTAAGGCTATTCTTCCCTAACTCTTTGTGACAAGCCTGTTTCTTGCCTAAATACGAAGGTCTCTACTTGGTGTTTTTCCTTCTCCTATCCTTTATGCATTTTCTCATCTTACTTGAAATTTCTCATCCAACAGTGCACTTCCTCAAGCTATAAATTCAAATTGATAATTGATCCAAAATTTCAAACCATGATACAATACTTTCTCTAGGGTTTTACCCCAATTGTCTCCTGCTGTAAGTTTTGTCATTGCTATCATGTAATTCTATGATACTTCTTCCACTGAAGCCTATTCAAGTGAGCTTCTTTCTCCTTGCACATATTTAACTTCTCGATAGTATACACACTCTTCAAATGTTTTCTCTTTCATGACAAAATTTTAAATCTGCCTATCCCTGCATTCATCACTTCCAATTTTTCTGCTTCTCCGGCAAGTCCAGTTTGCAATCTTTTGCGTTCACAATATTCAATGCTTTCCTTGTGATAAAAAAATATTTCAAATTGCAAAACAAATTAATTTTTAACCTTTTTCAAACTCTTGGTCAGTCCAGTCTTATTGTAACTTTAGTATTCAAGCATCCTTTTTTCTTTGTTCTTTTCTTCCAAGGCATCTTATATCCTCCACTAAGGGTGTCCACTGAAGAAATTTGCGTGGCTCTGATGCCTCTTGACAACAGATCGAGATGGGTTACCCCGACTTCCAATAACCCAGGACACTCAAACACATAGATTTGTATTTAAACACAATTCCCTTTAATTAACAACTCAAGGAAAATTTCACATACACAGTCAAAAGAGAACATGGATTTGTTTGTCAAATTATATGAGAGGGATTTATCCCACCTTTCAATCCTTATTCAAACCTCATTCAACTCCATTGGATTCAAATTATAAATTGATGTGGTAGGCATGCCAAAATAAGATTTCAAAACCCTATATACAACCCTGAAAATGTTAGTTGTAGGCGCTATGAGTTGATTTCGTATCGCTGTTATAAAATAGAGTAGTCACTACAAGTTGATTTCTTAGCGATTCTAAAAATTATCTTTTCAAATTCATGGGAGGTCAAACAACTTAGCCTTGCTACCAATTGACTCTACAAGGGCTAAACTTGATTCCTAACATTACACACGACTTCATATGCCCTCCTTCATGGGGATTTACCACTCTAACTCGAACTTGCGAAGTAGGAAAAAATATGAAAGTTTTTGGACAACACAATCGACAAAAACAAGGTGCTCTATTTTTTGTGAGAATGCTTTATTTTTTGTAAATAACACATTGTCACTACTCAATGACACATAAGACATTACCCCATGTTTTTGGGAATAAATACAACACAATACCAAAGTTGCATGACTAACACACACAACAGTTAAAGTCACAAGGTATAATATCAATCGGTTCCACGGATTACAAGGTCTTAAAAACTATATACCAACAACACATAAAATCTATAACACATATGTGGTGCTATAATGTACCAACAATAATAAAACACATCGATATTCATATGAATAACATATCCCAAACACATCAGCAACAACTATGGCCATAATATGAAGTTACAACTTCATACACTCAAGGGTAAATATGTTCAACCCCAGATTGCACTTAAACCAAAGACTTTATTTTACATAAAGGCATACAACCACAACACATTCAAATTCTTACCATAAATCGACTTTTAAAGTGCGGAAAAACAATATTCATTAACAAGATGCAAATAGAGAAACAAACAAGCACAGAGGCATATAAACAAATTTCTCATTAATAAAATTCAACTATACATTAAACTGGCTAGATATTCAATGTGAGCATGTGCAACCAAGGCCTCTCGACCTTTGCCTCTTCTCCTCACACTAGAACTTATCTTCTTCTCCTCCTCTTTTTCCTCTACTGCACTTCTTCTCAAACACTCTTTTTTCATTAAAAATAAATCTAATATGGGATAACCAAGAGTCACAAGATGAATCGTTTCCCCTTCTCCACAAAATAAGGGAAATTAAAACTATATTTACATTAGGAAATATTTCCTCCAACTTATTCTAAAAACAAACTCACATCCTAATCTACAATTTCCTACAAAACATTTAAAATCTCTCCCAACAACATCATGTGACCATATCATCACATTGGAAATCATTGGTTTAGTATTCATCGAATTTAGTGCTCCATCTATGCACCTGCATCAATAACCATTGATCCACAAAAATCTTCTACTTTTTTTTTATAATTTGTTGTTGCTCTTTCAGAGGTTTTCTTGAAACCAAGTATTAGCAATATCTTTGAAATGGAGAGTAAATAGATATTACAAAAAGATGTTTTATAGGAAACTAATCTTTTACTGTGGGCTCAATTTCGTTAGATGTTAATCTAGGAAAAAAAATCAACGACTACATTATCCTCTCCAGACTTATTTAGGATGGTATTATAAATTCCCGCAAAAAAAAAAAAAACCATCTAGTAACTCTGCCATTAGTGATTAGTTTGTTCATTGATTACTTAACAACAACATGATAATTATGTAAGATTATCAAATATCTTATAATGTAATGTCTAAATTTATTTATTGCATGCATAAAAGAAAGAAATTATTTTTCAGCCATTGTGTAGATCATTTCTGTCAATGAGTGATTTTTTTCTGATGTAGTATATCTTGTACATAATTTTCTCTTCTTGTTGACCTTGTACAACTCCAATGGCTATATCTAGCATTGTCTATAGAGATGTCCAATTGGTCCCTCTCATAATAGGACCTTGTGAAACATTGGACTTTATTTCCTCAATGACGTGCCAGCAACTTCTTGTTCATAAAAATCCAACTTTTTTGTTAAGTAAATAAAACAATGGATGAACTATCTGTGACAAATATTCAATAAAGATAAAATATAAACTAGAATGACATAGGAAACCTTGTACTTCTCTTTTTGATTGCAAAACGAGTAAGTTGAGTATTAATTTAATCTTCACCAAATCCACTTGGACAACTTTAGCCAATATATGATTCCATAATACAATGCCATTAGTCGATATCATATCACACTTATTACTAGGGGAAACATTATTTTTCTTAAATCTCATTGAAATTTTCTCTAGATTATCAAGGGATTTATCAAACTCATTTCCACAAATGACAAAATTATCCATGTATATTTCCACACAATCATGGACAAGGTCAAAAAATATACCTATTATTGCTCTTTGAAAAGTGGTTGGAGTATTGCATAACACAAATGACAAGACACGATATGAAAATTTCCCCCATGGACAGGTGAATTTTTCTTTTTCATAATCCTCAGAAGTGAATTGGATTTCATAGTAACCATTGAATCCATTGAGGAAAGAAAAGTACTTCTTTCCTGTGAATGTATCTATGACTTGGTCAATGAATAGGAGAGGGAATGATCCATGCATGTTTCTTTATTTAGTTATCTATAATCAATATAGATCCTCTACTTCACATTTTTTTTGGGACTATGACCAGAGGGAGACCCACTAGCTATCAGAAATTGGATAGATAAGTCCAACTATGAGTAAATTTTGTGGACCTTCTTTTAATATTTGTTTCATTGTGGGTTCATCTTATTTGGAGGTTGTTGAATGGTTAGATCCTTCCTTAATGTAAATGTGATGTGTACAGAAGTCAAGAGCTAGAGAGGCCTAAACAATAGGTTGCAGTATGTGGTCAAGAGAATATGTGTTAGAGGAGGAGAAGGAGAAGGAGGAAATGAAATCATTGATTTCTTCATCCTCAATTTTCTCCCAAATAGTGAGATATTGGTCAATAGTGAGAATTTGATGAGATACCTCTTCCTCATCACTATCCTCCCGATCAATCCATACCTACACTAGATCCTTGGTGTTTCAAGATCTACACTACGCTTTGTGGGAGAGGTTAGTTGTTTGGTGGAGGTGCCATAGGCAATTTTCATACTCCCAGATCTATAACCAATATACACATTTGTAGTGGGTATCCATGTCCGCATAAATATTAAAGGGTATCCCCCCATAGATGATTTAGGATGGAGAACCATAAATTCGACGAGATACTACCACAAGTCTACAAATATCACAACGTCCTCCAGAATTCCTTGTGGTGTAATTGTTGACCTATTAGCTAGTTGAAGTAGAGTGGGGGCTTATTTGAGGTCAAAGAGTTATAAGGTCTCTACGATGCATCATAACATCAACTATGGCACCCAAGTCAATTAATGTGTTTGGAATAACAATATTATTGATCTACATGTTAACAACTAGGCTACTGGAATAATTATTTTTTTCCACGAGGAGTCCCCCCATCATAAGATATGATAGTTTTCCCATAATATGGATGGTTTGTGGATCTTTCCTTCATCATCTAGGCCTTCGCAAAAAAAAATTCATCATTTCTTTTGAGTAAATTGGAACATATTTAATAACTTTAAAAAGTGGGATCTTGACACACACATTCTTGAGCTCGCCCAAGAAATCAAATGATGGTTGGGTTACACATTTTTCTTGATTTATTCTTTAAGGGTAAGGTGATTCTTCAAGTTCAAAAATTACATGCTTGATTCCTAAAGGTTAAGAAGACAACTCTTTCTTAGGTTCTTCATTTTGAGCATCTCCATTTAGATCTTCAACATGTGTGGGAGGATGACCTTTAGTCAATGCCTTCCTCGATCTAATAGTCCAAGGAAGATAGTCCAAGGAAGATATGGAGTAAGCTCGGTAGGATGTAAGTCCAATAACTTGTGCTACTTGAGCCACCCTACCATTATTGGGGTTAGCTATGGGTTATGAAAGTAATTGTGGTCATGGAGGGGCGAATGTGGATGCTTGCATTTAAGGAGAAGGAAGGAGTTACATAAGTGGCTTAGAAAAAGATTGAGGGCATTCGTACATAGGATTTCTCCACACTTGCTGCCAAAGATTTTGAGGCGAAGGAGGAGAGGCCATCTATGGTTGAGAAGGTAACCACCACTTTTTAGAGGAATAATGCATGGAAGTTTAGTCCAATAAGAATTAAAACTTTGAGATGAATCTTGGATGATACCTTGTGGATTTTGTAGCCATGGTCATTTCTGTGCAACAAAACAATGTTGTTTTAGCTCCTCTACTTCTTGATAGGCAACTTTTGGTCGAAGTAGAGATGGGTAGCGACTTATAGGATTCTCTTCACTACTTATGGCACAAATTTTGATCTTATCCAATGGGAATTCCTTTAGCAAATACTTTCTTCTACATTCTAGGAAAAATATTGCTAATGTTAGTTATGTTTCCTCATCCTTCTTCTTTGCTTGCAAGGTATCTAGCTAGGAGCTCAATGTGCTTAATATATCAATTTTGAATTTCTCTAGCATGTTTCCAATTTATTCTCTAGTGGTTCCTAAACCAATAGTTCTATCAGTCCTAGCCAGCTTATCTCAGGGTCCTCTACTAGTCTTAGAAGTTCCTCATGAATCTCGCCAACAAAATTCTACAATGTCACGATAATTTTGCTACGATATATCTCTTCCACTCAACTTAGGTTAAGTAGTTCTATGCAATCATATATGATCCCTCACAATTATAATACATGAAGGGTCTTTGAAGCCAAGTCTCCTTGCTTTGTTCTCTACAAATTGTAGCATAATATCTCAATAGTATTCTACACTTTCATCTTTATGTTGGATCATTCAAAAGACTTCTCTGTGTTCTCTGTCCTTGCAGAAATATTGATCTTTTTCTAAGAAAATTTTCATTTTCACCCATGTCTTGATGCTATCCTTCCCCAAGCCCATGAACTAAATTGTTTTGTGCCTTTAAGGCTAACAATAAAGAGATTCAACTTTTGTGCATTAGAAACATACTCGTAGCTTCTGCATACACAACGAACTCAAAGAAAAAGGTTTCAGAGTATTTTTTTGAGAGACCATAAAAATTTGGAAAGGTTGAATGTGAAATGTTTTTCATCTTGGTCCACTCCTCTAATTCTTTAATAGGGAATTTGAAGGAAGAGGGTCGCTCCTCCTTAATTCATGGGCCATTTCTTTCGAAAACAAGTTTTCATCTTCCAAGGGTTCCTTGAGAGATTCAGGAAAACTCGGCGTTGTGTGGACTTGTTTGTTGGGAAAATATTCTAAGAACGAAGCTTCTATAGGGGCAGAACATAAATATGCATGAGTTCCAATTTTACTTCGCAAGATTAAAATTTCTACTTAACTAGTGAACTTAATGTAGGAGTCAAATAATTTGGTTGGATGTGTTATTTTCTTAGGTCCTGCACTATTAGTTTGAGAGAGAGTTTTAACAAATCTGCCAAGTTGATCTCTACTCCTATGAATCTAACAAGTCAAAAAAATTGTTGAAAAAGAAAAATTTGAAGATCAGCGAATCAGTGTTATCTTGAAAGAAAGAAATCAATGAAGCAAGTAGATAACAACAAATCAAGCAACATAACAGAGATTGTACTATTGAAAATTACTTGGAAACGATGTTAAAAATGATGGCCCTTTTAATTATATTTCTAATTGCTTAGAGATATAATAAAAAGACTATTCATTTAATTGTCAACTCAGGGTTTGTAGGGGAACTTACAAATTGTTGTGCGCTATATATGAAAGTAAAATAATCTGTGTCTGAAGTTGTAGTAACTAAATGATTATCACACCTCAAGATATAATGATTCTTTTACAAGTTACCATATAGTCTAAATCACACCACACTTGTAGGAATGCAAAGGCACATTATCTAATATATGTTGCAGGAAAGTAAATCACTCTTCTAGAAAAGTGAATCACACCAGCATTTAAAGGTGACTTACAAAAGCATTAACATGATCTTGGTTGTTGTAACTTAATATGAAATTGTGTGTGCAATGAAATGAATTAAATTACAAACCACTAATTCACAATTTCTTGTAAATAAAATGTATCCATAAACCAAATGTTTAATAAAATAACCAATCCAAGTTGTTCAGGAAAACAAAGCTATTATAATTATGGGAACAAAGAAATTTAACATCACAACAGAGTTGCAACAATGGGGGGTGCATGATTAGTAGGATTTGATGCATGATTTTAGGAGCACACAGGAAGCTTGACTTTCTTTGATCATATATCCTAAAATTTCGTTACCCAAGATTTAATAGTTGGACCATATGATCAGTTGGATTTCCGCTCATTATGATCCAATTTTTAGCTTTTGGAACCTCCTAGAAGAAAAGTTATAACATAAATTCCAACATGACCTCTTAAATATGCATTTAGGAAGCCCAAATTTCTCTGCTCATATTTCCTAAAATTTACCCAAGATCTTAAAAATGGACCAAATGATCAATGAGATTTTCCCTCGCTATAATCCACATTTCAAATTTTGGAACCTCCCAGAAGAAAATAAAAAAAATTCTAGCATGACATGTTTAAAGAAGAATTTAGAAAGCCTATCTTCCTCAACCATTGTTGCTACAAAATCTAATACATATAAAAAGAAATAGGAAAATAGTATAACAAATACGACCATTATAAATTTGCTAAAGAGTAAATTCATGTACATATAAACTTGTTGAGAATAGCAATTAAATTATCATGCATAAGATATATTTATCTTGAGTTGAATATTTTGCAATCTGGAACTGAATAAGGGGGAGCCACTCTCCACACAACCATATGCTTAACTATGTTTCAATCCTTCTCATAGTTGGCCACCCCTGAGCTAGATCTTAATTCCTTGAGGAGAACTCAACTCAGGGGTATTTCACACATTCATATTCAGACTAGATTTTAACACCATAAGTGAAAGCCATTATCCTTCACACACACACACACGCACATGAAAACTCAATGATCAACCTTTCCATCTTTTATTAGGCTCACATTCACAAAAATACCATGCAGGTATGCATTCCACAAGAGAGTCCTTATATGATCTCTGCAATCCCTCGACCCTCCCCTCTTCAGTGCTCTATGTGCCACAAAACCAAGACCATTCTGAGTCCTTAGAGCCATCAAGTCCAAAGAAAAAACATTGCAACACATTCATTTCGTATTACACCGGTTGTCATTGATTCTCATGTGAATTCAAATTTTTAAGTGAGGGAGAGAGATGTATGAGAGAGTAATAGAAAAGAGAAAAACTAGAAGCTTAAGAACCAAGAAAAATAACCCCTTGCTTTCTCCTCCATCTTATTTTTATAATCACACCTTGACCCTTCATCTTTCCAACCTTTCAACTTCTTTGGAATACTAAGCATCACATCAAAGGGAAATATTTTCCCAAGTTATATTTTTCCTCTTAAGTCAACTTTTTCCCCTTCACAAAGCATCATAATCTGTTCATTGTTCCCTTTCTTCAGCTCTAATATTTTTACGAATAAAAATAAACATTAAATCATATATAAAGTTTGACATCTTAGCATCAATGCTTCCAACCGAGCATTCTATGTTCTTAATTACTGTTGAACTTCACAATTTCTTCTTTTTGACATCCTTTTTCACCCTATATATTTCCTTTTGATCTTCATAATAACACATTGGGAATCAAGTTACAAGAATTATGAAATGGCAGGTATACAATTTTCTTTTATTTCATAAAATAATAATTTTCTTTATTATTTAGTTTAATGTTTACTTCAACTACCAAATTACAATGATTTTTCAACTAATACATGATTCTGCAGCCAAATCCGTGGTTTGACAGGTTCCAAGGTGCCAGCTGGGAAGCAAAATATATGGGTAGGTTGGAATTGATGCACTCAACAATTTCCTCCTACTCTCATGAACCATATCGATGGAAACAAGTCCTAGTAATGTAGTCAAAGGCAAAGTCAACCTTCATAGCGCGACAACAGGTGAGTGTGAACGAGATTTATGCCTCATGATTTGCTTTGATAATAGAAAATCATGAGTGAATTATGTGATGTTAGATTTTCAAGTTAAATTTAGTTTCTTTTGATAGGGATTAGGTGTATAACTCTAAATAATTAATTGTCATGAGATCTATAAATATGCCTCTCGGTAGAAATGAAAACAGTTATAGTAAGGATGCGACAGTGAGACTGAAACTCTGTTATTGATACTCTGTTTTTAAAAGAATCATTTCATTTTCTTAGTAAGCATTCATGCATGGTTAAGTGCTTGATCAATAGCGTATTGATTGCTTGCTTCTTGTGGAGGGCCCTCTCGAGACAGTAAGAATTTCTATTTTGTTTTAGCAATTAAAATTAGCTTTAGATTTTCCATATATTTCTGTTTATTGGATTGAGTAATTTCATTTTCAATTTCTTTCATATTTAAGTCGAGACCATTCTACTAATCATTTCTATTGTTCAGAGGTTTTGGATACACATGGATAGAGCATAGAAGCAACTACATAGTTTTACATTTCAATTAAATAAATAGAACTTTATCTTTATCATAGGTAGTGGATTTATTCAAGAATTGAATGTTAAATTTCAAGCATGTGTGATCTTTAATTTAAGCAGGTGTGAGTGCGTTTAAGCAAGAGTTTGTTTCATTTTATTTTCATGTAAGTGTGATTTCTATTTATACAGATGTGTGATGAGATTAATAGTAGTTTTCATTTTTGCAAATGAGTGTGTATATAATTTTTATTTATGCAAAGTGTGGGATTAATTTTCATTTATTTCAAATGTGGGATTGATTTACATTTATGTTGAAGTGCAATATTTTTATTTCAAACAAAAGTGTGGAATTTACAAGCAAAAGTAGTTTTGTTTGAAATCAAGAGAGTGTGATCATCACTGTAGAGTTAATCTTATTTTCTAGGAATAACTAATTTAATCATAGAAGACATGTGCATTTCGATAACTCAATTTAATTTAGAATTTGTGTGAGTAATAAAAGACTTATAGCACATACACTTCATCAGTTTACTAGCCCTGGCTGATAATTCATGTAAGTAATTTAAGATTTACATTACCAAACATTTTTTTGCTGTTGTCGGGGGAGTGTATATAGGAGTCTTTTTCTTTTCCTTTTTAAATAAAAAAATAAAGCTAAAAATGATATGCATAGGGAAAGAGACTCTAGAGGTAGATTTGTAGGTAGAGCTAGAAACATAATCCCAACATCATCGCTCACCCCACCACGACCTCGTAGTGCCACACCATCCACACAGACTCATATTCTCTCTACTGTAGGCAAACACAAACTTCCTGAGGTACTTAGATCTGAAATCGAACCTAGAGATCCACCAAATTCATCAATTGAAGCTATAATAGAAGAAGATGATCCTACATCCCCAACAGGAGTAATTTTTCTATCTTCAAATGGAGAACAACTTCTAGGACAAGAACTAGAAGTATCTAGTGAAGAAGAGGAGGAAGAAACTGATTTTAGCCTACAATTGATAGAAGAACTTGAATAACTAGAAGAGGAACTATAAAATCCAATTTTGGAACCATACATTAGTTCTCAAGAATCTACAATGGCTGGAGAAACGAAAGGAGAAGTACATAATGTGAATGGTGAACAACCTAGGATTGGAGGTGGAAGAGGAGGAAATAGAGAAGGTGGAAGGGGGGATCCATAACCTTTTCGATTTCCCATCCATGATGAAGATACCATAGGCACAATGAAAAAATCTCACTCTCCATCCTTCCAATTTTTCATGGATTAAGGATTGAAGATTCTGAAACATTTCTCTTTCAATTTTAAGTCTTGTGTAGATCTTATGACTACTTGCTTGACACTCAAAAGTTGAAATTGTTTCCAACAACTCTTAAGGATGCAACATTAAAATGGTTTATGGGATTAGAAGCACATTCTATAAGAACATGGGAACAAATGAAAACTATATTATTAGAGAAATATAAGGACCATTGTATGCCCCATAATATTAAAGATGAAGTCTTTAAAATGATGCAAAAATAAGATGAACATTTTGAAGATTTCAATGAAAGATTTGCTTATAATGTTAAAAGGGATGAAATGTATAATCTAGATGAAGAAAATTTGAAAGCTCTCTTATTAAAATCCATTAGAGATGAGTGGTGGATTGATCTTCTCAATTTGATGGGTAAGGGAGATATTTCTTAGTTAACATTTGGAGATATTTGTGAGTTATGCATACACATTTCAAGAGGTATAGCAAGAACTAGGAAAAATTCAAGAGACCCTGTCAAGTCTAGGATTAAATCTGTAGCTGGGATAGTAAGTAGGGATGAATTAGGTAATTTGCTTGATAATTTTAAAACATATATTTTAGGGAGTTTTAGTGAACAAGTAGATAACCTTAAAGTACAAAACAACCAAACGACTGAAAATGTTGCATTATCTATCTTTTGTCCAGAATGTAGAAAAAAACATGCTTTGAGAGAACACCCTCTTAACTTAAAAAGTGTAGAAACATGTGTTATATGTTCAAAAAAACATGATACAAAGGAATGTCCTTCAATACCAGGTCTTAAAGTTGTCTATCAAGAGGAATTAATACCAAATCAAGTAGAACCCCTCTGTTTTATTTCTAAGAGACCATGGAAAAATTCACAACCAAATATGACTTAAGGTTTTAACACTCAAACGTTTGCACAACCATCACAAAGCAATTGGACTACACCCATGCCTTGGCAATCTTGGCCTCAACCTTGGGCATAGGTATGGAAAAATCGTTATGGAAAATACCCTAAATTTCCTCAATATCAACAACCTTACCCTATTTTTCCACCACAATATTTTCTTCGGCATGTTCAACCAACTCAATCTCGGAATCCAAATCCACAACTTTCACTACCATTTCCTCAAAGACAAAATCAATTGTCTACCCAACCACTTCCAAACCCAAATAATAATAAAAAATCACAACCTATTTACAATATGGAAGGACAAAATTTCCAAACCTACATGATAACTCCATTAGATCTAAACAATGTCTAACTTAGATTTGGTAAAATATTGGGAAAGAAGTCACCATTAGTTTTTCTTTTCAGGAATCTGAAGAAAAAAATCTCTTTGAGGAATAAAAATCTCTTCATCAAGAGGAAAAATATAAAAAAAAACCACCCCTGCACATTCTGATGATATCCCAATAAACTCAACTCCCATTATAGAACAACCTTCAGTTTTTGTTCAAACACCACCTTTTCCTGAAAGATTGAAAATAGTTCAAGGGGTATAAAAGAAAATTGTGTTGCTTGATTATGATATGATAGATGAATTGAAGAATGTTTGCATAAAAATTCCTTTGTTACATGCTATCAAAGAAATACCAATATTTGCAAAGGCAATCAGGGAGTTAAGTATTAAAAGGCTAGGAAGAAAGAGAAAAGAAGTCAAAATAATTTAGTTATTTGGAAAATTTGTAGATATCATGATGGGAAAAAAAACAATTCAAAAATATCTTGATCTAGGAAGTCCCATTGTGAAAACACACATCAATGATGTCAAAATTCCAAATGCATTGATTGATTTATGAGCAACTATAAACATCATGAGTAAACAAACTATGAATCAATTGAAACTTCTTAATCATCAATATACACCTACATTATTGCAATTAGCAGATAGATTTGTTATCAAATCTGATGGTTTATTAGAAGACATATTTGTAGCATTAGATTCTTGGGAGTATCCTATTGAATTTATGATTCTAACACCCAAGAATAATTTAGGGGGGCATCCATTGATTCTAAGAAGACCATGGTTAGCTATAAATGATGCTTTTATAAGTTGTAGGTCTGGTGATATGTTTATTTTTTATGGAAGTTCAACAAAGAAATTTACATTATATCCTCCTGCAAAAACAACAATATAGGTAGAAAGTGAAGAATGTATAGATGATGATATTGATATACGACCAATCTTTGTTACTTCACAAATAGATGAAGAAGATCAAATTTTGAATTTAATGGAAAATAATGAGTCTTCCTCATATTATGAATCTAATAGAAGTTTTCAAGAACAATGTAATATTGAATATTTATCATTTTGTCAATTGTTTTTACATTCTATGAAAAATTTGGCAATTCTTTAATAGAAATATTTCCAGAAAAAACTTTGAATATCAATAATAATCTGGAAGAATTTCAAAAGAAAAAACTAATAAAAATGTTACAAGAACATTCCTCTACTTATGCATGGGTATACATTGACATGAAAGGAATTGATCCCAATACTTGCGTACATCATATCTACATTGAAGAAAATGCCAAACTAATCTGACAACCTCAGAGAAGAATGAATTCAAATTTAAGGGAAATTGTTAAAGAGGAACTACAAAAATTGTTAATTGTGAATTTCATTTATCCAATATCAGATAGCCAGTGGGTTTCACCATTGGTAATTGCTCCTAAAAATAATGGAAGATGGAGAGTGTGTGTCGACTATAGGGAATTGAATAAAGCCACTTTAAAAGATCATTTTCCACTTCCTTTTATAGATCAAGTTTTAGATACGTTGGCAGAAAAGAAATATTTCTCATTCTTGGATGGTTTTAGTGGATATAACCAAATCCAAGTAGCTCTAGAAGATTAAGATAAAACCACTTTTATCTGTACATGGGGAACCTATGTCTACCGAGTACTCCCTTTTGGGTTATGTAATGCATCTGCAACATTCCAAAGGGCAGTGTTAGGCATTTTCTCTGATCTAATTCATGATTGTGTGGAAGTCTATATGGATGATTTTACTGTCTATGGAAATTCCTTTAAAGAAACTCTTAAAAAATTGGAAAAAAATCTCATTAGATGTAAAGAAGAAAATCTATCATTAAGTCATGAAAAATGTTTTATGACGTTACTGAGGCAATTTTTTTATGAAACCATATTTCAAGGAATGGAATTAGAGTGGATACATCTAAAGTAGAAGTTATTTCTAAACTATCAATTCCAACTTGTCAAAGAGATGTTATAAGTTTTCTTCGCTTTACTGGTTACTATAGAAGATTCATAAAAAACTTTACAAAAATTGCCTCTCCACTTTTCAAATTTCTCACGAAAGATTGTGAATTCATCTAGAATTCTGATTGCCAAAAAGCTTTTGAAACATTAAAAGAAAAGATTTTTGAAGCACCCATTCTAAGAGGACCAAATTGGAAACTACCTTTTCACATTTCAATTGATGCCTTTGATACAACTTTAGGAGTTGTATTAGGACAAAAGGATTTAACTCCTTATGCCATTTACTACACCAGTGAAAATGACTCCTACAAAGTTAAATTACACTGTAACAGAAAACGAGTTTTCAACTGTTGTCCATGCCATTAATAAATTCAGACACTACATCACTGATTATGAAACCTTTGTACATACAAATCATTCTGAAATTAGATATTTAATGAATAAAACAATCACTAATGGAAGAATTACAAGATGGTTATTGTTGTTACAAGAATTCAATATTACTATTTTGGATTGACCTGGAAAACAAAATACACTTGTTGATTTTCTATCTAGGATTCAAAATGATAATAACGATGTTCCTATAGAAGATAATTTTCCTGATAAATATGTTTTTGCAATATCTATTAAATCTACTTGGTTTGCATATATTTCTAATTATTTGGCTACAGGGAAGTTACCAACATACTTGTCTCCTCGAGAGAAAAGAAAGGTTATTCAAACTAGTGCATCCTATTAATGGATAAATGAAGAATTGTACAAGACATGACCTAATTTAAACATTCAGAGATGTGTCAGACAAGATGAAGTACCAGAGATATTAAAGGCTTGTCACGATGAACCATGTGGATGACATTTTGATTATAAAATAACTACTTACAAATTCCTTCTCTTAGGATATTATTGGCCTTCCCTTTTTAAGGATGCCAAGGAATATCTTAAGAGATGTGATAGTTGTCAAAGATTGGGGAAACATGTTCCTTTATATGAAATTTCTCTACAACCTTAGGTATTCATTGAACCTTTTGAGAAATGGGCTCTAGATTTTTTTGGTCCAATTAATCCACCATCAAAACAAAAAAGGTACATTCTTGTTTGCATTGATTATGTTAAAAAATAGGTAGAAGCTAAAGAACTTCCTTTTGTAACTGAAAATGTTGTAGTTTCATTTATTTTCGAGGATATTTTTACCCGTTTTGGTGTCCCAAGGGAAATTGTGACAAATAAATGTACTCAATTTACATCCAAGTTGGTACAAAAGATAATGGAGGAATGCAAAATCAAACATCGAAGGTCCACTCCATATCATTCGCAAGCAAATGGATAGGTGGAATCTACCAATAAAGTAATTGAAGCAATGCTTACCAATACTGTGCATCTGCATAGAAGAGATTGGGTAGAAAAGCTTCCAAAATATTTATGGGAATACCATACCACATCGAGAAACACCACAGGACATACTCCATATGAACTTGTTTAAGGGAAACAAGTCATATTTTCTATTGAGTTCCGGGTAAAGACCTTCAAGACAATAGTCAAATTGGGTCTTGATCTATCTGAAGCACAAAAACAAAGGATGGTGCAATTGAATTATCTTGATGAGATGAGACAGGATTTTATTCAAAGAACCAACATAGTTCAACGACAAAGATCCAGGTGACATGACAAGTTCATAAAAGAAAGGAAATTTCAGCCAGGAGGTTGGGCATTACTTTTTGACTCAAAGTTTAAATATTTTCAAGGAAATTTTCAAGCTCATTGGCTTGCACTTTATGAGATTGAAAATGACTTTGATAATGGTGCATTCAAGATTAGAACGATTGATGAAGAAAAAGTGACCTTCCTTGTAAATGGTCATCGATTAAGAATTTATCACAAACCATTGATAAGGGAGGAGTTTGTAAGACATATTCAAGACAATATTGATTTGAATGTGGTTAGGAAGGATTCTCCTTCCTCTCCAACTTGACTCGCAAAAGCCTTTTGTTTCCAAAAAACAAAATTGAAAAAAAATAATAAATATAAAAACAGATAATAAAATTGTATAAACATGAAAACCAACATTGTTGGCATGTTTATACAAAAAATATAGGATGAAAACCAAGTACTCTTGGCACCCTAGATTTTATTTTTAAACCCTGTTCTAATCCCATTTTATTTATAGCCCTCTTTTTCTTTTCAAAATAAAAAGCTACGGAATTGTTGAGAATCTGCAGCTTTAACAAAATTTTGGAGCTGATATTGATAGGATCAACTAGGACAATTGAAGATCTTGGCATAAAAATAAGATGATCAACTTGCAGTTGAAGGCATCCAAGGACAACCTACAAAGATCAATAAAAAAATCAAAATCATGAATTTAAAGGTATGTAAATATTAGATTAAATAATAAAGGTAAGAAACATTAGATTATGAAATAAAATAGACGTTGTTACCGCCACTTAAAGTAATCATTACTATTTCAGTTCGTTGGGGTAGCGCAATTGGAAATGGCTGAAAAATGAAGTCTCACTGAACTAGAAGTCTCGGGTTCAAATCTTGTGAAATACCCCAGGAGAAATCTAGGTGCTATAAGGAGTTGGAAAGGTCATAGGCCCCCAAGAGGTTTGCTAGCAGGTCTGACAGATTTATTGGTAGGTCTGCTAGGTCCACCAGGCTAAAAAAAAATCATTACTATTCCAACTTCGGACTTAACAAAAAATACTCTGTCTTGTCAACGAAGTTGGCCATACGCCCATTCACTACTCATCATTACATAGATACTCCACTCCATAAACCTTGTTCCATTGGTAATTTCTCCCTCATTCATACTTTGTTTTCCCGAAACCCTTTTCACTCCATTCCATTGACAATTTCACTCTCATCCATACTTTGATTTCCAAAGCCATTTTCCCTCCATAACCTTGTCAAAAGAAGCCATTGCGGGTTGAGACTTTCCAACATGGGGGTTATTGTGAGGACAGAGCCAGATGGAAAGAAATTCATGGAGGGTTATCCACAAGTTAAACAAATGTTATAGCAAGAACAATGGTTGGATTTTATAGAGAAAATTAATGACTATGACAAAGAAGTTACAAAGTCCTTCGCTTGAGCATTTGATGGAGTTGAGGTAGAAATTGGAGATGTGAAGATAGTATTGACATAATCCTTCATAGCAGAAGTAACCGAGATACCTAGGGTTGGTGAAAGATGGTTCAAGAACAGAAGAATTGAAGGAAGTGAATGGAAAACATTTCTCAAAAAACCAGGTATGGGTAAATCAGTCTTTAAGAAAGGCATCCCAAGTACAAATCTTAAAAACAAATGGAGAAATTTATTGTTGGTCATTCAAAAATTTATTACTTGTGAAGGTAGATTTGGTAGTATGTTTTTCTATCATGTACGTTTTATGATGCATTTCCTTGAGGGGAATGAAATTAATTTTCCTTATTTCTTACTAAATATTTTGAAGAAAATGACCGGTAACATTCAGAGAAAAATACAATCTATTGAGAATACCATGTATCATCATGGTTTGATAAAAATGTTGATTGAATCCCACCTCAAAAATATAGGAGATTACTGGGAAAGTTTCTTAGTCAGAAACCACTTTAAAGAGGTAGAACAAGAAGAACCTGGCTGCAAAATAAAGATAAGTAAAAGAAGGTTATCTATAAACCCTAATGACGACCTACCTTCATAACAAGAGCAATCCTCCGAAGATAAAACTCCCCTTGCAAATTTATTAGAGAATCTCAAAAAGAAAAATGTTAGAAGAAAGGAAGACAGTGATAAGGAAGAAAGCACACCCAAAAGAAAAACACAGGAAACAAAGCAAGCAAAGATAGAACAAAGGAAAATTAAAAAGAAAATTCCTCTTACTAAGATCTCATCCATCGTAAGAAGGAGTTCAAGACTCAATAAAAAAATGAAGGAACCATATCGATAGTCCACAAAATTTTTCAATCTAGAGGAATAAGAATAGCCAAGGGATCCATCACCAGCCATTTTGTCACCATTTTCTAGTCCAACAAGAAGAACACCCGAAATTGACCCGGTCCAACAGGAAATATATGATTATATAGAATCTTTGGATAAGAGAGATACAGAAAGGCCACTGCATCCTCTTCAAATCAAGAAAAGAAATTCATTCTGATAGTCCATAAGAACCTCCAATTATAAATACTCTCAAACATGATATTTATGAATTGGAAACACTAAACAGGAACTTAAAAAAGGAGCATGAAACATTGAAAGTGCAAAATGAAATACAAAGAACCAAGAATGACAACATTATCTTACATCTTGGTCTATGGTACGAAAAGAATAAGAAGCTGAAAGAAAAGAACAAATCCCTTAAGAGAAAAGTCATAAGTATGAAGTATAAGATTTTGATGAAGAAACCGAGAATGACAATCACCACGAAGAAAACAAGGAAGACAAATCTAGATGTTTTGGCTCAAGTATTTGAAGAAGTTCAGTAACAGGAAGGGTTCTTCAATTTTGAATTTTTGCATAAGGACATGCAATGACCTCCATGTGGGGGAATGTTGAACCTCACAATTGCTTCTTTTTGACATCCTTTTTCACCCTGCCTATTTCCTTTTGATCTTCATAATAACACATTGGGCAACAAGTTACAAGAATTATGACATGGCAAGTATACAATTTTCTTGAATTTCATAAAATGATAATGTTTTTCATTATTTAATTTAATGTTTACTTCAACTACTGAATTATAATGATTCTGCAACTAATACACGATTCTGCAACCAAGTCCATGTTTTGACAGGTTCCAAGGTGCTAGTTGGGAAGAAAAATATATGGGTAGGTGACAATTGATGCTCTCAACGATTTCCTCCTCCTCTCATGAACTAGATCAATGGAAGCAAGTCCTATTAACGCAGTCAAAGGCGAAGTCAACCTCCGTAGGTGGCAACATGCGAGCGAGAATGAGATTTATGCCTTATGATTTGCTTTGATAATAGGAAATCATGAGCGAATTATGTGATGCTATCTTTTCAAGTTAAATTTAGTTTTTGATGATAGGGATTAGTCATATAGCTCTGAACAATTAATTTCCATGAGCTCCATAAATATGCCTCTCGGCAGAAATGAAAACAATGATAGTAAGGACACGACAGTGAGACTGAAACTCTGTTATTGATACTCTGTTTTTAAAAGAATCATTTCATTTTCTCATTAAGCACTCACACATTGTTAAGTGTTTGATCGATAGCGTAGTTATTTCCTACTTCTTGTGGAGGGCCCCCTTAAGACAGTAAGGATTTCTATTTTATGTTAGCAGTTAGAAATTAGCTTTATATTTTCCATATATTTTTGTTTATTGGATTGAGTAATTGCGTTTTCGATTTATTTCAAAATTAAGTGGAGACCATTCTACTAATCATTTCTATCATTCAGATATTTTGGATGCACATGGATAGAGCATAGCAAGAATCACATAGTTTTACATTTCAATTAAATAGACAAAACTTTATCTTTCTTATAGATAGTGGCTTTATTCGCAGAATTGAATGTTAAATTTCAAGCGTGTGTGATATTTAATTTAAGCATGTGTGAATGTGTTTAAGCAAGAGTTTATTTCATTTTATTTTCATGTAAGTGTGATTTCTATTTATACAGATGTGTGGTGATATGAATAGTAGGTTTCATTTCTGCAAATGAGTGTGTATATCATTTTTATTTATGCAAAGTGTGGGTTTAATTTTCATTTATGTCAAATGTGAGATTGATTTACATTTGTGCTAAAGTGTGAGATTTCAATTTCAAATAAAAGTGTGGAATTTTATAAGAAAAAGTAGTTTTGTTTGAAAGCAAGAGAGTGTGATCATCATTGTATATTTAATCTTATTTTCTAGGAATAACTAATTTAATCATAGAATACATGTGCATTTCAATAACTCAATTTAATTTAGAATTTGTGTGAGTAATAAAATACTTCTAACACGGATTTACCATTGAAGGCGAGAATCAAGCTACGGAGGGGCGTTGGTAAAAAACACGCAGAGCTAGGGTTTGCAGCAGGAGATTAGTGTTGGGTACCATGGAGAGGCAAGAGGGGAGGAGTTCAACTCCTTCCTACAGTTAGGCAGTCTCTAATCGATTCAAGAACCACTAGGGGCTAAAACAGGGGATTTATGAAAAGGGAAACAAGAAAACAGAAGCTCACAGAGGCAGGAAGATACGCAGGAAGAAATCAGCCGAGAGAAGTGAATAGGAGGAGATCAGAATGCCGATACCAAAAATCGAACTGGACCATGTAAGCCTAGGGAAACCATCACTCCCCGAGTGGTGTTAAGTGATCTAGTGCTACAGGCGCACAGGGAACACATGGCGACTTATGCAGTTATTTGTAAATTCATGGGGTTATGGCCAACGGAGAAGGCCTTAAATGCATGGATAAAGAATCATTGGAAACCTAAGGGGGATATAGATCTGAACCTTGGATCCAAGGGTCTCTACACTATAGTTTTTACAAACATAGAGGGTAAAGACAGGGTGTTTGAAGGAGGGCCTTACTTCTATGTCACTGCAAACCTCTATATGTGGCCTTGGGTGATGAATTTCGTACCGGAGTGTGAGACATTCACTTCAGTCCCGGTATGGGTAAGGCTCTATTCCCTACCTCTAGATTATTGGCAGTCAGAATCATTAAAAGCCATAGGAAATAAATTAGGTCATTTTTAAAAAATATCAGAGGCCACAATGCGAGGAAAGTACACCTCCTTTGCATGTATATGCGTAGAGATGGACCTTTCTGGAGATCTACCAGATGAAATAATTCTAGAGGTTATTGATGAAGAATGGGTGCAAGCAGTGGATTATGAGCATGTTCCTTTCAGATGCCGCAAATGCCATGAACACGGGCATTTATTCAGAGACTACCCCTTAAACAAAATGGAAAGTAGAACTAAAGCAACCTCAGGGAAAGAAACTGAAAGATTTAACAAAGTGGGGAGCAGAGGTAAAGGAGGGAGAAGGAACCAGAAGAAAGTCAGTGGGGAAAAGCAGTTTAGTCAGAATAGGTTCAAGATATTAGAAGAAGAAGAGAAAGCGAACCAAATATTAGAGGACAACACTACAGAGAAGGAAAAGGAAGATAGCATGGAGGATTACTTGAAAACAATGAACAAATGGAGGATCTGCCGAATACTATGGAACTTGACAGGGATCAAGAAATGACCCCGAGTGAGGTGGGAACAGAGGATCATGAACTGCAGAATATTCTGGATAGGGAGCATCTAGATCTAGAAAAGTTCCTGGAGCAGGGAACTACCAAAGGAATGGATTCGCCACCTCAAGAGGAGTTTAATAAGGTGCAACAACTATTCCTATGGAGAACTCAGGCAGAAGGTACGGGGGTCAAAAGAAACCATGATAATCAGGATAACGAAGGGGTTAAAACAATGAAGGCAACATCAGAACTAGCTCCTAGGAACCTAGGCAGGAAATGGGGTAGGAAAAAATAGAATGAGCTACTGATAGAGTGTGGAAAACTCATGATCAATTCAGGTAAGATGAAAGACCTAACTAGTTACTCATTTACAAATCTTTCTTAATGAAGCTCACAACATGGAATATTAGGGGTCTAGGAAGTAAAAGGAAACAAAGAAATCTTAGCAATAGAATGAAAGAAGAAAAACCAGATATGATTTTCATCCAGGAAACAAAATGTTTAGTAGACAAAATAAGAGAGATACATAGCAAATGGCTTATCAAATATGAATATCTAGAAGTTAAAGCAAACAATGCAGCAGGAGGAATTCTCACACTCTGGAACCCTCAAAAACTTGGTATCCTAGATGCTGAAGCATCCAGGAACTATTTATCAGTGGTCGTCCAACCTTTGGGGGACAAGGTAGTTTATTTGCTCACAAATGTTTATGGTCCACAAAATCCAAAAGAAAAAATCAGACATATAACCTCATTGGAGGAGTTAAGAGGAAGACATCTGATTATCCCATGGATTCTGGGAGGAGACTTCAATATGATCAAGTCGCTATTGGAAAAAAGGGGGGACTAGATCACTAGGCAGAGATTCTATAGCATTTCAGAATTTCATAAACAACATGAAGCTTGTAGTACAGAGACAAGTAATGGCATCTATACCTAGAATAATAAGAGGGGAGGAGAGTCTCAAGTGGCCTCTAAACTTGACAGATTCATTATCTTGGAGGACCTCATCCTCACAGGCCATAACTTGGTAGCAATGATTCTTCCTTTTGGAGGCTCGAACCACTGGCCTATTCAACTTGAAGCGTCCTTTATAGGAACTCCAAGAAATATACCTTTTAGGTTTGAAAACATTTGGCTTAACCATCCTGACTTCATCAACAACATTGAAAGATGGTGGATAGAAGACACACAAGTTCAGGGTACTAAAATGTTCCTTCTACATCAGAGATTGAAACACGTCAAACAAAGGCTTAAAGATTGGAACAAGAATGAATTTGGCAATATATTCGACGCCAAAAAAGCAATAGAAGAAAAACTACACGAAATTAACCAAACCCTCATTTCAGAGGGCTTCACCGAGGAGAGTAAGGAACAAGCGGATTATGTTCAACAAGAATGGGAAGACTTATGCAAGCAAGAGGAGATTTTCTGGAAACAAAAATCGAGAGTTCAATGGTTAAAAGAAGGAGAAAGGAATACAAGGTTTTTTCACAAATCTACCATGGATCATAGGTCGCATAACAGGATTTCAAAAATCAAAGATACTCAAGGAAAAAAGTTCACTACACACCAAGAAATAGAAATTGTTCTGGTTCAACATTTTCAAGGCATAGCCGAGGAGCCTCTCATAGATAGATCTAAATTCATCAAGGACTTCACAAAGCACATTCCTAAGCTAGTGACAAGAGAAGACAATTATAATCTTAACAGGCTAGTGAATGAAGAGGAAATCAGCGAAGTCATCAAAGAAATGAAAAATGGGAAAGCTCCAGGTCCAGATGGTTTCAACATTGACTTCTTCAAAGCATGCTGGGAAATAGTCAAGCAAGATATCCTCGATGTGGTGGAGGACTCAAGGAAAACAAACTGTTCTAAAGGCGCTCAACACCTCTTTCATAGCCCTGATTCCAAAGCAGGAGAATGCTATCACACTAGACAAATTAGACCCATAGCATTATGCAATGTGGTGTATAAAATTATTTCAAAAGTAATTGTGAATAGACTTAAGCCCCTGCTCCCAACTCTCATGTCTGAGGAGCAAACTGGATATGTGGAAGGTAAGCAAATTCTTAATAACATCATTCAAGATCATGAGGTGGTTCATTCACTTAAGAGTAATAAGCAGGCATGTATGATTATTCAGCTTGACCTAGAAAAGGCTTATGATAAGCTGAGCTGGGCTTACATCAAGGAAGTACTGATAGCATATGGCTTTGACCATAACTGGATTAGATGGGTAATGGCCCTTGTAACCACCCCAAGTTTTTCAATCCTACTAAATGGCTCACCATCCAAGACCTTTAAGCCCTCAAGAGGACTCAGGCAAGGAGATCCGCTCTCACCCTTCCTCTTTATTCTCATGATGGAAGGGCTAGGCAATGCGATTAAATATGCCAAAGGAGAAGGCAAAATCCAGGGTCTCAAACTCACTTTAAATGGGGATGCCTTGTCCCATCAACAATTTTTGGACAACACCATGCTGCAGGGTACACCCACGGTCAAGGAAGCTCAAGCCTTAAAAAAAATCCTGAATGACTTTGCTCTGACTGCGGGGACAGAGGTAAGCCTAAGCAAATCAAAAATTTTCTTTTTTAATACTGACATTGCTATTCAGATAAACCTCACTAGAATTCTAGGCTTCCAAAGGGATATGCTACCTTCCAAATATTTGGGAGTACCTTTGACAGACAAACCTCTGAGCAAGGTAGTTTGGGAGCCGGTTATTAATAAACTTCAAGACAAAATCCGGAAATGGACAAACAGGTCTTTGAATTTAGCAGGAAGGCTAGTGCTTACAAAAGATATCCTTCAAATTGTCCCCATCTTCATGCTTTCAGCCCTTCCAGCTCCTAAAGAAGTAATGCAAAACATCAGAAATATCCAAAGGGATTTTCTTTGGGGCAAAGGGGAAGAGAAAAATAAGTGGGCTTTGGTAGCCTGGGATAAGATATGTAAACCAAAGATACATGAAGGTTTGGAACTGGATGACCCAGAAACACTTAACAAAGCCTTGGGGGCAAAACTATGGTGGAGATGGCTAAAAGAATCATTTTCCCCTTGGGCCAAAGTATGGAAATAGAAATATGCAAACACTTTGCAAGAAAGGGATTACATCAGGATGTTTGGACTCATCAAAGGCTCCCACATTTGGAACAAAGCTTGGGAGAATAGAGCCTTAGTTCAGGAACATAGTTTCTAGGAGATCAGAGATGGAGACCTTGCTTGGTTCTGGGAGGATAATTGGCAACAAGAACCTAAACTGTTAAAAGAAGAATTCGCCAATCTCAAGTATGATATTGATGACAAAGGGTTACTCAAAGTAAAGGAATTTTGGGATCAGGATAGAAGTGATGGAAAATGCAGAATATGGAAGAAACTTGTATACAGTGATGATTCCCCATTGAAATCCTAGGAAGAAGCTCTTACAGGCATCTTGGAACAGAGAAAGATTCTGAAATCAACATCTTCAGACCAACTAAGATGGGGTAAAAATAATGAAGGAAACTTTAACCTCAAAGAGGCCAAACGAATAGCACTAGGGCTCGACTTCCCAAACCCGGATAAGGTATGGAAGGATCTATGGTAGAACCAAAACTAGATGAAAATTAAACTGTTTATGTGGTTAGTGCAACATAAAAATATTCTAACTTGGGAGAACCTTAAGAAAAGAGGAGTAGCCGGTCCATCTAGATGTCAGCTATGTTAATTACAAGAAGAAACTATGGAACACCTTCTCAACCTCTACCCATTCACCTCCACCTTGTGGAACTGGATGGCATCAATCTTTAGACAAACAAACAGGGACATTGGCAACATCACCAATACTTTGAAGAATTGGAGGAAAAATTTCTCTGCAAATGAAATAATCAACAAAGCGTGGGCTTTGGTTCCAGGCTTTATAATTTGGGATGTCTAGAAAGAACACAACAACAAAATCTTCAAGAACAAGTTTGGATCACCCCAGAGCATCATGGCTCAAATTATAAGTCAGCTCAAAGAGACCGTAGGAGCCCTCATAAAACCCCCCCTGAAAATAAGCCTCAAGTTCAGGATGGGTAGATTCTTCTTAATTTGGGACTGCAAGGCTTTTCCCCCAGGGCACAAATAACACTGTTAGTCATATCACAGCTGATAAGGAATTCTGGCAACCCCCACCTCAGGTTTTTATGAAATGTAATATATATGGAGCCTCAAAAGGAAACCCTGGAATGGCTGGTTATGGAGGAGTCATAAGAGATGAAAAGGGCTTCATAAAAACCATATTTCACAGTCACTTGGGGAAGGCCACAAATTTACACAACACCATAATTGAAGTTGATTCCGAATCGATAATTAATTCAGTCAAGAGAATTGGCAATGGCTCAGTACCAGAGAAAGTGACGAGACACTGGAGGTTACTACAAGTTTATCAACGTATTCAATCCCACTTTCAAACCATGAGAACCCTTAGTTTTATCCATGTGCGCAGAACAACTAACAAATTAGCGGATATTTTGGCAAACGAAGGTTTGCTCTATTCCAAAAGCAATATAAGATATGTCTGGATAAGGACTCCCCAAGGACATCTGCGGGAAGAATGCTCCAAACAAGCGGCCTTAGACAGAGAGTTCTATCAAAGCAAGGAAAATAGGTAGGATGAAGACTGATGGAGACAGAGGAATTTTGGTCCACAGGGGGAAACAATATATGGCAAAGGGCGAGCAGGAGGTCAGATACCCCTCTAAAATCTGCATTTGGTTTTTTGGCGGGAAAATGCTCTCGGAACTATACACACTCATGGTTCTCAGGCGAGAAAATATAAACATGCCTAGTCTTCACATGGACCCTAATAACATTAAGAAGGGCCTTTTAATTTTTTAGGCTGTGGACTCATTTAAAATGGTGGCAAGTTGGCGCAATCGCAGCAATCCCATGGATTTCGCGAGGACAACAGCAAGAACTATAACAATTAAATCGGACCTGAAATTACTTAGGCCGGACTTTTATCAAGCTTCGAGTCCGATAGGAAGGTTAAGTTTCGTGCTTGTTGCACTGTCATCCTGGAATAGTGCGCTTATGGTGGATTTCGGGTAGGTAATTTTCTCAGAGGTTAACTCCCCAGGTGGACCCGAAATGACTTTTAAAGGTGGTTCAATGGTCTTATCGGGTCCGAGTTATTGGTTAAAGGGTGTGTATGTTTGCCACCCGAAATGCCTCACAACCGTTTGATCTGTGGAGGAAGATCTCTCGGTCTTCGAAGAAGATTTCGTATTGTTTTGTGGGCCCTCGGCCCAGGGTATGTAATTTTGGCTCGGTAACAAAGGTTGGGTTGGCTTTTCATATTGGTGGGCCACACCGCCTTTGTTCTTTATGTACAAATATGTAACTTTTTAATTAATTGAATAGAAGGAACCACTCTCGCTTAAGCAAAAAAAAAGACTTCTAACACATACAGTGCACATACACTTCATCATTTTACTAGCCCTGGTTGATAATTCATGTAATTAATTTAAGTTCAATTAAATTACCAAACAATTACATTATAAAATTTGGTGTAATGAAAGGGGTGTCACAATCCCATCCCCCTTTAAGGGGCATCATCCTTGATGTTCTACTTTTTGTAGATCCATTCTATGCAGAAGAAGGGTTATGCCACTTTCATATTAGCAACATTTTTCATGTCCTTATTTGTGACTCCGAGAAATGTCATTCCTTTTTCACGGTCTAGTTACATCTAGACCTCGTAGCGTTCCAACAAATTCCTACATGGTTATCTATTGCTTCACACAACTTCCATAGGGAACAAGTTCAACTCATTATTTTCTTGGACACACCCAATGCATTCATGATCCTAATGATTATGTATATGAATCTTTGAAAACGAGTTCATTCAAGTCCCCCATTCCTTGCAGTCACACACCGTTCAAGCTCAGGAATCCCCTTCTTTGCCTTTCTAGTCCCTTGGATGATCCATTCCTTTGCAAAACTTCCTTACACAAGAAGAGTCTTGAGATTTATGGAGTCTTATAGCGAAATCATCCCTTTAGATTTCTTTAAATAGCACAACACATTTGTCAAAACATAATTCATGGTGTTCAATGTATGTCATAGGGTTCTAGTGTCACCACAATGGCCTTGTCCCTATAACTTTTAGCTTCACAACCATCAATTATCCTTCCTAGATAGATCATCATCTCACATGTATCACAAGCATACAGTTTCCATGAGATTAATCTTAATAATTTAAATCAAATATTCTTCCGTTTTGTTTTCTTTTCCAAACTTTCTTCATATAGGAATCATATTTCATAAATATGATATTCTTTTCATGATGTTTGAATCTTGTATATGGTAGTACTTAGCATTCATTATCATAACCAAGGCGATTTCAATTGCAATTTGTACTTTTAATAAGCCAAATAATGGTAAGTGTTCATACATATAAAAAAAATAATAATAAATAAATAAATAAAAATTATTGCATGATTTATAGCATTTCCTAAAGTGATTTCAGATTTATTATACACCTAATAATTCAATCACTTTCTATTGATTTAAAAATAAATTGAAATGAAACTATCATTGCATTGTTTATTTGCATCACAATCATTCCAAGCATTCCATAATGCATTCAAACATTGATTCCAAAAACCAAAGGTATACAACTGAAAGATACATCTCTAAATTCATGAGTAATTAGCTTCCACTTTCTTTGCAGGATGAAGGATTCATGCCTCATTCCACTACTCAACAATTCCCCAAAATTATTAGAAATTATTTATTTTCATGACATTCAATCATGCAATTGATTGCCTCATACAAGCATGAATGCACTCAATGCACCAAGCATTTTTTTTTTATGGTTCATAGTATGAGTGTCATGATCGAATCATGCAATAGTACATCATGGATGCATCACAAATATCCTAGAAATATTTAGACAATCAAGGTTTCATTCCTTTGTCATAAGCCACTGCCTATTAATGACAAACTTGCTTTAATATATCAACAATTCCATAAAGTTCTCACATTAGTTAGGAAAATCAATCCTTCAATTACATGTTCCTTACCAATACACTCAACATTATATGATAGAATCATTTGTCTCAAGCTTAGAATCTATTGGGCCAATACTCATGGACTTATGAATACAATTGAAGTCCTTACATTTTCTTCATACATCCCACATTTTCATGCATTCTATCAATTCATTACCAAACATATTTTATCTCATAAGTATAGTATTCATGCATTTAATCTTTGTTCAACATGACAGCTCAATGCATGCACACATTATTGAGATTTTACTAAATATTTTTTGTTGACAATTTTCTTCTTTTACAATACTCCTTGGACATCCATGCAATACATGAATTAATTTGAAAAACAAAAGATATCAAATTCAACTGAAAAGAATTCTTACCCAATTCCTTTACCTTTTTACTTTGCTTGCTACTTTCCCTACTTACTTTGCTACCACCACATGCATTCTCAACTAATATTTTTTCAATGAGTTTAGTTGACTTATTAGCATACTTGATGTTGCAAAATTCAACAACCCCTAAAATAATATCAACATCACATATTAGTCACAACTCTTATAATTTCATCTATTCACACACAAATTTCAATGAATATTTGTAAATGACATTTGCATTATGTATTCAATTTACACATTTGAACAATGCATTCAATCTTGCACCCAAACATGTGCATATACATCTTGTCATGCATGTGTCCTACTTCCACATATTCCATGCTATTCATACACATTTATTTTTAAATTTAATTTTCAGCCTCTCTTGTTTTCAATTATTGAAATGACAAGTCTCATAAATGATAAGCACACTACTTTCTTTCATGTCGTAAGTTAACAAAAAGAGATCATTCTTGCATATTTTTCATATGAGAATTCCATGTGACATGGAATTCATTAGGTAACCTTACCATTCATACATTCATATTATTTTCATAATAAAATATATCAACCAAATACAATTTTTAGTTAAGGGAAACTCATTTCTTAATCTATTTTCACAATTGTGACTTCACTATCCATCTAGTTCATATTGACCCAGTTAAGCCTTTATTTATTGATGCTTTATCCACATCTTCTCTCTAATGAAACTCTACAAGGAAAACTTCCAAGCTCATTAGGAATTTCATTACATGAATAAACATAGCAATTTTATTAAATAAAGAAATATTTTTTCTCAAATGCTTAGTAGGCACACAACCCAAATTTCTTCCTTGTAACAACTATCGGGTCCCTCCCCCTTGCACTCTTGTGCATATCAATTGTTTCAACTCACATTATATTAGTAAAATTGTATTAGAATATGATAATTCCTTCATGAAATTTCACAATTCATATTCTCAAATCATGCACTTAATCAGGCATTCAAAGAATGCTTTAAGTGCGCATAAAATTCAAGAGTCATAATCAATCATTTTTAGAGCACTTATTTGGAGAAAACTACTGATTGGTAGAAACTCTCTTATTTTCCCTTAGCCATAGGTTTTTTTTCTCCTAATTTGTTCAGTAGTGGGTCATTCTTAGAATGGCCATGAATCCAAAAAGACATTTTCTTACCAAGATCCAAATATGATACATAACCAATATTGAACAAAAACAAGGTCAAGTTACCAACCCCGTAAACCTCCAACCAACAGTCTCACATGTTGAGAAATCAATATGTTGTAGAATAGGGTGATTTCTCTTAACTTGATAATTACTTGTGAATTTTTGTTGGCTTCTTATTAAATTTATATTCTTCTTCATCAAGTAATTACCAGAAATGTACAAAACATGAAGATCACAAGAGACAAAGAACACAAGAAATTAGGTTCCAAGCTAGGGAAAAACCCCACACAGGGGAAAACCCAAGAAAATCCTCTTCTTATAGAATCAAATCAAAGTGAGATATCAAAGACCCAAGACCAAGACCAAAATACCACAAAGACCCAAGTCAACCCTCCTACAAGTTATCTTTATCAAATAGAAGTCAACAAAAGTTAATGTTAGTCAATTCTCTAAATTCTGGTCCATCACTAAAAATTCGGCCTCCCTGAAATCTTGGGCCCTGAAATTTTGGCCCAGTATCAACCTCACAAAATTGTAGAAGAAACTTAAACATGTGACTAGAAATTATGGCATAAATAAATTTGTTTATCTCTATCCTTAGACTTCACTAATTTTTCTTCTTTTCTCTTGCATAGAAATCGAGTCATTGCCAAAATGTGGAGCACATTTGCCAATATATAGTTGTTTGACCAAATGAAGAGACATAACTGATGGGTTGACTGACTTGTCACTAACAAGGCTGACTTGGTCTTGTGGTGACAAAATTGACATATTGACTCAGATTTTTCTTTTTCTTACAAATAGTCCAAATGGGACTTTGACTCAAATATATTTTTTTTGACTTAATAAACCCCATAAGCTTATAAAAATAATAATTATTATTATTATTTTTCTTTTTTTTACTTTTACATGAAATACATATTGATACAATTACAAAGATAATTATGAAGACCAAACCTAGTTACATTTTCAATACTCCCTATTAACTAGGGAGGTATTCATAATGACTCAATAGGATACTAGGATACTCTCAAATTGAAATATTCTCATAAGAAGAGTTCGGATTGATAAGCATCATCATCATCATAAATAGCATTGTCAAACATAGCAAGGCCTTGAATTACAATATCTATCTCTCCACTAGATCAGAGAAAAATGTTAGGAGGCATACATTTGGATACTACCACCGCCTCTCTCTAGGCACATACCCCATCTAGATGTTCACCAGGTATGACCTCATAGTACTATTCTTATCTTGGATACCCCATCCTCAAAGAGTATCGGTCCGTAGGACTACTCTTCTCTTGGATGCCTTATCCTCAAAGAGTATCGATCCTTGGGACTACTCCTGTCTTGGATATCATTCCTCAAGGAGTATCAATCCAAAATGCTTATCCAATCCTCCATTCTACCTACTAGTGCCTTCACTGGGATTACGAATTTTAATCCTACCCATAGAGCATGGCACATGGAGAATACGGTGTTCATAATCACTCCCTCTCAACTAGGGATATAATCCTCACTCCCTCTCAAACAGGGAGAAGAACCACAAGCCTAAGCTTGTCTCTAAAAATACTCATCAAATGCATCAACTATATGTTCATCTGTGGATATTTGTTGCAATTGCTAGGCTCCTATTTGCATCACAACATAACAAGATTTGATCTTCCTGGTGTTTTTTCAATCCTCACATAGCTTCAACATGTCATCAAGTAGTTCTTCAAACACCTTATGGAGCCAAAATTCTTCATAGCTGATTGCACAAGCCTTCGAATCTTCTTCCTTTGTAACAAAATTATGCTCACACACTTTTCCAAGAAATTATATCAGTTTCCAATCATCAGTAGTATCTCTATTAGCATCAATACTATCAATCAATGTGTTCCTATTTTCAACCAATCAACTATTGGTACAATGATATCATAACTTTTCTCCTTCTTGCCAAAGGGTCTTGTCATTGATCTACCATCTATTATTTTGACCATAAACTTGTCTGGATTTTCTCCCAAACTTCAAGTAGTAGAGGCTACCATGCTACCATCTAATTGAATTTTTTTATGTATAAAGTCTTCTTATCTGTGTGCTTTGCTACTTTCTTCCAAATCATCCATTTGTCATTCAAGTTTAGATCGATCTTGTCTTGACCTATAATCTTTGCTAGAAGACTATGAAAGAACAAAAGACAAAGTACATAGGAAAAATATCAATAGTATTAATTAAAGAAATAAGGTATATAATACTTATCCTTTTAAGAAGAGTCATATCCCTCTTAAACTTGGACCTTTTCATCAATCCTTGGCTTCACATCAATGTGATGTCATTCCTGTCTTTCTTAAGAACTAGGTTTTTCCTTTTACAATGGAAACAATTGGTTAGGATTTCTGTTCCTAGGGTTTTTCTTCTTATACCAAACTTTTCTAGGGTTTACAACCCCTAGATTCCAAAGTTTTCAAGACCTACCAATTAAAAATTGCAAATTTATACAAACCCTGGATATTTCATTAGCAAGCTCTCTATATTCATTTCAATTCTTAATCGCAAAACCTAGTCTTTAACATATCAACAATATCTTTTATATCTATATGTCTACATCTCTCAAGATCTATTTAGCTTTAACCATGACCTAAAAGACTTAGTGTTATTGCTAGCAAAGGTCATTAAACATTATACATACCTCTTTTATCATTACCTGCCCATCCTTGCTGAGATCTAAACCTTTGACCTTCTCTTAGACATGTGTCCTTTATTTCCAGCATAAATACTACAAATCAGACTTCAATGAATCAATTTTTTTGATGTAATTCGTGACTACTTCATGTACTAATATCACAAGAATAATATTCAAATGTCATGTCATAGTTCTTCAACCTCTCGGTCTAGGGTACGAACCAAGGAAATTCCTTTCGGGTTGATTGCTTTGACAAACTTCACAGGTAGGTTGACTTCATTGATATAGTAGATCTTTATTTTATGTATTGTAAGGGAGATAACATAGCTTCTTCAATAAACGTGCATACACTGAATTCGAAAATTTTTCCATACACTACTTCAATCAGATCTTCAATTAATCTCAGTCCTTCGTCCTTCAAGTTAGGGTACGAACCACATAATTTTTTTTTGAGTTGCTAGCATTAATTCACAGATAGGCTGGATTTATTGGTGATGTGATTAGTCCTTCTTCTATATAAAGGAGGTAAGCCTTGGTAGCATAAATACATCATATACTTGTATCATATTTCTTCCATGGATTTCACAAGGCTTTGACCTCATAGTTTTGGTTCCTTCCACTATATATATATATATATATATATATATATATAGATAACAAGGTAATCTTTCAAAAGTTTAAGACAAAGAGTTGTATGTTTGTCCGGTAATGATAATAGACATCAAGCCTTCGCATAAGATAATAATCATTAGATATTTATACTTGCATATAGTCTTTTTCCTTCACATAAACACATATATCATAATTGTCAGGTTCCCAAGAATTCACATATATCATGAATAGAAACTCATATTACAAATATCTTTTAACATTCTAATATTGTATATGGTAGGAGTTTTAAAATCCATTAGTTTTTGGACGTGCTTTAATCCTTTTATAAAGATTATAAACTCAACCTTTATTCAAGAGTGAACTAGAATAGATAGATAATAGACTTTGAACTTCATTGAGTGCTCTTCATCTTCCTTCATAAAATATTATAGTGTTGTATAAGGGTTTGGTCATCATGAATGCTTCGGTCTGGAGATTAGCTTCAAAATACAAGTATCTTTATGGATCTATATAGGTTATATCATAGAGTAAGTTTCTTGACACAATATGTTTTATAACTCATAAAATATTATAGTGTTGTATAAGGGTTTGGTCATCATGAATGCTTCGGTCTGGAGATTAGCTTCAAAATACAAGTATCTTTATGGATCTATATAGGTTATATATCTACCTCTAGGCATGATAAACAAAGACCCAAATATTATTGTTTTCAAAACTTTGTTTTGCATTTATAAAGATGAGTTTGATCAGTTTTTTGAGCAATTGTCTTGATGCGTATTTATTTTATGAGTAATCAGGTGTACCTACAACTCACAAGAGGGTCCCCTGGAGCTGTAAGGTCATACTTATTTTTAGACAACATTTAGTTTTGCATTCTAAATCACTTTGAATTATTTTATCTAATCTTTCAGTTTTGACTATTAATGAATGCTTTTGACAGTGATAACAAATTTCATAACAAAGCATGTTTTTTGTAATCATTTTGTTGTAGGATGAATAAGTGAAGCCGATATCTCTTATGCACATGAACAAATAGTATGACAGAGTGTGGATTGATTTAGGATTTGTAGTATAGTTTGAGTTATATTTGAGTTAAGTTACATTTGAGTGAAGAAGATTTTGATTTATATTAAGTGTGATATTTTAGATTAATTTATTTTTCTGTTGAAGAAATTTGGGTTTGATTTCAGGGTAATTTTAATTCTGCAAGTGTGATCTTTCTTTTGAGTAAGTGTGATAAGTCTAGTTTGATATTTCTTTCAAGCAAGTGTGATATTTATTTTTGCAAGTGTGATATTTATTTCAAACAAGTGTGATATTTCTTTCAAGTAAAGTGTGACATTTCTTTTAAGCAAGTGCAATAATTTTGATTTCATTTTTGTTAAAGAGTGACATATTTACTTTCATGTAAGATTGATAGTTCTTAGAGAAAACATGTGCATCTCAATATATCAATTTAATCTAGGAATTTCTTGAATAATAAATACTTCTAGTACATATAATGCACATATATGTCATCAATATACTAGCCCTAGTCGATAATTTATGTAGTAATTTAACATCAATTAAATTACCAAACATTTTGGCGCCATTGCTAGGGAGTGTATATAGGAGTCTTTTTCTTTTCAAAAAAAATATTAAAAATATAAAAATGATATGCATAGGGAAAGAGATTCTAGAAGTAGGTTCATAAGTAGAGGCAGGAGTTTAATTCCAACATCATCACTCACCCCACCACGACCTCGTAGTGCTACACCATCCACCCAAACTCATATTCCATCAATTACAGGCAGACATAGACTTCCTGAGGTACATAGATATGAAATCCAACCTAAAGATTCACTAACTTTCTCTACTAAAGTTGTCATAGAAGAAGAATATCCTACATCCCCAAGAGAAGGAGTAATATTTCTATATTAAATTGGAGAACAACTTCTAGGACAAGAACTGGAAATCCCTAGTGAAGAAGAAGAAGAAACTGATTTTAACATTCCATTGATAGAAGAACCAAAGGAGGAACTAGAAAATCCAATTTTGGAACCTTATATTAGCTCTGAGGAATCTACAATGGTAGGAGAAGGGGAAGGAGAAGTACATAATGTGAATGGTGAACCTAGGATTGGAGGTGGAAGAGGAGGAAATAGAGGAGGTGGTAGAGGTGGAGGAAGAACAAGAGGATCTGGTAGAGGAGATCCAAAACCTTTTGGATTTCCTATCTTTGATGAATATACCACAACCACAATGAAAAAATATATCACCCTCTATCCTCCCTCATTTCCATGGATTAAGAAATGAGGATCCTGAAATATTTCTCTTTGACTTTGAAGACTTGTGTAAATCCTATGACTACTTGCTTGACACTCAAAATTTAAAATCGTTTCCAGCCACTCTTAAAGATGCAACATTAAAATGGTTTATGGGCTTAGGAGCACATTCTATAAGAACATGGGAAGAAATGAAAAATGTGCCCTTAGAAAAATACAACGATTATTGCATGCCCCATAACCTTAAAGATGAAGTCTTTAAAATGATGCAAAAATAAGATGAAAATTTTGAAGATTTCGTTGAAAGATGTGCTTATAATGTAAAAAGGGCTAAAATGCATACTCTAGATGAAGAAACTTTAAAATATTTCTTGCTGAAATCTATTAGAGATGAGTGTATAGATCTTCTCAATTTGATGGGTAAAAGAGATATTTCTCAGTTATCATTTAGATATATTTGTGAGTTATGCATACACATTTCAAGAGGAAAGGCAAGAACTGAGAAAAATCCAAGAGATATTGTTATGTCTAGGATTAATAAATCTGTAGTTGGGACAGTAAGTAGGCCTAAAATAGGAAATTTTATTAACAATTTCAAAACATATATTTTGGGGAGTCGTAGTGAACAAATAGATACCCTTAAAATACAAAACAAGAAAAAGGCTGAAAATGTTGCATTATCTATCTTTTGTCTAAAATGTAGAAAGAAGTATGCCTTGAGAGAATCCCCTCTTGACTTCGAAAGTGTAGAAACCTGTGTTTTATGTGCAGAAAATCATGATACAAAGGAATGCCCTTTGATACCGGGTCTTAAATCTATTTATCAAATGGAAGTACTGTCAAATCAAGTAGAACCTATTTGTTTTATTGCTAAGAGACAATGGAAAAATCCACAATCTAATATGAATCAAGGTTTCAACACTCAAACATATGCACAACCACCACAAAATAATTGGATTGCACCCATGCCTTGGCAACCTTGGACACAAGGATGGAAAAATCCTTATGGCAAGTATCCTCAATATCCTCAATTTCAACAACCTTACCCTGTTTTTCCACCACAATATTTTCCTCGGCATGTTCAACCCACAACCTTCATTACCATTTCTACAAAAACCAAATCAACTGCCTACTCAGCCACTTCCAAAACCAAATAATAAAAAATTCACAGCCTGTTGAAAAATAGAAAGGAAGAATTTCCAAACTTACATGATAACTCCATTAGATCTAAACAATGTCCAACTTATATCTAGTAGAGTATTGGAAAAGAAGTCACCATCTCTTGTTATCCAAGAATATGAGAAGGATGACCTCTCTAAGAAAGAGACATCTCTTCATCAAGAGGAAAATCTTCAAAAACAAACTACCCCTATACATTCTAATGACACTTCAATAAACTCAACTCCCATTATAGAACAACCTTCAATTTTTGTTCAAAATCCACCTTTTCTTGAAAGATTGAAAATTGACAAAGGAGTAGAAAAACATATTATGTTGCCTGATTACGATATGATAGATGAACTGAAGAATGTTTGCATAAAAATTCCTTCGTTACAAGATATTAAAGAAATACCAATATTTGCAAAGACAATCAGGAAGTTAAGTATTAAAAAACCAAGAAGAAAAAGAAAAGAAGTTAAAAAAATATAGTTAGTTGGGAACATTGCAGATATCATGACGGGAAAAACAACAGTTCATAAATATCTAGATCCATGAAGTCTTATTTTGAAAACGCACACTAATGGCATTGATATTCCAAATACATTGATTGATTTAGAAGCAACAATAAATATCACGAGTAAACAAACTATGAATCAATGGAAACTTCCTAATCTTCAATATACACCTACACTATTGCAATTCGCAGATAGATTTGTTATCAAACCTAATGGTGTGTTAGAAGATGCATTTGTATCCTTAGATTCTTGGGAATATCCTATTGATTTCATGATCTTAACACCCAAGAATAATCTAGGAGTACACCCATTGATTCTAGGTAGACCATGGTTAGCAACAATTGATTCTTTTATAAGTTGTAGATTTGGTGACATGTTTCTCTCTGATGGAAGTTCGACAAAGAAATTCACATTATATCCTCCAACAAAAACAACAATAGAAGTAGAAATTGAAGCATGGATAGCTGATGGTAATGAAAACTTTGATATACAACCAATTTTTGCTACTTCACAAATAGATGAAGAAGATCAGATTTTAAATTTAATGGAAAATAATGAATCTTCCTCATATTGTGAACAAAATCAAAGTTTTCAAGAACAATGTAATATTGAATATCTATCATCTTGTCAAATGGCTTTACATTATATGGAGGAATTTGGCAATTCTTTAATAGAAGTTTTTCCAAGGAAAACTTTGAATATCAATGATAATATGGAGGAATCTAAAAATAAATAATTAGTAAAGATGTTACAAGAACATTACTCTTCTTATGCATGGGAATACACTGATATGAAAGGAATTGGTCCTAACACTTGTATGCATCATATTTATATTGAAGAAAATGTCAAACCAATCTGAAAACCCTAGAGGAGGATGAATCCAAACCTAAGAGAAATTGTTAAAGAGGAATTATAATAATTGTTAAATGTGAATTTCATTTATCCAATATTAGACAACTAGTGGGTCTCACCTGTGGTAATTGTTCCAAAAAAGAATGGAAAATAGAGAGCATGCATTGATTATAGAGAATTGAATAAAACTACTTTAAAATATCATTTTCCACTTACTTTTATAGATCAAGTTCTTCATACATTGGCAGGGAAAAAGTAATTTTCATTCTTGGATGGTTTTAGTGGATATAACCAAATACAAGTAACTCCAAAAGATCAAGATAAAACAACATTTAGCTGTCCATGGGGAAACTATGCTTATCGAGTACTTTCTTTTGTGTTATGTAATGCGCCTACAACATTCCAAATGACAATTTTTAGCATTTTTTTTAATCTAATTCATGATTGTGTGGAAATTTACATGGATGGTTAGTCTTTGGAAACTCTTTTGAAGAAGCTCTTAAAAATTTGGAAAAAGTTCTCATTAGGTGTAAACAGACAAATCTCTCATTAAGCCATGAAAAATGTTTTATGATGTTCACTGAGGGAATTGTTTTAGGCCACCAAATTTTTGGGAATGGAATCAAGGTTAGGTAGAAGTCATTTCTAAATTATTAGTTCCAACTTGTCAAAGAGATGTTAGAATTTTTCTTGGTTTTACTCACTATTATAGAATATTTATAGAAAACTTTACGAATATGGCCTCTCCATTTTTCAAATTTCTTACAAAAGATTGTGAATTCATCTGGAATTCTGACTGCTAGAAAGCCTTTGAAACATTGAAAGAAAAGATTTCTGAAGCACCCATTTTAAGTGGACCAAACTAGAAACTACATTCTCACATTTAAACTGATGCCTCATATACAACTTTAGGAATTGTATTAGGACAAAAAGATTTAACTCATGCCATTTACTATACGAGAAAAAATTTGACCCTGCAAAGTTGAATTACACTGTAACCGAAAATGAGTTTTTGGCTGTTGTACATGCCATCAATAAATTTAGACATTATATCACTAAGTGAATGGTAAATTTTTGTGAAGGGTTTGTTCCAAATTTATTTCATTTGGGACATTACAATGGTATCAAAGCCTTGATTTTGGCCCAGCCGTGGGTTATCTTGAAAGGCCAAGTTCGAGGGTTTACTTTGAACATGCCAAATTTTATTTGCCGGAGAAATTTGCTTTGGTGTTAACAACTCTACAAAATCTCTGTTGAAAAATACTAGACAAATTTCCTGTGGATTTTTCGATTGCTAAATAATCATCCGATAAATTTGAGAATCAAATTGTAAAAAGGTCGTGAGCGATTTGAGATTCTGAAGATTAGCAAAGGGAAGTCCTCAATCAAAATTTCAAAGGGGTTAATTGCATTGTTTGTATCGACCGTGAGCCATTTCTTAGCACGCTATCACACGTGGAGTTGTAAAACCAATGGCAACAATATTGGTGGTCCTAGAGATGTTTTTGACTGCAAAGGCTCGTTTTGGAGATCATAACCACCCTGTGCACTCGTGAATCTCTGAGATTGCTCGTGTAGAAAGGGAGTCTGTAATTACTGACCAAGAGGAAAGCGGGTCATATCGTGGCCATATGAGGAATGATCGTTGTTGGTCGATGGTTCGGTAGAAGACTAAGCTACTAAAAGTGCTCAGCATGACTACGTGACCGAGTGGAAGGCCAAAGGCCAAGTATAATATTGAATTCTAATGGCGGTTGTAAGATGCAACCAGACTGATATTGCAATGCCCAATTCTCAATTAAGACAGAAGCTGAATCTTGAGCCTCCACGTTAAAGTTGGATCGGGATGACTTTGGTGTCGAGCTAATTGTAGGGATTCATTTCCAGAGGATTGATGGAGGGGGCCGCTAGAGTAGCATGTGAACATGGATCATAGTTCGTCATCTAACTATATGCACGGGTGGTGAATATAACCAATTGTGCACTGACATTAGCAATCGAAGGATCTTAGGAAGGGAGCCAAATCGACCGACGTAATGAAGAGCACGAAATAAAAGGAGTCGAGCTCTCTCTCTATCTAGCAGCAGAGTTCTATCTTTGAGCAAGCTGAGGATTAATTAGTAGAGGGTCGATTAATAAGTTGCAGGCTTAAAGGGTGATGCGTGAAGGTCGAGCCTAGGGATTAAGGAGCCGTAGTGATGATTAGCAACGTAAAGGGTCCATTATAGTGGGCGTATAACCAGTTCTATTTTAAGTCGTTACGACCTATAGCACTTGTTGGGTAGCAGACAAGAAAATTGCAGAACAAATTCATTTTTCCTATGATTCGCATAGGGTTGAAGATTGTCATCATTTACAATATGGGCTACTGGAAAGACAAGAACCACTAGTCGTGCTTGCTGCAAAATTGATTTTCGAAAGACATTATAATCCTGGAGTTGCCTGCAATAGAATGTATCTTGAAGAATTACATGAGAATGAGTTTGGCCACTGCTAGGAATGAAGATCATTTCTATTGTTTCCTGAGCGTGAATATCAGTTAGACCAAATTCTGAAACTAGTGGGAAGTCCTTCCGAGCTTGAGGAAATTGCATTCATTTTGGCTAGAACTTCTTGTGTCATCTACAACAAAATTTTGTCTCTATTGTTAAAGCATAAATTGTTAGATATTGGGGTCAAGTCTCTCCTAGGTGGTGGATGCATTTCTAGAGAAGAGTTTGTCCCTCATTCTGAGCTTCCTTGAGCATCAAGGAGTGCATATATCCGTTCTATGTAGTGGTTGGAGTAAGCAGTACAAAAGGGGAGAAATTCCATGAGATCCCGGAGATTGAGCGTGAAAGGAATTTCTGAGAATTCGTTGAGCCTGTGACACATGTGCATTTGAGGATCAATGCACCAGGTTCCTGTCCTTATTCACAAATTTGTTATTATATGTATTTTAAAGCTGAGAGAAGGGTTGAATTGATTACATGTTGTTAAGCTTTGTCATTAGAAATATTCTTCGTTTGTGAGGTCAGAGGTATTCTATTACATTGTTGTTGTAGGGGTAGTGTGTCAGTCTTAGTCATGTTGATGTCTTGTTGTAGATAACATATACCCTGTAATATATATGGGTGTATCATTAATGCATTGAGTCAGTGCTCGAATAAGAAGAGTCTGGTAGCATTTTGAGGCAAAACAATTGTTGTTTATTATTGTCAAACTGAATGTTATTAGAGGGTTGCAGATTTGTGAGGTTGTTGTGACCAGAGATCATTTGTTCATATTACTGTGCTAATCTGATTGCAATCAAAGATTTATTGTTGTAGATTTTATGTTGTTGCCACTGAGTTTTTTTGAGAGGGTTTGTATTTAGTGTTGTGTCTTGAGGGCATTATTGTTATAGGTGTCTTGTATGGTGATGTCTTATTGCTACTAAATAATGGAGCATTTGAAGCACCTCTTAGATCATCACAACATTACAATAGTCAACTGCAATCTAGACAAAAAACCAACACAAAACAACAAAACATTTTCAAAAAGGATCCACAACCTTCTCCAACAAGAACTGCCAAAGGATCGACATAAAGAGCAGGAGATTGGACACAAAATCCTTGCACTTGGGAGAGATTTGAAGCACATGAGGGTCACATGGAAGGTTCTATTCAAACTTGATGAACTAGATGCCCTCCTTTCCAAAGTGAGCCAGTTAGAGGAGAAGGAGTTGATGTGGGTTTTGAAATGAGCCATGCTAGCTTTAATACAACCCAAGTGCTTGGAAAGAACCTTGTGAAGGGGTCAAACTTCTAGTTTCATCATGTCTCAGTAACCTTATGAGGTTGACCGCACCCATACTGCCTTTCAATGATAATGTTATGAGGAGAGTCTTCAAGCTGATGGAGGACACCTTACAAGACTTACATAAATCCATGGGTCCTACATTTGAGAAAAGGCTTCAGGTTTTGGTAATTATGGCCATGACTACGAATTACAAAGACAAGTTTGATCTTCAGTATGATGATCTTATCCTACAGATGTTCCAGTGCTTCTTTTTCATTAGGAAACATCATCTTGACTCAGTCATAGCATGCATGTAGTCCATCTTTTCATCATCTATGAGAGGTCATGATGCCATTTGTCGGGAGTTGCAGTCTCGATTGTTGTCTATTTGGAGGAGAGAGCAGCTGGTCTCACCTGCTGCTTATGAACTAGCCGAGAGGTTGTTCGAGCAAAACATTGGGTTGCTCAGGAGATAGTTGACCAAGGAGGAGTTACTCAAGTTTGGGGGATCATGCAGTAGGAATGAGCTGAGGAGAAAGGGACTTTTCTTCATCTACAGGGGACCTTGGGGACCTGACCACTCATGCTTGAGTGACACTAAGGAGATGACAGAGGTAGATCAAATGGAGATTCCTTCTGACTATTAGGGTGAGTATTATTCTTTGGATGAGTCCATGGTTTCATATGATGATACCTCTGAGGAGTACGAGAAGTCATGTGGAGTTGATGACAGTAGCACAGATATGCATCCAGGTATGGTAGAGTAGTATGATGAGCAACCGATTGTTCCCATGAGGGAAGCATATCCGAAAGCAGATGAGTGATTGATGATTCAATATAAAGAGCACATAGAGGAGCATGAGACAATTGATATACACAGTGTGTGAGATGGGCCATTTTTGGAGAGTTGGCTAGTGGCTCACGTTGAGCTAATGATGGAGGATGAGTAGACACCCTTGGGGCTAGCCATTGGAGTGGAGCAGAAAGATGTGCAGGAAGCCTCCAAGGAGGCAGTATTTGTAGACAGTTGTCCTCAAGAGGTGTTGGAGATTGACAGGTTAGTTTGGCAAGAGGCTAATAGACAGCAGGAGCTGTTGGAGATGGTGGTGCATCCATCTTTCAACCGACCCATTGATGAGGTGTGGGTAGATGCACAGACAGCTGGAAGAGTTGCAGGACTTTCAGGAAACAACCCTCTCTAGGAGTACATAGATAGGGTTTGTAGCACATCTTTCCCACTTTTGCCTAATATAGTGAGAGGGGCGGGTTTCCTTAGACATATCTATTTGATTGATTGGATAAAGCATCATCCATTGAGTAGGGACCCATATCAGCCCAGTAGACTTGTTCCTTGAACAGGTGTCCATGCATTGGATTGGCGAGAGATCATGAGCTGGTACCTTATTGGAGGAGTATCATTTTTAGTCAAGAGAAGTTTACTGTAGGAGCCCTTAGAGGTGAGGGATATTACATGCTTCAATTGGTAGCAGGATGTAGGTTGGCCACTCATCAGTATTTTAGCACAACATCATTATGATGAGATTGACCTTGGTTTATGCCAAGGATTGGATTGGAGAGAGGTGATGAGTTGGTACGCAATGGATGGTGGTAGTGTCAGTGTCTTCACACTACCATCGGTGATCAATATTGCTCTTTTGAATTTCATATTAGGTGTCCCATTCTGTTGAGTTGCATTCCATTAGGTCATGGATCAACTGATGGTAGGGTTTCATTTCATTTTTCCCTCATGTGATATACCTCCTGACCTGTTTCACATACTTTTTCAAGTTATTCATAGTCATTCCAGTTCATTTCATTTATAAAAACCAGTCCTAGGGTTTAGTTTCATTAGGTCTTAGGGTTTTCACCAGGGTCATTCGAAATGAATAATAATGGTCAGCAGACACATGAGGAGGCTAATAAAGTTCAGAAGATCATAATTTCCTAATTTGTAAGCTAAATAAAGCTTTTTAACCTCAAAACTTGTTTTGAGGTAAAATAGAGCATTTATATTTTATTGTTCCATTTCATGTAATTTGATGTAATTTTATGGTTTCTATATGTAATAAATGTTCACATGTTACTCCTTGTCACTTGATGACATTGCCAACTCCTGCCACTGCAAAAAAGTCAAAGATATTAGCATCAGTCCACCTGTCAAAAGCCAAAAAGTCAAATATCAGCAAAACAGGGTATTTCAAGAAAGCAAATAAACATTATAAAGTGGGTTTTGAAGAATAAAAAATCAAAGGTTGAAAAGTTATAAAAGGCCATCCATATCTTATGTCACCTCATTGTTGAAGTTTAAATTGCTAAGGAGAGCCAAAAACACGATTTTGAGTTGTCATTGAGCAAAAGGAGGTAGTCACAGTGTTTTTGACGAAATTTGAAGGCGTTGCGCACCTGGCAGCTGGCACTGCACATAGGATAGGCGTTGCGCACCTGGGAGCTTCTTACAGTGCAAAATTACACTGGCGTTGTGCATACAAAAGGCGTTGCGCACCTATGTGAGGGCGCTGCGCACCTGTAAAACTCCTCTAAATCGCTCCAAATCACCTAAAATTGCCTCAAATCTCCAAGTTCATCCTCTTTACAAGTAAGTGAATTGATCCTCCTAGCTGAAGAAGTGTTTTTGCACAAAGTCTTGTTGGTCTTTGCTCATAAAAATCAAAACCCTAGTGTGCATTATTCACCATTACTGTCAAGGTTCATTTATTCACTGTTCATCAAGTTTTACTCACTCATCTCTGCTATTGGTTCCTAAAATCCCATACACTACATATTGAAACCCTACCCCCATATAAACCCTATCCTACATATACCCTATTGCCACACATAATCTCCCAAAATAATACACTATTCCTAAAACCCTAAACCCTACATACCAAACCCTTCACTCCCTAAATCTGTTTCATATCCTTATCACCTCACCTATTTTCCTTTTTAAAATCTCTTCATACTCATATTCAAATCCCTTTCATATCCTTATTCACCTCACCTATTTTCCTTTTTAAAATCTCTTCATACTCATCTTCATTCACCCCTTTTCCTTCATTCCACCATTAGTATTCACAGTCATTAAAACCAATGGAGACGGTTAGTGATTATGAAACTGAGGAAGATACCCTTAGTGATAGTTCTAGGGAAAGAAATTTGCAGCAGAAGAGACCTCACAAAGGGGGAAAGATAATCAGGGAGGAGCCCATTAGTCTGAGAGAATTGCTTGCTTGTCCACTTGCCATCTCATGTTTCAAACATCAGTCTTGTTTTGGTTTCTGTGAAATGGTGGAGAGGGTCAAATTCCATCATGAATTAGCAAGGTTATTTGTGACACACCTGGACAATAATGAGGTAAAACTTGTTGGAGTTACCTTCACTCTGTCACCTGCTATCATTTCAGAGGCTACAGGCATTCCAAATGTAGGTGAAAAATGGAACAAAGGACAGTACATTGATAGGGAGTACTATGAGCCTTACATTAAGGCTAAATAGCATGGAAAATTGAAAAGAGTGTTTCCCTTCAAATTCTTGGAGGACAGGTTTGCCCCACTCATGAAGATCATTGTTAAATACTTTACTTGTGAAGGTAGGCTTTCACAGTTTTAGGCCTACCACATTAGATTATTGATGCATTTTACTAGAGTGAGGATGATGGATATTCCTTACTTCATGTTCCGGAATATTGAAAATATGGCACTCTATGTTAAGAAAAAGCCATATCCCCAATAGTTAAACAACATCTACCACTTCCCTGTGATCAAAATCATTGTCTTACATCAGCTGAATCTACTGAATATACCATGAGAAACCTTCATTTCTCATGAGGTTTTCAAAGGCCCTTAAGTATTTTCATCAGTGCATCAGGGGGAAGGTGGACCTTCAGGACATGAACAAGTCAAAGAAACTGAAAGTGTTGGAGTACGAGTGTTTGTCACTTATGAGAGAGGCACTAGGAGACTTTTTGCAGCTGCCAGGCAAGTATTATCTCCACAAGGAGTGGAAGGGTTTCGCCTTCATCTACAGGCCACAGGCTAATGCTATCTCCACAAGCAGTGGAAGGGGCTTTGCCTTCTTCTTCAGCAAAACAGGTACATGTTGGGCAACACAGCAAGGGCAAAGGTAAAGCCAAAGAAAAAATGCAAGAGGAGGATCCTAGTGATGAACAAGAGAGAGATTTTGACCTAGTTGATCATGAGGAGGCACAGGGAATTGATGTCATCGATGTGGAGATTCAAAGCACAAAGATAACTAAGGGCATCATCAAGAAACAAGAGGCTGACATTCAAGCCTTGTCAGTCAATTTGGAGAGGGCAAAGTGGATCATCAATTACCTTGAGCAAGAAAACAAGAAATTAACTGACAAGCCAGTCCTCATAGAGTTGCAAATGATTAAGGAGAAGCAGCAAGAGGCAAAGAAGGCAAAAGTCAATATGACATCCATTGAGCAAGAGATTGAGAATGATCAAGAAACTTGGCTAGAAAGGGTTAACATACACCTTGAGAAGCTACTTAAGAAGGCCAATAAAGAAAAGAAGATGCTTCGCCACATGTCCTATCACTATATGACCGGGAACAAAATATGCAATATAAGGATGAGAAAGCTTAAGGCAAGATTGAGAAAGGTTTTGAGAAGCAAAAAGGAGAAAAACAAATTGGAAATCCTAGCTGATGCTTAATTAACTCATCAAAGCAGTGCATGAGGGTGCCTTGTGCCAATTTTGGGACAATTTTGGTAAAATTTGTAATTTTCAAATTTTAAATTTTGCAATACAGGAAATTCCAATAGGTGGCACTGCGCTTTTGACTGGGGCATTTGTTGGAAGAATGGATTTCATATTTGGATTCAGCATGAAAAAATAAGCAAACCCAAAAAGTTTCATCAAATTTGGAGCAAATCTTGGTCACCTAAAGGCCAAAAAACCATCAAAAAATGACCTCTCTCCCACTTTTTGGACACACAGGAAGCAACCTTAGGAGATTCCACTTTTGAGAGGGAAAATGACCTCCAAATTTAGAAATTCAAGATGTTCCAAAAACTAGACAGGTGGACCTTTCCAACAAGCCATCCTGGGGTCAATTTGGTTAAAGGTAAGGCCCCCAAAAATGGGTTTCAAAAGGCGTTACGTATAGGATTAGTGGTGCTGCGCATAGGATGAATTTTGCCAGTTTTGCTAAAAAATCAAAATTTCGCCTAGTTTTTCTACAATTTGAATTTTTCTCTCATTTTGGTTGAATCTATGAATGTAAATTTTGCTATGGTATGTAAATGTAATTGCAAAATGACTCTTGAGGGTAGATTCATCATTTTGAGATGGTTTGGGGTTGAATGAATAAGTTTCCATGGTTTTAGAGGCAAGCTGTTCCACTGCCTATATTCTCGTTCTTAGTTTAAATATGGTTGAAACCACCCCTCTTCTCATGGATTCGACCCCTGATGGCTAGCATAGGTGGTTTTATGCCTATATTATGTACTTTCTTAGTCATTTGTAAAGGTTGGACTCTTGTGGATGCTCTGAGCTATATTGTACATCTCTACAACAGTTTGGCAAGGAAATAAACCAGGGTTTGCAGCTATTTTTGTGGGATTCTTGTGGTAATGTGTCTTGGCATTGTTTCTCCTTCTGTCATTAGTTTTTCTCATGTGTTATATGTGCCAAAATCTATTTCATTCTTCTTAACTAAATGAATCAAGATAGATAGGTAGAATACATTGATAACAGTGCTCTGCCTTGGGAATACATTTAGTTTTTGATGTTTTCAGTTGTTTGAAGAGGATTCATGACCTTTGCATGTCCTCTTCAGCTCCTCACCAGTCCTAGACCTACCATCTCACTCATTTCCAAGTGCCAAAACACTGACCTACCTTGTCCCACAGAACACCCTGCAATTCTGACTTGATTTCCTGGACCCAAAGCTGTCTGCTCCATTTGATCCAGCAACAAAACCTTCAAAATCAACCAAAAACCCTAGAGCTACTATAGCTAACATAAAATCTATATTTGATTCAGTCATCTCAACTGAGATTGACAAGGAGAGATCCCTCTCTCGACCTAGTAGGGCTAGCTGCCAGGTTAAGCTTGGTTTGTGGTTATCCTAGGATTGCCTCCCTTCAGCCTGAAGTCAATCTAGGCTCTAACATAGTGGCGACCATACTGGGGAAAAAAGATAAACACCCCAATACAATTGAGAAGTTCTGAAATTTTTGATGATAAGTTTAGAATTCAGTAGGCTGAAAATTGGAAAGTTGTAAAGCAATATCAAAATTTTGAGAATTTCTGAACAAACTGGCTTCAAGAAGATACACCAGGTCCAATCCCGATCCCGATCCTCCTCGCGTATTTGAAAATCCTAATCTGATTACCAGGATTCTCAGACAAGAGAGTTTATCAAGTCCTAGACCGGTTTTCAGATCTCATTCATGCCTTGTGGAGTGGTTGTTCCTTGAAGATCTTCCTTTTGACAAATACTTTGGTCTATCCTTGTTTAGAACCACATCGGACAGTGAATTGTTGGACATAGTTGCAGACCCAAAATTCATCAAGGAACTTGAAATTGCAAAGGCCAAATTGATAAGTAACCGTAATCTTCAAAACTCTCCTCAGTCATCTATCACCACTGATCAAATTCCTGAACTCTCTGATTCGGCTTCAACATCTTTTGCTTCATTATCATTTCCTCATATTTCAGAGAATCATCCGACACCTCCATTCATACCTTCAATCCCTCAACAGCCTATCACTACCCCTCAAACACCCGTCACCTCCGCTACATCAACGCCTCCTGTTGTCACAAATCCCTCAGTTACTTCACCATCAGTTTCAAATCCGCCTCGAGTTATGGCTGCCAGATATGCACCTCTCGTTCTGCCTCAGAATTTGGATGTTATGCCTGCTGATTACCAAAGTAAGATACCATTGTTCGATGCCACTCAAGGTATTACAGCGCAGTAGCATGTTGACAGGATGAATGACTTCTATGATCTCCATGAGGTAGATGAAGAGAATGTGACCATGCGATTATTTGTGCAAAGTTTTGGAGGCGAGGTTCGAAAGTGGTTTAGAGCATTACCAGCGGGATCCATCAATACTTTGTCAGTTCTACATAAACAATTCCTGGACCGATGGGAGGTAAAGAAAAATCCACTCCAAATTTTATCTGAGTATGAAAATATAAAAGGAATGTAGGTGAAAGTGTCCAAGATTATTGTGTAAGGTTCAATACAGTTTATAATGCTATTCCAGCTGACATTAAGCCACCAATGGGGTTAGCATTGATCAAATTTCCTGATGGCTTCGATGCTGACATAGCATATCAGTTGAGAGAAAGAGATCCTACCACACTTGAGGATATGTAGAAGAACGCAATAAGTGTAAAGGCAAATCCGCTGGCCAAGAGACCAAGGATGAAGACTAAAAAAAAGGTGACTATAAAGGAAGAAGCATCTTCTTAAGATGTTAAGGTAGATCATATACTCTGGAAAATTGAGAAGATGTTTGATCGGTTGACAATTGCAAACAAGCCTGAGAACACAATCAGAAATCCAAACTTCAGAGGACAACATCAACCTTAGTTCAGGATTAAACAACGGGAGCAAAAGGCACAAGACCAATCATCACAACAGCAAGTCAAAACACCTTTGCAGCAAAATTATGTACACGGAATGGAAAGTGAAGATGATGATGATCCGGTGGTGGAGGCAAATCATTTATTTATTGTTGATGGTTTGCCCATTTTTCTCACGAAAGATGAAGAATATTCAGAGGTTTCACATGTTCAAACAGATGAAGATTTCATACTAGCAAATGAAGGGGTTTTAGAGGATGAATTAGATGATTATCAAAGGGGATATATGAATGCATTGATAGTGCAGCAGAAACAGTATTCGTTGAGAAGTAGAGATGTACCAGTCAACCCGGTTCAAAAGAGAAAAGAGGTGCAAGCCAAGAATGACTCCTCAAACAATCAGAAGAAAGGGAAGGAGCCTGCAGACCCAACTTCCAGCCAAGGACCATCTGTAAATGAGAATACCAATCAGTAAAGTGTAGCAAAGGAAAAGGTCAAAAAGAAGGAATCTTTAGTCAAAGAGGTAGATAAAGTTTCAGCTTTTAGTTTATAAAATGAGATTGCTAAATTAAAGGTTTCGATTCCTTTGACTGAATTGATGAAGAACAACAGTTATAAAAACCAAGTGTCAAAAATTCTGAACATAGATCCTTTATCTGATATGGTCAATGTAGAAGATGATTGCCTGGAGCTCATCTTTGGCCCTGCTTTAGAAGGTCAGTATGAGGATAGTGAAGTGCCTCCATTCTAATAAGCCTTAGATTGCATGAGTATGTCCTTCATAATACCATGTTTGATTTTGGAGCTTCCCATAACCTGATGCCAAAAGCCATTATGGAGAAATTAGGCCTTGACATTACTCGTAAATATCATGACCTCTATTCTTTTGATTCCAGTAGAGTCCGATGTATTGGTATTATCAAAGACTTGGTGGTGTCTCTAGATCAAATCCCAGCCAAGAATGTTCTCATGGATGTGGTTGTTGTGGACATTCCGCCACAGTTTGGTATGCTTTTGTCCAAATTGTGGGGTGCAAAGCTTAAAGGAACTTTACAACTAGATTTCTCCTATGCTACCATTCCCATGTTTTGTCAATTGAGAAAATTATATAGGGAGAAGAAAATGAAGTACATGATCACAAGAAAGGAGAAACCACTTAATCATCCAATTAATGTTGTACATACAGATTTAGAATCGTTTGTATTATATTCAGATAGTGGCTTGAATGGTATTGATAGTCAGTTAGTTGAAGTAGAAGATGTGCCAGAGATTTCAGAGAATTTCAGAGCAGTCCTTGATCAAGAAAGACAAAAAATTGCAAGTACCTTTGAGCAGTCCACATTCTGGAAACAACAGAAAGGTAATGAGTAGCAGTAGATTGAAGAGATCAATCAAGGTAAGAAAGAGGACGAAACAAAATTTCAGCACTTAGAGGAAGAAGTAGGCCTATGGAGGATGGATTTCGACGGAGCTATGGGTAAGGATGGTGCCGGTATTGGGATTTGGATCCGCAGCCCTGTTTTCTAGCCAAATAAAGTCCCTAGTAATGTTAGAATTTGTTTGTATAAATTGGCCTTTGACTGTTCTAACAATGAAGCTGAATATGAAGCGCTGATTGCAGGTTTGAAAATTCTCAAAAAGTTGAAAGCAAAAAAGGTATCAGTCTACGGGGATTTGAAGTTGATAATCAAGCAAGTTAAGGGTGAATATCAAGCCAAACATCCACGGATGAGGGCCTACCATAATGCAGTTTTAGATATCCTAAGGATGTTTCCAGATTATACCTTGACATGTGTACCACGTGCACAAAATGTAATTGCAGATTCACTTGCTACTGCTGCTAGTAATTTGAAGATCCCGATGAATTCCAATAACAAGTTTGAGATCCATGTCAAGCACCGCCCAGCTGTTCCCGACAATCTAAGGTATTGGCAGGTGTTTTGGGATGATAAGGAGATTAATAATTTCTTGCAAAATGAAGGCAACTACAAGGATGCTTCCATAGATTGTGATCGTGATGATGATGAACCGGAAATTGAAGTGAATCAGATGGAAATATTGCAGCTAAAGGACAATGTCATTCCTAAAGGTCTTATTCCTTTAGAGGAACTCTTCGATCAAGATGATGTGGCTAGGAAGCCAAGCTTGGTGCCAACAGACAAGGGTGTTGAGGATGTGAATCTTGGAACAACCGAGAAGCCCAAGTTTGTGAAACTGCCAAAGACATTATCTCCAGAGGTAAAGTCTAAATATGTCAAATTATTGTCTGAATTTGTTGATGTGTTTGCTTGGGATTATTCATATTTAAAGGTGTATAACAAAGACATAATTCAGCACACAATTCCCATCAAGACAAATCAGAAGCCATTCCGTCAGAAGCTGAGAAGGATTAACCCCAAGTTGCTGCCTTCAATTGAAAAATAGGTAAACCGATTGTACAAGGCTGGTATAATTGTCCCAATCAGATTTTCTGATTGGATTTCGAATCTTGTTCATGTGAGGAAGAAGACCGGGGAGATCAGATTGTGCATTGATTTCAGAAATTTAAATAAAGTGTCATTTAAGGACAATTACCTACTGCCAAAGATGGATCACATCCTCCAGAGAGTGGTTGGAGCATCGCGTATGTCACTGCTTGATGGATATTCCGAATATAATCAGATTTTAGTGCATGAAGATGACCATGATAAGACTGCATTCACCACCCCTTGGGGAACATTCCATTATTCTAAAATGCCATTTGGTTTGAAAAATGTCGGAGCCACAGTTCAGCGTGCAATGGACATCACTTTTGCCAATGAAAAAGATGTATTTTTGGTTGTATATTTAAATGATTTGACAGTTTTTTCAAATTCAGATGATGAGCACCTTCACCATTTGCGGATTGTGTTGTAGCGGTGTAGGAAATTTGGGATATCGTTCAATCCGAAGAAAAGTCTCTTTGCTATGGATGAAGGGACGCTGCTTAGCCATATTATCTCGAAGGAAGGAATTCGCATTGATCCATCAAGAGTAGAAGCAATTCAGCAGATAGATCTTCATAGGAACAAGAAGGAAATACAAGCATTCAATGGTAAGATGAATTTCTTACGAAGATTTGTACCTAATCTTGTTGAGCATTTGAGAGAAATTACTAATAATGTGAAGACGGATAGCGTGGTGAAATGGAGGGAGGATGCTATGAAATCATTTAATTTGGTAAAGTATGCCTTATCTACAGCTCCGGTTTTGATTAGTCCCGATTATACACAAGATTTCATTTTATTCTCATTTGCGTCTGAGCATACCATGGCAACAATTTTAATGCAAAAGAGAGATCAAACAGAAAAGCCCATTGCATTCTTCAGCAGAACTATTAGGGATGCAGCCTTGAAGTACAACATAATTGAGAAGTAGGCTCTTGCTCTTGTCAAAGCCTTGAAGGACTTCCGAGTGTATATTTTGCACTCTCACATCCTAGCATATGTTCCCGACGTAGCAGTTGAGGATGTGCTGGTACAAATCGATCCAGAAGGAAGACGGGGAAAATGGATTGCAGCAATGTTAGAATACGATTTTGAGATCAATCCTACAAAGTTGATCAAAGGAAAAGGCCTGACGAGGTTGATGGCAGAATCAAATTTGCATGCGTTAGATATAAATCTTATCGCTGCCATGTCCGAAGATGAAGAGGACAACTCCTTGATTCAATTGTCTGAAATGTTCCTTCAGCCACCGTGGTATTCAGATATTGTTTATGTACTTCAGCACCTTTCTCTGCCTCCGGAATTGTCAAAGAATAAAGGTAGGACTCTTAAACTTAAAGCTGCTAAATTCTGCATTTTGAATAACGCCCTTTATTGGAAGGATCCAGGTGGTGTTTTGCTGAGCTGTTTAATTGAAGATGAAGCCCAGCAGGTAATGAGTGACTTTCATAAGAGTGATTGTGGCGGTCACTTGTTTTGGAAGACAACAACAAACAAAATTTTGAGAGAGGGATATTACTGGCCCACCTTATTTTCAGATGTCTATAAAACAATCATGAGTGTCAAGTCTTTCAAGGGAAAATAAAGTTGCTACCTCTTCCTTTGAAACCGGTTGAATTCAGTGCACCATTTCCGCAGTGGGGACTCGATTTTATCGGTGAGATTCATCCAACATCATCGACTCATCACAAGTGGATCCTAACAACAACTGATTATTTTACCAAGTGGATTGAAGCAATCCCTACCAGACAGGCAACAAACACGGTAATTATTCAATGTTTGGAATCAAATATTTTATCTCGTTTTGGTTGTCCTAGTAAAATCATAACAGATAATGCAGCGGCATTCAAATCCAAGAAGATGATCGATTTTTGTAGCAAGTATAATATTACCTTGGGTCACTCCATAGCATATTACCCGCAAGGTAATGATCTGGCCGAATCATCTAATAAATCATTGGTGAACATCATTAAGAAGCTTCTGGAAACAAACAAGAAAGGCTGGCATAAGAAGTTAGTTAATGCTTTGTGGGCGGACAGAGTGAGCCAAAATAAATCTATAGGCATGTCTCCATTTGAAATTGTATATGGCATTGACACAGTCTTTCCGACATCCCTGGCAGTCCTGGTTGTGAAACTTTTACAAGAAGCTGGTAGTGAGGAAGATTATTTTCAGCGAAGAATCAATCAGATGATACATTTACAACAGACAAGGGAGGAAGTTTTCCAAAATATGTTCAGATTGCAAGAGAAGATCAAAAAGATCTATGCCCAGAAAACTAAAGCAAATAAATTCCAGCTTGACGATGTGGTGTTACGGTGGGATGCGAGGAATGAAGATAAAGGCAAGCATGGTAAGTTTGAAAACTTGCGGAAGCGACCCTATAAGATTGCTGCATACAGAGGACAAAATGCATTCTTGCTCAAAGAGATGGATGGACAAGATTGTTCAGGAGGACCGGTCAATGGTAGGCTCCTAAAGCGCTACTTCTTCTAAGGTGATTTTTGAAGTCATGAAGTGATCATTGTATATACCGTTTTCTTTCCATTGCAAGTGTTCAAAAGTTACAATTCATTTCAGCTTGGGGCCTGAGGTGAAGGCTATAAAGTTGAATGATTTGTACGAGTCTTTGAGTTTTTAAGTCTTGAGTCTATTTTCATAGTGTCAGTTTCAGATTTCGAAATTTATTGACTGTATTGCCCAATGGAAGAGGCACTAGTCTACTTATCCCAAAGATCTATGGTTCTTGGCACCTCCAAGGAGCTACCATCCCCATTGGAGCCAATGTTAGTGTCAGTGTCTTCACACTGCCATCGGTGATCAATATTGCTCTTTTGCATTTCATATTAGGTGTCCCATTCTGATGAGTTGCATTCCATTAGGTCATGGATCAACTAATGGTAGGGTTTCATTTCATTTTTCCCTCATGTGATATACCTCCTGACCTATTTCACATACTTTTTCAAGTTATTCATAGTCATTCCAGTTCATTTCATTTATAAAAACCAGTCCTAGGGTTTAGTTTCATTAGGTCTTAGGGTTTTCACCAGGGTCATTCAAAATGAGTAATAATGGTCAACAGACACATGAGCAGGCTAATAAATTTCAGAAGATCATAATTTCCTAATTTGTAAGCTAAATAAAACTTTTTAAAAGAGAGCATTTATATTTTATTGTTCCATTTCATGTAATTTGATGTAATTTTATGGTTTATATATGTAATAAATGTTCACATGCTACTCTTGGTCACTTGATGACATTGCCAACTCTTGCCACTGCAAAAAAAGTCAAAGAGATTAGCATCAGTCCACTTGTCAAAAGCCAAAAAGTCAAATATCAGCAAAATAGGGTATTTCAAGAAAGCAAATAAACATTATAAAGTGGGTTTTGAAGAATAAAAAATCAAAGGATGAAAAGCTATAAAAGGCCATCCATATCTTATGTCACCTCATTGTTGAAGTTTAAATTGCTAAGGAGAGCCAAAAACGCGATTTTGAGTTGTCATTGAGCAAAAGGAGGTAGTTACAGTGTTTTTGAAGAAATTTGAAGGCGCTGCGCACTTGGGAGCTTCTTATGATGTAAAATTACACTGGGGCTGCGCATACAAAAGGCGTTGCACACTTGTGTGAGGGCGCTACACACCTATCAAACTCTTCTAAATCGCTCCAAATCACCTCAAACTGCCTCAAATCTCCAAGTTCATCCTCTTTACAAGTAAGTGAATTGATCCTCCTAGATGAAGAAGTGTTTTTGCATGAATTCTTGTTGGTGTTTACTCATTAAAATCAAAACCCTAGTGTGCATTGTTCACCATTACTGTCAAGGTTCATTTATTCACTGTTCATCAAGTTTTACTCACTCATCTCTGCTATTGGTTCCTAAAATCCCATACACTACATATTGAAACCCTACCCCCATATAAACCCTATCCTACATATACCATATTCCCACACATAATCTCCCAAAATAATACATTATTCCTAAAACCCTAAACCCTACATACCAAACCCTTCACTCCCTAAATCCAGTTCATATCCTTATTCACCTAACCTATTTTCCTTATTAAAATCTCTTCATACTCATCTTCAAATCCCTTTCATATCCTTATTCACCTCACCCATTTTCCTTTTTAAAATCTCTTCATACTCATCTTCATTCACCCCTTTTCCTTCATTCCACCACTAGTATTCATAGTCATTAAAACCAATGGAGAGGGATAGTGATTATGAAACTAAGGAAAATACCCTTAGTGATAGTTCTAGGGAAAGAAATTTGCAGCAGAAGAGACCTCACAAAGGGTGAAAGATAATTAGGGAGGAGCCCATTAGTCTAAGAGAATTCCTTGCTTGTCCACTTGCCATCTCATGTTTCAAACATCAGTCTTGTTTTGGTTTTTGTGAAATGGTGGGGAGGGTCAAATTCCATCATGAATTAGCAAGGTTATTTGTGACACACCTGGACAATAATGAGGTAAAACTTGCTAGAGTTACCTTCACTATGTCACCTGCTATCATTTCAGAGGCTACAGGCATTCCAAATGTAGGTGAAAAATGGAACAAAGGATAGTACATTGACAGGGAGTACTATGAGCCTTACATCAAGGCTAAATAGCATGGCAAATTGAAAAGAGTGTTTCCCTTCAAATTCTTGGAGGACAGGTTTGCTCCATTCATGAAGATCATCATTAAATACTTTACTTGTGAAGGTAGATTTTCACGGTTGTAGGCATACCACATTAGATTATTGATGCATTTTACTAAAGTGAGGATGATGGATATTCCTTACTTCATGTTCCTGAATATTGAAAAGATGGCACTCTATGTTAAGAAAAACCCATATCCCCAATAGTGAAAAAACATCTACCACTTCTCTGTGATCAAAATCATTCTCTTACATTAGCTGAATCTACTGAATATACCATGGGAAACCTTCATTTCTCATGAGGTGTTCAAAGGCCCTTAAGTATTTTCATCAGTGCATCAGGAGGAAGGTGGACCTTTAGGACATGAATAAGTCAAAGAAACTGAAACTATTGGAGTGCCAGTGTTTGTCACTTATGAGAGAGGCACTAGGAGACTTTTTGTAGCTGCCACGCAAGTATTATCTCCACAAGGAGTGGAAGGGGTCTTGCCTTCATCTATAGGCCACAGGCAAATGCTATCTCCACAAGGAGTGGAAGGGGCTTTGCCTTCTTCTTCAGCAAAAGAGGTACATGTTGGGCAACACAGCAAGGGAAAAAGTAAAGCCAAAGAAAAAATGCAAGAGGAGGATCCTAGTGATGAACAAGAGAGGGACTTTGACCTAGTTGATCATGAGGAGGCACAGGGAATTGATGTCATTGATGTGGAGATTCAAAGAACAAAGATAACTAAGGACATCATCAAGAAACAAGACACTGACATTCAAGCCTTGTCAGTCAATTTGGAGAGGGCAAAGTGGATCATCAATTACCTTGAGCAAGAAAACAAGCAATTAACTGACAAGCAAATCCTCCTGGAGTTGCAAATGATTAAGGAGAAGCAGCAAGAGGCAAAGAAGGCAAATGTCAAGATGACCTCCATTGAGCAAGAGATTGAGAATGATCGAGAAACTTAGATAGAAAGGGTTATCATACACCTTGAGAAGCTGCTTTAGAAGGCCAATAAAGAAAAGAAGATGCTTCGCCACATGGCCTATCACTATATGACCCGGAACAAAATATGCAATATAAGGATGAGGAAGCTTAAGGCAAGATTGAGGAAGGCTTTGAGAAGCAAAAAGGAGCAAAACAAATTGGAAATCCTAGCTGATGCTTCATTAGCTCATCAAAGCAGTGCATGAGGGTGCCTTGTGCCAATTTTGGGACAATTTTGGTAAAATTTTGTAATTTTCAAATTTTAAATTTTGCAACACAGGAAATTCCAATAGGTGTGCAGCGCCACTGGCGCTGCGCTTTTGATTGGGGCACTTGTTGGAAGAATGGTTTGCATATTTGGATTCAACATGAAAAAATAAGAAAACCCAGAAAGTTTCATCAAATTTAGAGCAAATCTTGGTCACCTAAAGGCCAAGAAACCATCAAAAAATGACCTCTTTGCCACTTTTTGGACATACAAGAAGCAGTCTTGGGAGATTCCACTTTTGAGGGGGCAAACGACATCCAAATTCAGAAATACAAGATGTTCCAGAAACTAGATAGGTAGATCGTACCAAAACGCCATCTGGGGCTCAATTTGGTTAAAGGGAAGGCCCCCAAAAATGGGTTTGAAAAGGCACTACCCATAGGATTAGTGGTGCTGCGCATAGGATGAATTTTGCCAGTTTTGCTAAAAACTCAAAATTTCGCCTAGTTTTTCTACAATTTGAATTTTGCTCTAGTTTTGAATGAATCTATGAATGTAAATGATACTATGGTATGTAAATGTAATTGCAAGATGACTCTTGAGGGTAGATTCATCATTTTGAGGTGGTTTGGGGTTGAATGAATAAGTTTCCATGGTTTTAGAGGCAAGTTGTTCCACTGCCGATATTCCTGTTCTTAGTTTAAATATGGTTGAAACCACCCTTATTCTCATGGATTCGACCTCTGATGGCTAGCATAGGTGGTTTGATGCCTATATTATGTACTTTCTTAGTCATTTGTAAAGGTTGGACTCTTGTGGATGCTCTGAGCTATATTGTACATCTCTACAGCAGTTTGGCAAGGGAATAAACCAGGGTTTGCAGCTATTTTTGTGGGATTCTTGTGGTAATGTGTCTTGTCATTTTTTCTCCTTTTGTAATTAGTTTTTCTCATGTGTTATATGTGCCAAAATATATTTCATTCTTCTTAACTAAATGAATCAAGATAGATAGGTAGAATACATTGATAACAATGCTCTGCCTTGGGATTACATTTAGTTTTTGATGTTTTCAGCTGTTTGAAAGGGATTCATGACCTTTGCATGCCCTCTTCAGCTCTTCACTAGTCTTAGACCTACCATCTCACTCATTTCCAAGTTATAAAACACCTACCTACCTCGCCCCACAGAACACCCTGCAATTCTGACTTGATTTCCCGGACCCCAAGCTGCCTGCTCCATTTGATCCAGCAACAAAACCTTCAAAATCAACCAAAAACCCTAGAGCTACTATACCTAGCCTAAAATCTATATTTGATTCAGTCATCTCAACTGAGATTGACAAGGAGAGAGCCCTATCCCTACCTAGTAGGGCTAACTACCAGGTTAAGCTTGGTTTGTGGTTATCCTAGGATTGCCTCCCTTCAGCCTGAGGTCGATCTAGGCTCTAACAGATGGCGTAGCATTCATGGTTGGAGTTATAACACAGCAGGAGCCTTGGAACCTTGATACTTTTTCTTGGTGGCATTGGGATCCAAGAGGATTTGTTGACGACAGGTTTAGTCAGAGATTAGTCTGGGATCCGGGCATTGAGGGGTCCGTTCATGGTGGGTTGACACAGGAGTAGGGCATCACCCAATGGTTCATATGGGATCCGGGCATTGGGTCTCAGTTGCGTTGGGCCCCAGATTGGTCCATTGGTTTTGATTGCTTAAGGGAAAGCAATCTTGGGGTGGGAGGGATGTAATGTCCCCATTTCTATTTTTCTCCATAGTACAGCCAGGGTGGATTTCCAGGGCAAGGGATGCCCAGGTCAATGGAGTAGGTTTATGTCATCAGGGGTCCCGATGGAGTTTTGAGGAGTTTTTATGGGGTCCGATGGCATTCACTTGGCATATTCATCATCATAAATAGTTTCACACATATTTTTTTGGTTCCGTGACTTTCGGATAATTCCCGTAAAACGGGGTTATTATGGCATAACTTAATTAATTATGCTCGAGGTGGCATTCTGGGGAGATTAATTGATGGAACACCTCAGTGTAATAGCTCATTTGAACCGGAACGAAAAGATCTACAGGATGGGATGCTAAGAAGTGACTTCCAATGGACGAAGAGAGTATGGTAGGTGATTTACCATTTTCCTTAGTTAAAAATGAATTTAATTAGTCATTTAATTAAAGAAAGTTAATTAATTGGAGAAATTGGGCCAAAAGTGACTTAAGTGAAATAAGATAAAATGAAAAGATCACTTAAGATAAAGTCAAGGGAGGATCTTCTAGAATAATAATAAAATAATTAAATACGATGATTCTAGAGGCTTGGAGATCTATCCATTGCATCTATAAAAGAGGAGGAGGAGGTCATTTGGAGATATGTCGGATTTGTGTTTTCTTCTTGTAGAGAGGTTTGAGAACCCAGTTCTCTACTTCAGCAGTAGCCCCAGGACGGAAACCCTCGGGTGATTCGGTGCGATTGGGTGAGTACCCATCTCGCCTTGGTGGATTCATTCAAAATCCACAAGTGTAGTGATTGATTTCTTGTTTAAGTTTGGAGGCCGACATCAATATTATTACATATTTTGGAGGGTCTTTTTTAGTTATTGTAGTGGCGTATATATTTCTATCTAATAAAGCTAGATTTTGTTGCTGCATTTCTCATTGTTCCTCATGTTGTGATATTTTAATGATATTTTGTACAATTTATGGGTTTATTGTTTTTATGTTGTCTTTGTTTTACATGGCAATCTTTTGTTAAGTGAATGCTAATTTTTTGTGAAGGGTTTGTTCCAAGTTTATTTCATTTGAGACATTACATATAATTTATTTCATTTGAAACATTACATATTTCATATCTTGTGCTTTAAAAAATCCCTGGGAACATGTCACTCCCACCGAACTCCCTTCGTTGGACGAGGAAGGAGAGTTGATCCTAGTCCCGGAGAAGATCTTAGAAACAAGGGAGAGGAAGTTGTGGAGTAAGACAGTGAAGGAGTACCAGGTAAAATGGAAGGAACTACCTATGAAAGACAACACCTGGGAAGGTGAGCAAGTGCTCAAACATTGCGAGTTGAAATTGTTTGAGGGAAAACAATCTTGGGTGGGGAGGACTTTAATGTCCTCGAATACCTATGGAAGACAACACCTGGGAAGGTGAGCAAGTGCTCAAACATCGCGAGTTGAAATTGTTTGAGGGAAAACAATCTTGGGTGGGGAGTACTTTAATGTCCTCGAATACTCAGGAAGCTTAAGACAGAGTTTGCTAGCCTAACATGGTTCCCGTAGGCTAAAACAAGGAAACTTTTAATAAGGGGACTTAATTCGCTAAGGAAACATTATAAAAGTCTAAGGGGTGAAAATGGGACATTTTCTAGGCAAGTGAAAAGTCACTTTACCTTTATAAATTGAAAATATTATAAACTGACTTTATGAAAATTAAAAGGGTAAAATGGCGGCAAAAGTGGCCATAGGTTAAAAAAAAAAATGAGGAGACTCTCCTCATTCATTCACTTGTGATTTTGAGAAAAAAGCTCTTGGAGAGTTTTTGGAAAAGATTTTAGGTTTTGGGAAACCCTAGCTACCATAGATGGTTTCAGTGTTGAAAATATACACTCTAATTGGTTCAAGGAGTGAAATCACTCAAATTTTCCCATTGGAATTCAAAAGAGAAGAAGATTTACAAGAGATCTGAGCAAAAGGAGGTATTATCAGTTGAATCTATGATTTAATTGACTTCATTTATCTTTTCATGTTGGAAACAAATATGTGGGAGCCAACTATCCAAGCCTAGATCAAGAGCCAAGTCACTATTGAAAAGAGGGGATGTGTGCCTCTCATTTTATTATTTGAATCACCTGAAGCAAAGGTTGGGTTTGAGGAGTAAGGAAAGGGGATGAGTTTTGATCACTATTAGCATGTGTTTCTCCACTATGATGGTAAAATATCTCCTTTTCATTTGTTGAACCATTTCCTATAGCCTATACAAGATTCTCGTAAGGAATAAGAGATCGAATCTGATTACTTCAGCTATTGGACGAGTCACCATAGTTCTCGGTCAAGTTTCAAAAACTGAAGGATGAGTTTTATCTATGTTTGGGAGCCATAACAAGTCTTGGGTGTTAGCGCTTGGAATTTCACCTCAGGCTGAAAAAGGTAAACTCCAAGGCAACATCAAACCACTTAGCCTCGTAGCTAGCCGTACGGGGCAGGAGAGGGCTCTCTCCGGTTTATCTCGGTAAAGATCTTCAATGGGCGAGATAACCAATAGGGAAACACTGATTTTAGGCTAGTAAACTGATCAAGAGGTTTGATTTGGGATTTTTAGGTTTTTTGGTGGAAAATTGGGGAATGGCAATTTCAGGTGCGGGGATTGGACACAGTTTTTGCAGGGGGTTCTTTGGGGCGAGGTAGGAGACAATATTGATGCCTTTGATAGAGGTGGATGGATGAGAATGACCGGTGAGGAGTTAAGGAGAGCAAGAAATAACCTTGAATTCCCCTTAAACAGTTGAAAACATTGATATTAAGCAAACTTAAAAGCAGAGCATGACAGTCATGAATTCTACTTTAACACTTCATTTGCCTAATTTGCAGAAAGAAAAGTAAGGAAATGATTCACATAACACACTTACAAGCACAAAGAGAAACACACCATCAATACATGTGACCACAAGAATCCCAAAAAGGACTGCAAAACCCTGGTCTTCCTTTGCCAAAAATTGCAGAGATACAGTGAGTAATACAATAAGAGCTTCTCCCTCAAGAGTCCAACCATGAAAATGAGCAAGAAAGTACATAATATAGGCCATCTAACATCTTTCCCTGCCTCTAGGGGTCGAGCTCACTATCCTAGGAGCTGTTTCAACCAATTCTAAACTAAGCACTGAAAACTAGGCAATCAAAACAACTTGCCTCTATAAGCTAGGAAACCAATTCATTCATTAAATTTTACCTATCTTATGAATGAATCTTATAGAAGAGATAAATAAGTTTCTAAACATCATGAAATTACATTATTTACAACAAGGAGGATGAAAATCAACTCCAAAAAGTGAAATCCAGTCAAAACTGCGTTTTGCTGAGCTGTAGGTTGAATTCCTGTGCAAACTGCCTGATGGGTTGCGCGCAATTCCTGGATGGGTCGCACGCCTTTGGAGGCACGTTTTAGGCACTTCCAGGTGTCCAAATGAGGCAGAAGTGGGCTTGTTGGAAAGGTCTGGATGTCTACTTTCCAACCCAAGTGGAATTTCTAAATTTGGTTGTCATTTTCCCCTCCAAAATTGCAATCTCCCAAGACTGCTTCCTGTGTGTCAAAAATGTGGCAGAAAGTCATTTTTTGCTTGTTTTTTTACTTTCTGGAGGCCCAAAACTTGGTGAAATTTCTTAGTAATGGCTGAGCAAGTGTAACTTTCCATCACAAATCCAAAAATGCTGATTTTTCCCAAAATGGAGTTTCCAAACGAAAGGGTCGCGCGCGACGCGCGACCCATCGGTGGAGAAAACCTGTTTTTTGCCAGAAAAATAAAAAATGACCCAAAATGCTCAAAATTTTTTGAAATTTGTGATGGAATTGAGTTATTTAGTATCATGCTCCTTCAAAGAAGCCTCAGCCAAGATGTGGAGGGGGTCAGGCCTTTTCCTTCGTTTTTGTGCTTTGGCCAACTTTCTTTGGAGCACTTTCATTCTTGCCTTGCATACGTGCATCCGCGCCCAATAATGATTTTTCATGTTCCTGAGCAAGTCCTTATCTTGGTTTGCCTTCGCCAGCAACCTCTCCAAATGAGCATTGACCCGGAGAAGCATAGCCTCTCGCTCAATGGGTACCAAATCGCCGGGTCTCTTTCGAGCCAAGTTGCGGTCCTCATGAATCCTCCGCAACTCATCAAGAGTGTGCTCGTCCTCCAACTGCTTGTTGCGCTGCTCTAAATATGTGATCGTCCATTGTGTCCCTTCCAATCTTCGCTGCAATGAATCATTTTCAGCTCTTAGGTGCTGAATGATCTCCTTTGACTCTAGGCTAGGAGAACTAATATCAAGGTCAACAACCTCTAGGTCTGGAACACCTGATGGCCCCTCATCAATCCTGGGCTGTTTGCCTCTCTCTGATACCTGTGCTGCTGAAGAAGGCGAGGCCCCTTCCACCTGGTGTGGAGATAACACTCGCTGAGCTGATGAAGAAGGCGAGACCCCTTCCACCTGATGTGGAGAAAATACTCGCCTAGCTGCTGCAAATAAGGCCCTGTGGCCTCTCTGATAAGTGACCAATGGAGGAGAGCTGACATGTCTAGTCTCAGGGATATCATGCTGCTGTGATGGTCCTCCCTCCTCATGAACAATCTCAGGATGTGGTGGTGGTGCTGTGAAAAACTCATGAGAGATAAACTCCTCCCATGGGATGCCATGCTGAGCCAACTGATGTATGACCACAAGCTGAATCAAACCATAATGATAGAGGCTCCTATATTGTTATGTTGGGCTCTTCCTCTGCATCAAGGGCACCATCCTCTCAATATTCTGGCACAAGAAAACAGGGATGTTCATCATCCGAACCCGTGTGAAATGCATCAACAAGCGAATATGGTATGAATACACACGTGAAAATCTGCCCTCACAGGTGAAATAGCGCATGATAAGCCTCATCAAAGGAGCATACTCATTCCTCAAAAATCTGAAAGGAAATACACCCGTCACGAGTCTCATAAATGCAGGTTTAATGTAAGGCTAGTACTAAAAACTGTCCAATATTTTGCGCTTGTTCCACACTTCTCCAACATTTGGTATCCCTGTTGCTTGAGCAATCATCTCAGGTGTCAATGTAAAATCCACCCCTGCAAGGTTCACATGCTCATCATGCAAATGCAAAACAAACAATCGAGCCAACTCCCTGTGATGCTGAATCTGAGAGATCCTCTCACAAAACTCATAACATGACAGGTAACGGAAACATGTGACTGCAATTGGACAAGCCTGCAAATCGGTCAAAGAGGTGGGCTCCTCTCTCTTATGGTGACCGCTCTTACCACCCCTGTGAGGCCTCCTATGTACCTCAAACTCTGAAGTTGACTCATGGTCATCACTTTGCTCATAGTCGGTTTCGGTTTCTGACATGGTTTCAGGAGCAAAGTGGCTGAAATGTACTGCTGCTTCTGCTTTAAAATCTGTTGTTTTAACTGTTTTGAAATGCTGTTTCAAGGGGACAAGTAGCACAAGGGAAATGTTAGGGAAGGGAGACTTGGAAGGGAAATTGGGAAAAATATATGAAACAGGGAGTTTAGGGGAAGAATTATGACATATACATCATCATACAATTTCATTTGCAAGGATGTTATGGGAGGTAGGGTTTAGGGTTTGATTTTTGATTTCTTAATATTTTTGGTAGGGAAATTAAATAACAGTGATAAGGGAGTAAGAAATGGGAGGTGGGAAAATGTAGGAACAATAGGAATGAAAAGGAATACCTTAAAACAGCAAAACAAACCCTAGCAACTTTGATATTTTCAAGAAAAAGCACATGGAGTCTTTCCTTGCAAATGAAGGCTTTTAAAATATTATCATGATCTTCTTCAAGCTTTAGCAAACCATAATTTATATGATTGAAGGCCTACCTGACAAGCTTGAACAATTTGTGGTCGCTTGGCAGCTTGCTGGTAATTTTCTGTGGAGGAAACCCTGATGGGTCGTGTGCACTGCCCAACAGGTCGCGCGCACTTAACGGGTCGCGCCCGTATAAAATTTACACTGGCGGAGGTGCCCTGATGGGTCGCACTCGCCTGACGGGTCGCGCGCCAGTCTCGACGGGTCGCGCGCCTTCACACTTCACCAAATTCGCCCAAATGCTCTTGAAAACGATTTTCTCTATTGCTTGAAGGCACAATGAAGCTTAATTGAGGGAGAGAGAGACTTTATAGCCTTGTTTTGAATTTATTTCATGTCAAAACCCTCTTTCTAATGTTTTTCATGACACTTTTTAAACTTTGAATGCTGCTGACTTTTTGGTTTCCTTTTGTCCTGAAATTGGTTGAATTGATGTTTTTCCTTGATAATTTTTTTTGCAGGGATAGCTTCTGAAGAGTCTTGGCAAAGGGGACCAGGGTTGCGTGTTGCCTTTCAAAGAATTTTTGAATTTTTACAATTTTTACAAAATTTTGAGAAATGACCTTGGCTTTAAAAACAGGGTTTTTAAATCCAAGGTAAAAATTAACTGTACAAGATGAAATCTTTTAAAGAAACACTTTGATAATCATCCCTCTGGCCTGCTGGGCATTTATTGACTTTAGAGACATGACCTTGAAGACAAACTGGACCTAAACCCTAGACCTAAGACTTTTGACCTCAAGACAAGACAAACAACTTTGATATAGTTTATTGACTGAAATAACTTGATCCAGCAGTGCCAAGAGGGGAATAAAGACACCAGCTCCTCCATCAGGGTTATGGCATGCCTAATGGAATGCAATAAGATGACACTGATGAGACACCTACTTATGCAAATGCAAAGAGCTTTGATCGCTGATGGAGGGCTACTAGACCGACTCTAACATTGGCTCCAATGGGGATGGTAGCTCCTTGGAGGTACCAAGAACCTTAGACCTCTGGGAGAGCAGACCAGTGCTTTATAATCATTGGGAAATGGAGTCATTATTTACACATGTGACCCAATTTTGGACAACTTTATTGACTTTGACACTTGACTGAAAATCAAACTAACTTCGACACAAACTAACTCAACTTTGTGCAGAAAATGGATTGATTAAAACAACCTGAAAAACTCACACCAACTAATCTCCATCTTCAGAATTATAGCCTTCACCGCGGGCCCCAGACTAAAGATGTAAGATCAGTTCACACTTGCAGCAGAATGAAAGTAAAATGGTAATTACAATGATAATGACTAGAGCAGAAAATGCTCAAACATGATACCTTTTGAGAAGCCGGCCATTTACCGACCCACCGAGACAATCACCACCGTTCATTTCTTTGAGAAGAAAGGCATTTGGACCACGGTATGCTGCAATTTTGTAGGGACCTTTCCACAAGTTGTCGAATTTTCCATGTTTCCCTTTGTCTTCATTTCGGGCATCCCATCTCAAAACAACATCATCTATCTGAAAATCATCCGGTTTTGCTTTTTAGTCATAGATTTTCTTTATGCGCTCTTGCAACTTAAGGGAATTTTGAAGAACTTCCTCTCGTGTCTGCTGTAAATGAATCATTTGACTAATCCGCCGTTGCATAGGATCCTCCTCACCATTAGCTTCTTGAAGCAACTTTGCTACCGGAATACTAAGTGAAGTAGGAAACACTGCATCTGTCCCGTAAACCAGTTCAAAGGGTGACATACCAATTGACTTCTTTTGACTTACGCGATCAGCCCATAATGCATTTACTAACTTTTTGTGCCAGCTCTTCTTATTGATTTCCAGCAATTTCTTTATGATGTTTACTAGAGATTTATTCGAAGATTCGGCCAGCCCATTTCCTTGCGGATGGTAGGCGGTCGAATGCCCCAAGCTGATGTTATATTTGTAACAGAAATCAACCATCTTCTTTGATTTAAACGTTGTTGCATTATCTGTAATCAACTTATGTGGATAGCCGAAACGTGACAATATGTTATTCTCAAGGAAAGAAATAATTACCGAGTCTGTGGCCTGCCGGGTGGGAATGGCTTCAATCCACTTCGTGAAGTAATCAGTGGCGGTCAATATCCATCGATGTTGCCCAGAAGATGCTGGGTGGATTTCGCCAATAAAATCCAAGCCCCACTGCTGAAATGGTGCATTGATTTCAATGGGCTTGAGAGGTAACGGCTGTAATTTCTGCTTTCCTTGAAAAATTTGACATTCATGACAACTCTTAACTGCTTTATAGACATCAGAAAACAATGAAGGCCAATAGAAACCTGCTCTCAGGATTTTATTAGCCGTGGTCTTCCAAAACAAGTGACCCCCGCAATCACCTTTGTGAAAATCCTCAACAGCTTTCTTAGCTTCTTCCTCGACTAAACAATTCAGCAATATGCCACCGGGGTCTTTCCAATAAAGTGCAGATTTGATGATGCAAAATTTGGCAGCTTTTAATTTCAATGTCCTAGCTTTGTTTCGAGGCATCCCAGGGGGTGAAGATAAATTTTGAAGCACATATACAATATCAGCATACCAAGGAGAGGAAACAAAGATATCGGATACCTGTAGAGCTGAATTTTCTTCATCTTCATCGGATAAGGCAGCAATCAAATTGATGTCTAGGACATGGAGATTTGTTTCAGCCATCATCTTAGCAAGACCTTGACCCTTGATCAACTTGGTAGGCTTAATTTCCACATCATATTCTAATAGTGCAGCGATCCACTTTCCCCTTCTTCCTTCCGGTTCCGCTTGTACCAAAACATCCTTAACAGCTGCGTTGGGAACATATGCCAAAATATGAGAATTCAGTATTACACCCGGAAATCTTTCAGAGCTTTTACCAGCGCCAATTCTTGTTTTTCAATGATATTGTACTTCAACGCTCCATCCCTTATAATACGACTGAAAAAAGCTATGGGCTTTTCAACTCCATCTCTCTTTTGCATCAGCACAACTGCCAATGTATGCTCTGAAGCAAATGAAAATAAAATAAAATCTTGTGTATAATCCGGGCTGATTAGAGTTGGGTCTGAAGATAAAATTAACTTTACCAAATTGAAAGACTTTACCGCCTCTTCGGTCCATTTGAGCTGGCTGTCCTTTTTGAGCATGTTGGTTATTTCTCTGAGATGTTCGGCAAGATTGGGAATAAAGCGACGCAGAAAATTCAACTTGCCATTAAAGGACTGAATCTCCTTCTTGTTTCGGGGCTGCTCTAACTGCTGAATTTCTTCCACACGTGCAGGATCTATACGAATGCCATCTTTAGAAATGATATGGCCCAACAGCTTGTCTTCGCTCATAGCGAAAAGGCTCTTCTTCGGATTCAATGAGATACCATATTTTTTGCACTTTTGAAACACCATTGTTAAATGATACAAATGCTCCTCATCAGATTTAGAAAACACAGTTAAATCATCAAGATAAATGACCAAAAAGACATCCTTCTCATTAGCAAAGGCCATGTCCATCGCCCGCTGAAAGGTAGCACCTGTGTTTTTCAATCCAAATGGCATCTTGGCATAATGAAATGTCCCCCATGGAGTTGTGAATGCAGTCTTGTCGCGGTCATCCTCATGCACCAAAATCTGATTGTACCCGGAATAACCATCAAGTAGAGACATCCTTGATGCGCCAACTACCCACTGCAATATATGATCCATTTTGGGCAGCGGATAATTGTCTTTTAGCGACACCTTATTGAGATTTCTGAAATCTATACACAAGCGAATCTCGCCGGTCTTCTTTCTCACGGGCACCAAGTTGGAAATCCAGTCAGAAAATCTGATTGGCACTATGATTCCATACTTATACAACCTGTTGACTTCCTTTTCAATCAATGGCAGCAACTTAGGATTAATTCTTCTCAACTTTTGTCGGAAAGGATTTTGATTTGGCTTTATGGGAATGGTGTGCTGAATGATACTCGTGTCATAAGTTTTCAAATCTGAATAGTCCCATGCAAAAACATTAGAAAATGAAGACAACAATCTGATATATTCTTTCTTTACCTTGGGCGACAATGCTTTTGATAGCTTCACCATCTTTGGATTCTCAGCTGTCCCGAGATTCACTTCTTCGACACCTCCTTCCGTGGGCCTTAAGGTGGGTTTGCGGGCCACGTCATCTTGGTCAAACAACTCTTCCAAAGGAATTAAGCCTTTAGAAATGAAATTGTCTTTAAGCTGCAATACATCCATTTGATTTACTTCCTCAGCTTCTGTGTCTATGGAGATGTCTTTGAAATCACCCTCAACTTGCAGAAAATCCTTGATTTCTTCGTCATCTTGGAAAACTTGCCAACATCTTTGATTGTCTGGAACTGTAGGACGATGCTTCACATAAATCTCAAACTTATTGCTGGAATTCATGGGTATTTTCAGATTACTTGCTGCCTTAGCCAATGCATCCGCAACACCATTTTGAATACGGGGTACACATGTCAAAGTATGTTCAGAAAACAATTTTAAGATATCTAGGACAGCATTTCGATATGCTCGCATACGAGGATGCTTGGCCTGAAATTCACCTTTCACTTGCTTTATAACCAACTCGGAGTCGCCATATACCGCTATCTTCTTTGCCTTCAACTTCCGAAGGATTTTCAGACCAGCAATGAGAGCCTCATATTCCGCCTCATTATTTGAACAATCAAATGCCAATTTGTATGAACATACCCGTACCTTGCTAGGGACTTGGCTTTGGACTGAAAATGGGCTTCGAATCCACACACCTATACCAGCACCATCGCTGCCCATAGCGCCATCAAAATCCATGGTCCAAAGACCATCCTCATCATCCTCTAAGTGCTGAAAATGTGATGTCTCTGCATTTTATGTTTGCTGTCCATTGATCTCAGCTGTTGGCTTCATGACAGCGGACCTTTCTTCCCTTTCCTTTCTCAAAATTTCTCTGAAATTTTCTGAAATGTCTGGTATATCTTCTGCTTGAACTAACTGACTATCTATCTCATTAAAATTCTCCGCAAACAAAACAAATGACTCTAAATCTGTATGTACATAATTTACAGGATGATTAACTGGCTTTTCTTTACTAGTGATCATGTATTTCATCTTTTGTTCCCGATATAACTTCCTCATCTGACCAAAGACCGAAATTGTAGCATAGGAAAAATCGAGCTGAAGTGTACCTTTGAGTTTCGCTCCCCAAGATCTAGAAAGCAACATGCCGAATCGTGGAGGAATATCCGCCACCACCACATCCATCAAAACATTCTTCGCTGGAATTTGATCTAGGCTCACCACCAAGTCCTTGATCAAACCAATACATTTCACCCGGCTGGAATCAAACGAATACAAATCATGGTATTTCCTTGTGATGTCAAGTCCCAGCTTCTCCATAATCGTTTTCGGCATCAAATTATGCGAAGCTCCCGAGTCAAACATGGCATTGTGCAACACATACTCATGCAATCGCAAACTGATATAGAATGGAGGAACATCACTTTCGGGAGACTCACCATTTAAAGCAGGCCCAAAAATCAGCTCCGGCTGATCATCTTCTTCATTCACCGTGTCTAGCATTGGATCAAAATTCAGCATCTTGGAAATTTGGCCTCGGTAAGTGTTGTTCTTCATGATTTCCGTCAAAGGAATGGACACTTTCAACTTTGAAATTTCATTCTCCAAACTGAAAACTGAAACCTTCTCTCCTTCTTTAGCCGGAACCTCTCTTTTTTCACTTTTATCTCTCGGTGTGCTTGATGGCTGATCTATCTTGCTTGCTGATGATGATTGACTTGTTGAAGGACCAATTATGTCTTTTCCTTTTGTGTGTGGAGAAGTCGAATCATTCTTTTCTGAAGTATCTTTCCTTTTCTGAATGGGATTTATGGGAACAGCTCAGTTTCTTAATTGTCTCTGCTGAGCGGATAAAGCATTTAGGTACCCTCTTTGATACTCTTCCGATTCTTCTTCAAGTGCTGCATCATTTGACAAGATATAATTTTCATCCTGAGGGATGATGGAGTGACTTACCATTTCTTCTTCTTCTGTAACATAAGTGGGCAGATCATCAGGAGTGAAGAAGTGATTTTCCTCTCCCACCGTATCACCTTCATCCTCTGATTCTTGGCTAACAAAATTCTGCTGAAAAGGAGGTTTAATTTGCTGCTGAACTGCTGCCTCTTGTGCCTTTGTTTCACGCTGCTTGATTCTATATTGTGGCTGCTGTGCACCTCAGAAATTAGGATTACGAATCTGAGGCTCCGGCTTATCAATACAAACATTTTCAAGTGCCCTTTTAATCTTTTCAACTTCACGAAGAAGCTGATCTGATGTGGATGCTTCCTCTTTGATTGTGACTCGCTTTTCTGCCTTCATCCTTGCTCTTTTATCATTCAAATTCGCTTCAACACTAACAACAATTTTCTGCATATCCTCCAAGGTAGGCGGATCTCTATCTCGCAATGAATAAGCCATCTCCGGATCAAAACCGTCCGGGAATTTGAGAAGTGCTGATTTTCTAGATGGCCTCAAATCATCTGGAATAGCATTGTAAACTGTATTAAATCTGATAATGTAGTCTTGGACCGACTCACCATGATTACGCTTGAGGTTGTTGTATTCGGCATTAATCTGAAGCGGATCCTTTCTAATTTCCCATCGATCTAGAAACTGGTTCTGAAGTGCTTCCAAGGTGGGAGTGCTTCGGGCTGTCAAACCTCTGAACCACTTTCTTACTTCACCATCAAACGTTTGTACAAACAAACGCATAGTTACATCCTCTTCATCTATCTCATATAGATCAAAGAAAGTCGTCATTTTATCTATATGTTGCTGAGCAGAAATACTCTGTGGAGTGCCATCAAACATGGGAATTTTACTTTGATAATCAGCTGGCATATCATGCAGATTTTGGGGAAGAGAAAGTGGGGCAAACTGGGCAGCCATTGCTTTAGGTAGATTGGGTCTAGGAGTAGCGGGTGGAGTAGGTGTAGCTGTAGTATGAGGTGTATGAGGAGGAGAAGTGGTATGGGATGTAGAAGGTGAACCAACTATAGATGCGGGATAAGTGATTATGGGAGAAACAGAAATAAAAGGAGGATTGGACTGCTCATGCGCCGTGATAGTAGATCTAATATGACCAGATATAGTTTCAACGAACTCGGCAAGATTTGTAGCGTGAATATCTGACTGAAGAGATCTTAGAATGAAATTGTCAACCAATCTATTGTGTCTCTCAATTTCAAGGGCAACTGCAAAATTAGGGTTAGGAACTAGAGAATCAAGTGCACTTTCAGATTTGGTTTTGAACAAAGACAACTCAAAACTCTTGTCAAAATCAATGTCTTCAAGATACTCAAAAATAGCTGGACATGAATGAGATTTGAATATACGACCAGAATTGGAAGCCAGTTTGGAAATCAAGGAACAAATAACTAATCATCCTGTGAAAACTCTTAACTAATCATCCAAAAGTTCAGAGTTTACAAACGAACTGGGGTAAAATGCAATTGAAGTGTTGTATTCACAAGCTCACGGAGATTGACTGAAGCAGCGTTTATCTACTTCCGCTTATGCAAAGCAAAAGCGTTTCGAAGGCTACCTGGCGTAACTTCAGGCTCCGTCTAAGACTTATGAAGCAAACACATCAATAAACAGACAAGTTGTTCTCCCCAGTATGGTCGCCAAATTGTTAGCGCTTGGAATTTCACCTCAGGCTGAAAAAGGTAAACTCCAAGGCAACATCAAACCACTTAGCCTCGTAGCTAGCCCTACGGGGCAGGAGAGGGCTCTCTCCAGTTTATCTCGGTAAAGATCTTCAATGAGCGAGATAACCAATAGGGAAACACTGATTTTAGGCTAGTAAATTGATCAAGAGGTTTGATTTGGGATTTTTAGGTTTTTTGGTGGAAAATTGGGGAATGGCAATTTCAGGTGCGGGGATTGGACACAGTTTTTGCAGGGGGTTCTTTGGGGCGAGGTAGGAGACAATATTGATGCCTTTGATAGAGGTGGATGGATGAGAATGACCGGTGAGGAGTTAAGGAGAGCAAGCAATAACCTTGAATTCCCCTTAAACAGTTGAAAACATTGATATTAAGCAAACTTAAAAGCAGAGCATGACAGTCATGAATTCTACTTTAACACTTCATTTGCCTAATTTGCAGAAAGAAAAGTAAGGAAATGATTCACATAACACACTTACAAGCATAAAGAGAAACACACCATCAATACATGTGACCACAAGAATTCCAAAAAGGACTGCAAAACCCTGGTCTTCCTTTGCCAAAAATTGCAGAGATACAGTGAGTAATACAATAAGAGCTTCTCCCTCAAGAGTCCAACCATGAAAATGAGAAAGAAAGTACATAATATAGGCCATATAACATCTTTCCCTGCCTCTAGGGGTCGAGCTCACTATCCTAGGAGCTGTTTCAACCAATTCTAAACTAAGCACAGAAAACTAGGCAATCAAACAACTTGCCTCTATAAGCTAGGAAACCAATTCATTCATTAAATTTTACTTATCTTATGAATGAATCTTCTAGAAGAGATAAATAAGTGTCTAAACATCATGAAATTACATTATTTACAACAAGGAGGATGAAAATCAACTCCAAAAAGTGAAATCCAGTCAAAACTGCGTTTTGCTGAGCTGTAGGTTGAATTCCTGTGCAAACTGCCTGATGGGTCGCGCGCAATTCCTAGATGGGTTGCTCGCCTTTGGAGGAACTTTTGAGGCACTTCCAGGTGTCCAAATGAGGAAAAACTAGGCTTGTTGGAAAGGTCTGGATGTCTAATTTCCAACCCAAGTGGAATTTCTGAATTTGGTTGTCATTTGCCCCTCCAAAATTGTAATCTCCCAAGATTGCTTCCTGTGTGTTAAAAATGTGGCAGAAAGTCATTTTTTGCTTGTTTTTTGACTTTTTGGAGGCCCAAAACTTGGTGAAATTTCTTAGTAATGGCTGAGCAAGTGTAACTTTCCATGACAAATCCAGAAATGCTGAGTTTTCCCAAAATGGAGTTGCCAAAACCTGTTTTTTGCCAGAAAAATAAAAAATGACCCAAAATGCTCAAAATTTTTTGAAATTTGTGCTGGAGTTGAGTTATTTAGTATCATGCTCCTTCAAAGAAGCCTCAGCCAAGATGTGGAGGGGGTCAGGCCTTTTCCTTCGTTTTTGTGCTTTGGCCAACTTTCTTTGGAGCACTTTCATTCTTGCCTTGCATACGTGCATCCGCGCCCAATAATGATTTTTCATGTTCCTGAGCAAGTCCTTATCTTGGTTGGCCTTCGCTAGCAACCTCTCCAAATGAGCATTGACCCGGAGAAGCATAGCCTCTCGCTCAATGGGTACCAAATCGCCGGGTCTCTTTCGAGCCAAGTTGCGGTCCTCATGAATCCTCCGCAACTCATCAAGAGCGTGCTCATTCTCCAACTGCTTGTTGCGCTGCTCTAAATATGTGATCGTCCATTTTGTCCCTTCCAATATTCGCTGCAATGAATCATTTTCAGCTCTTAGGTGCTGAATGATCTCCTTTGACTCTAGGCTAGGAGAACTAATATCAAGGTCAACAACCTCTAGGTCCGGAACACCTGATGGCCCCTCATCAATCCTGGGTTGTTTGCCTCTCTCTGATACCTGTGCTGCTGAAGAAGGCGAGACCCCTTCCACCTGATGTGGAGAAAATACTCGTCTAGCTGCTGCAAATAAGGCCCTGTGGCCTCTCTGATAAGTGACCAATGGAGGAGAGCTGACATGTCTAGTCTCAGGGATATCATGTTGCTGTGATGGTCCTCCCTCCTCATGAACAATCTCAGGATGTGGTGGTGGTGCTGTGAAAAACTCATGAGAGATAAACTCCTCCCATGGGATGCCATGCTGAGCCAACTGATGTATGACCACAAGCTGAATCAAACCATAATGATAGAGGCTCCTATATTGTTGTGCTGGGCTCTTCCTCTGCATCAAGGGCACCATCCTCTCAATATTCTGGCACAAGAAAACAGGGATGTTCATCATCCGAACCCGTGTGAAATGCATCAACAAGCGAATATGGTATGAATACACACGTGAAAATCTACCCTCACAGGTGAAATAGCGCATGATAAGCCTCATCAAAGGAGCATACTCATTCCTCAAAAATATGAAAGGAAATACACCCGTCACGAGTCTCATAAATGCAGGTTTAATGTAAGGCTCGTACTGAAAACTGTCCAATATTTTGCGCTTGTTCCACACTTCTCCAACATTTGGTATCCCTGTTGCTTGAGCAATCATCTCAGGTGTCAATGTAAAATCCACCCCTGCAAGGTTCACATGCTCATCATGCAAATGCAAAACAAACAATCGAGCCAACTCCCTGTGATGCTGAATCTGAGAGATCCTCTCACAAAACTCATAACATGACAGGTAACGGAAACATGTGACTGCAATTGGACAAGCCTGCAAATCGGTCAAAGAGGTGGGCTCCTCTCTCTTATGGTGACCGCTCTTACCACCCCTGTGAGGCCTCCTATGTACCTCAAACTCTGAAGTTGACTCATGGTCATCACTTTGCTCATAGTCAGTTTCGGTTTCTGACATGGTTTCAGGAGCAAAGTGGCTGAAATGTACTGCTACTTCTGCTTTAAAATCTGTTGTTTTAACTGTTTTGAAATGTTGTTTCAAGGGGACAAGTAGCACAAGGGAAATGTTAGGGAAGGGAGACTTGGAAGGGAAATTGGGAAAAATATATGAAACAGGGAGTTTAGGGGAAGAATTATGACATATACATCATCATACAATTTCATTTGCAAGGATGTTATGGGAGGTAGGGTTTAGGGTTTGATTTTTGATTTCTTAATATTTCTGGTAGGGAAATTAAATAACAGTGATAAGGGAGTAAGAAATGGGAGGTGGGAAAATGTAGGAACAATAGGAATGAAAAGGAATACCTTAAAACAGCAAAACAAACCCTAGCAACTTTGATATTTTCAAGCAAAAGCACATGGAGTCTTTACTTGCAAATGAAGGCTTTTAAAATTTTATCATGATCTTCTTCAAGCTTTAGCAAACCATAATTTATATGATTGAAGGCCTACCTGACAAGCTTGAACAATTTGTGGTCGCTTGGCAGCTTGCTGGTAATTTTCTGTGGAGGAAACCCTGATGGGTCGCGTGCACTGCCCAACAGGTCGCGCGCACTTAACAGGTCGCGCCCGTATAAAATTTACACTGGCGGAGGTGCCCTGATGGGTCGCGCTCACCTGACGGGTCGCCCGCCAGTCTCGACGGGTCGCGCGCCTTCACACTTCACCAAATTCGCCCAAATGCTCTTGAAAACGATTTGCTCTATTGCTTGAAGGCACAATGAAGCTTAATGGAGGGAGAGAGAGACTTTATAGCCTTGTTTTGAATTTATTTCATGTCAAAACCCTCTTTCTAATGTTTTTCATGACACTTTTTAAACTTTGAATGCTGCTGACTTTTTGGTTTCCTTTTGTCCTGAAATTGGTTGAATTGATGTTTTTCCTTGATAATTTTTTTTGCAAGGATAGCTTCTGAAGCGTCTTGGCAAAGGGGACCAGGGTTGCGTGTTGCCTTTCAAAGAATTTTTGAATTTTTACAATTTTTACAAAATTTTGAGAAATGACCTTGGCTTTAAAAACAGGATTTTTAAATCCAAGGTAAAAATTAACTGTACAAGATGAAATCTTTTAAAGAAACACTTTGATAATCATCCCTCTGGCCTGCTGGGCATTTATTGACTTTAGAGACATGACCTTGAAGACAAACTAGACCTAAACCCTAGACCTAAGACTTTTGACCTCAAGACAAGACAAACAACTTTGATATAGTTTATTGACTGAAATAACTTGATCCAACAGTGCCAAGAGGGGAATAAAGACACTAGCTCCTCCATCAGGGTTATGGCATGCCTAATGGAATGCAATAAGATGACACTGATGAGACACCTACTTATGCAAATGCAAAGAGCTTTGATCGTTGATGGAGGGCTACTAGACCGACTCTAACACTGGGCATATGGCTAAATATCATTCCTTAAGGGATCAATTTATGAAGTTTTTTATTGGCTAAGAGTAACGTGTAACTTTGTTGGAGATTATTATCAGTTTGAGCGTGCTACCACCCCTTATTCTACTAAACATGTATCTGGTACTTTTATGCATGAACTCTACATCCCAAGGGCAGTCATGTTCCATATTTGCGTGGCCTCTTTCCTACAGTAAACATGTTATGATTTATATCAATTTTGGAGTTGTTGGTCTCATTTCCGCCTTGATTGATATATTGAAGGTTGCACTAATTTAAAGTCCTCAGATTTATCTATTACATTGTTTCTTTGTGTATTTGTTTGATGAAAGTAAAGTGTGTTGTTTTAGTTTATTTCCACTATGCTATTGTCATGTACCAACAAACTATAAATTTCTGAGTATTATATATGTCAACTTGCACTCTTTGAAAGTAAAGTGTGTTGTTCTAGTTTATTTCCACTATGCTATTGTCATGTACCAACAAACTATACATTTCTGAGTATTATATATGTCAGCTTGGACTCTTTGAATACTTCAGTTGAATGTATATCGATCACCATGTATATCTATTTGAGTTATGAGTGTGAAAATGAATCTACAACAATGTGTAACCACATTGTTTGAAGAAATACCTCATTGAAAAAACTCATACCAAATCCAAAATTTTCAAAGAAAACTAGTAGCATTTCAAATTAGTATTTTACACTTTGGAGGTATGAATTATAGGGCTTACTAGAACAAGTAGCCATTACTTTTTTCCTAAGATAGGATTACCCTTTTCAATTTGTTAGATTATTTTCAGGAGATATTTCCATAGAAGGAGAGATTATTCCAAGGAGATATTTTCACGGCAAAAGGAAGTCGATTCCCTAGAAAAAGAAGGAAGTTTATTCCCCAAAACTAAAATATAGTCATACTTCTATAACTTATAAGCCTTAAGGTTGGTATTCCAACACAATGGGGGAGCATGGTGAGCATAGATCTAAAGTGTGATGAGGATGTGAGATCTTCTACTTTCATGGGGTTCTCCCTCAACAATTTAGGAGAGTGAGGAGGTGAGATTGAATTGGATATGCCTCACATCCTATCCAGCACAAGAATCTAAGATGGATTACCCAAACATTGCAAGATGATTGAGATCATGTACAAGCACCTATATCTTTAGTGAGGGCGAGTTTTCCTCCTAGGAAATATGCTAGTGACATTGATTTACATTCTTCCATCCATAATCATTTTGGTTCTCGAGGTGAAAAGGTGTGATACATTGATGGGCGATGAAGTTTAGGTTGATTCCAAAACTACAAGCACAAATTTTCAAATGGCAAGTTTGGTGGAGTTGCAAAGTGAGTCAATAGGTGTTAGTGAAGACACTTTCCTCATAAAGAGGGAGTTTTAACTTTTAGAGTTACTTCAAAAGTATCTACACCATGTTTGAGGGTGCTTCGTGAGATTTGGTGTACATAGGGTTTGATTATCCTTTGGATGGTTCTTGATGGATTTTGCATATGGGAGATGGCTTAACGTTGATTAACCTTAGTTGAGTGCTTGCATGACAATCTTATGTGGGTTGTTGGGTATCTTCAAACAAGTCAGCAACATTCTACACATTGGTAACATGGAGGAGGTTGCTTACTTAGAGAACACATTAATTTGAAGGAACAACATTTGGCATTCAAGAAGAGAGGAGGGTATTGATCCCTAGACAACATGGGATAACTTGCAAGGAGGTCTGTATTTGACTTGAAGATGCCTAGTTTGCAATGGTGTTCATGTAGGGGGAGTGGACCTAGTGGAGTACATGGGTTAGGATGTTTGTTGGAGTCATTAGTGTTGAAAAATGTAACTAGTGTTGTTCTTCATAATGTAAAAATATAATTTGTTTCATTGACATATTCATTATTATTATTTTATTTTTGGTCAAAGAATGTTATTCATGCTTATAGGTTTAATTGAGTCAAAAATCAATTATTACGAGTCAAAAGAAATGTATTTGAGTCAAGTCCCATTTGGACATTTTGTAAAAAAATAAAAAGAATTTTTATTTTGTGTCAAAGAGTCAACACAGAACCAAGTCAAACCTCCTTGGACAAGTCGACATAAGAGGCAGTTATTTGACCCTCCTAGACTACTATATATACAAGACAATTCTACCTCTTGGAAGCTCTTTCATTCATCACCACATCATCATCATTTCTGCACCTAATCAAGAAGAAAGAACAATTGAGGTCAAGGGAAAAAGAAAGAGGTAAAAATAGAGGGAGAAGACAGGTTTTTTTGGCCTAATTCTACTCATACATGCAAATTTTTTGAGGAAATGTATGTGCTACTGCAAGCCCTAAATTTCAGGTGTCGAAATTTCGGGGGTTGACCTATTTTGCTAGCGTTGACTTTGACTTGATTAGAGGAGACTTGGAGGAGGGTTGACTTGGGATCTTTGTGGCATTTTTGGTCTTGGTATTAGGTCTTGGATATCTCATTTTGATATGATTCTATAAGAGAAGGATTGCTTTTGGGTTTCTCACCTTGTCAGGTTTTTCCTTGGCTTGGAGCCTAATTTCTAGTGTCTCTTGTCTCTTATGCATTATGTTATCTATATTTTGCTGATGTGTAATTGCTTGATGACATAATTAAACAAATAAATACTAAGAAAAGAATGCATATCAATCACAAGTAATTACCATGATAAGAAATTATATCATGTATCTTAATTTCAGCATGGTATTAGAGCACAGGAAGAACGAAGAAGCAAGACATTCCTCTCACTTTCTCGCTGAAATCTACTTCATCTTGATACACCTGTAGTAGTAATCTAAGAAGTTTGATTGAAATTATATGGCATCTTTTCAAAGTTTTGTGGCATTGAGTGAAGTTTGTAGCACCTATCCAAACTTTGTTCTGAGATACAAATTTGAATCTGTGATCTATACTCTAAATGAAGGCAATGGTCTGAGATCTGTAGTTTTTGTCCAAGGTATGTCAAGGGTGTCCGAAACCCCTTATATCAAGTCCAAAATCTATTGCGGCATGAATCTAAGACATACAAGAAAGTGAATCTTCAGTAGCATATTCTATCTCTATGACGCAAGTTTCCAAGACATATCTCTATGTGTTGCAAATATCTATGATGTATCTCTCACTGTAATGCAAAGTTTCTGTGCAAGTTTCTATAATAATACAAGTTTTAGAGACATATCCATCCATAATAAAGCGAGTACCTATGACAAACATTTTTTGGCATATATATATATATATATATATATATATATATATATATATATATATCAAGCTAATGAGAAGATCAAAGGAGTTAATTAGATTACTAATGTGAACATAGGTCTGAATTTGTGAACCTATGGTGACTTGAGACTCGAAGAGCCAAGATTACTATAGCATTATACCTCTGTAATCCAAGGAATTCATGATGAAATTGAGATACAAGCAATCCAAGGCATTCATGATGACATCAAGATACAAGTTATCCAAGGCATCCAAATCTTCTGAAGTAGACATGTTTTGGAACAAATGATGATTTTGAAGAAGTCCATCCCATTTTACACATGGTAAGCATAAAAGTATAGGAACAACATGTTTCTATGAAATAAACAACAAGTATAATGCGACATCCAATTTCAAAAGAAGATTTCTTCTTTTTACAATATATACCAAGAATTTTCAAAGAACAACAAAGTGTTTACTAGGACAAAGAAAAGGGTATGAACCTATGACAAATCCAAGACTTTTGTGGTGGCATCTGAACCTCCTATGATACTATATTGAAATGGAATCTGAACTTGTAACCAAACTAAGCTTGGAAGGTATCTCCTTAAAGGCATCAATGATGACACCAAATAACACTTGTCCAAGGTCTGAGCACTACATATAAGAGCCATCCAAGCAAACACCTGTGGTTACACTTTTCCCTATGCAAAGAAGTATGCTCATAAAAGAAATCAAAAGTCTGAAACTATTTGCACCTTCTGTGGAGGCATCCAAATATTCTATTGCAAAATCCATTCGAGCCTTCTATGGCACTATGGTGATATTGTGAAGACTAGACCTTTGGGAATCGAGTCTTCTTAAAGAACACTGCTAATGTTGTCAAGATGAAAGCATCATTTTACAACTGTGGGGCTGTAAGATTTAAGCATAAAATAGTGTGTGGCATGTCTACAAGACATGTAACAGTACAAAATAGATTTTCGAGGCATTTTTGTTTGTTGTCTATGGAAGGAACTAAAATCTATCGTAAAGTGGCCAAATCACTGAAATCTATATCTAAGATATTTTCTATGTGAAAGAAAGAGACAGGTAAGAAGTATAGCAAGGAATGTGACTAGGAATTTGAAGCTAGATGAAGTGTGTCTCTATGACACTAGAATATGAAGCAACTATACTACCAAGACTTCCTCCTATACATAGAAGAAGGACTATTCACATCAACAAAACAAACCTATTTGATACACTAAAGTATGCTAGATTTGAAGTACCTATGTTGGAGGAAGATGACACATGTTAATTGAAGAAAAATTCAAGCGATCAAATCACTGCAAGGATGTATCATTAAGGGAATTTTAAGGTATAAAATGGGCCTTTTAAGGGAATTATAAAATAATAATGGAAATAATAAAATAAGAATAGATTACATCATCAAATTTTAGAGGGAAAAAAAGAAAAAACTATTTTGTCAACTTGTATTTTCAAATAATAATGGAAATAATAAAATAAGATTAGATTAGATCATCAAATTTCATTCGAAAACACTCGTTGGATGCAGAATTTGATTCCTCATCCAAGGAGTACCCATGTTCCATACTTTCGATGGACCCTGCTACACGAAAAATGAGAAATACATGAAAAAATCTTATTGCAATCATGTTTTTTCATGTATTTCTCATTATTAGTGTAACAGGGTCCATCGAAAGTATGCAACATGGCTACTCCTTGGATGAGGAATTAAATTTTGCATCCAACGAGTACTCCCGCTTGAAATTTGAGTAAAACCTTGGGGAGATAAGTTGAAAATACGGGTTGAAAAAGTAGTTTTATTATTTTTACTTTCTTACTCCAAAAATGGTGAATCATCCCCCATGGTTGAAATCATCATCTTGAATCATATTGGTTCTTATAAAGTTTAATTTTGTTGTAAATTTTTCTTAGGAGGCCCATTTAGACCTCATAATTCCCCCAATGAAGGTAATATTGAAAAAGGTACGTATAAACCTTGATCATTTGTAGTACATATAATATAAGGATATAATGATATCTTGTAAGATAGCAATGCATCATAAAAGAGTCTGTGTAGAGATCATTGAAAACTTAACAGTCAAAGTCTTTCCTTGCATACAAAGACTAGGTTTCTGATGTCAAGGAATATAACGAATTCCACCTCACAAATCGAGAGCTTGTTAATAACATTTCTAGGGTTTGCAGCTAACAAAGTTGTGTACTTGTAGAAATTTCAATTTTTAAAGAATGGTAGGTCTTGAAGACTTTGGAACTTGTAGCATCTAGTGTTTGTAAACCCTAGCAAAGGTTTGAGTTAGAAAACTCGAGTAACAAAACTCTAACTAATTGTTTCCGCTATAAAAATAAAACCTAGCTCTTGAGAATGACAAGAATAACATCATTTTGATATGGGAACAAGATTGGTGAACAAGTCCAAGATTAAGTTGGCCTTCTTAAAAAAGATAAGTACTTTACATCTCCTTGATTACTACTATTGCTATTATCTTTGTACTTTGCATATATTTTTTCTTTCATAGTGTTCTAATAAAGCTTGCAGGTCAAGACAAGAACGATCTAAACCTGACTAGCAGATGGAATAATTGGAAGAACATGGCAAAGAATAAAGATTAAGAAGAAGAAAGAAATTTGAAGTATGTGTCAAAGAAGTTGATTAGATGGAAGCATAAAAGAAGTTCACTTATTGGAAAGAGGGAGCTAATATATATTCAATTCAAGAACATGTCGATTGTGTTGATGTCGATAGAGATACTATTGATGATTGAAAGTTGATATGATTTCTTGGACGAGTGCGTTGATGCTAATAGAGATATTACTGATGATTGAAAGTTGATATGATTTCTTGGAAGAGTGTGAAGTAGAATTCTATTGCAATACGAAGAAAGAAGATGTGAAGGCTTGTGCAATCAAATGTGAAGAAGTTTGGATCCATAAGGTGTTTGATGAACTACTTGATGACATGTTGGATTCGATTATGATATTGATCAAGCTGCATGAAGATTGTCAAAAAACCAGGAAGGTCGAAGCACTTTATGATTTAAGAATATGATGCAATAGGAGTCGCGAAACTACAACAAATCTCCATGGAAGAGCAGATTATTGATGTAAGGGAAATAAAAATACTTTTGACACAATCTTGGGCTTGTAGTTATATCCTCCTTGGTTGAGAGGGAGTGAGGATGGACTATGTATTCTCCATGTGTCATGTACTATGGCCACGATTAACAATAGTAAGCCTAGTGAAGAACACTGGTAGGGAGAATGGTGATATGAATAAGTATTTGGGACCAATATTCTTTGAGGATTTGTACTTTGACTAGGACTAACCACTACAAGTCAAGTACACTAATCCAAGATCATAATAGCCCTAAGGACCAAAATTTCCTGGTGTCAAGTATTGTGACAATGGATTAGGGAATGGTCCTATGAGGACATACCTAGTGAACACCTAGGTGGGGTATGTGCCTGGGTGGGGGTATCCAAATTTATGCCTCCCATCATTGTGCTCCTATCTAGTGGAAAGATAGAGCTTGTTAATCAAGGCCTTTCTATTTTGACAATGTTGGCTATGATGTAAATCATCATTGATGTTTATCAATCTGGATCCTTTCTTATATGAATATTTTAACTTGAGAGTATCATGTTGTGTCATTATGAATACCTCCCTAGTTAAAAGGGAGTGATGAAAAATGTAAGTAGTGTCAGTCTTCATAATGTAAAAATATAATTTTTATCATTTACATACTCATTATTATTATTTTATTTTTGGTCAAAGCATGTTCTTCATGCTTATAGAGTTAAGTGAGTAAAAAAGAAATTATTATGAGTCAAAAGAAATGTATGAGTCAAGTCCCATTTGGAGTTTTTGTAAAGAAAAGAAAAATAATTTTTATTTTGAGTCAAAGAGTCAACAGAAGACCAAGTCGGCCCTCCATGGACAAGTTGGCCTAGGACACAATTATTCAACCCTCTTGGACAACTATATATACAAGACAATTCTACCTCTTAGAAGCTCATTCATTCATCAACACATCATCATCATTTCTATGCCTAATCAAGAAGAAAGGACAACCGAAGTCAAGGGAGAAAGAAGGAAGTCAAAAGAGAGAGAGAAGAGTTTTCTGCCCTAATACTATTCACACATGCAATTTTTTTGAGGCAATCTTTGTGCTATTGCGAGCCCGAAATTTCAAGAGTTAACCAGTTTGACCAACGTGTAATTTGACTTTATTGGAGGAGACTTGGAGGAGGCTTGACTTATGTTAAATTTTGAATTAGCATGTTCTTTTCTTAGGTCAATTGCTTCATGAGCACATTATTTATTCCATTAATCCATTAGCAATCCCATTAATCATTGTCGTATAACAATAACTGATGAAAGAACATCCAAAAGAAATGCAAAAGACAAGCCAAGACAAGAGAACACAATAATTGGCACAAGCTAGTGAAAACAAACCCCAAGATGGGGAAAACCCTTTATCAATTCTTCTTTTATTAATATCAAATGTTCAACAAAGAGAGAGAGAGAGAGAGTACAATAAAGATGACTTGCCAATTGAAGATCTAATAACCTCTGTGCATCAACAAGACAGGTTAGGGCACACCAATAGCCTTAAACCAATGATATAAACATGGTGTATCCTTCTCCCAATGGTCTTCGCACTTGTTTTCCACTTCTAGACATTCATACATTGATATAGGGCTTGAGGCTCCTCCTCAACACACCCTACAACCCTGTACCAACAACAATATGAAACAATCCCAAAACCAAGGAAGAAGCCCCTGTTCAACTGTGTTGTACCTTGTTGTGACTGCGGCTTGAAGAGAAGAGCCTCCCTAGGCCTCACAACTCCTCAAACAAGTGACCTAATCTGCTGTTGTGGCACCTCCCTTATTGCAACTTCAACAAAGACACAAAACTAGCACAGAAAGCCTTCTTACTTCTCTTCTGAACAGGGAAAATTTTAAGGATGGAAATTTATCTTAAAGTTTAGAAACCTTGGCAAATCCCACTAGTCCATAATATTAAATCTATAAAATGTTTGGAGATATTTTTGTAAACATATTCAAATATATAATATTTTCATATAGTCTATATATATATATATATATATATATATATATATATATATATATATATATATATATTGGCGATTTTTAGGGTAAAATAATTTCATTCTATAAAATTTGGGCGAATCCTTTTACAAAAAAATGGAAATTAGTGAATCTTTTTTTTGGGAAAAGTATAGAAAATTAGCCCATGGGCGAATATTAGCCCCTAAAAATTTCCCTGCTTCTGAACTGCGGCCTAAGTCAACAAGGAATCTGCTACCCTAAACAACCTTGAATCAGCCCTCCAAGCCTCCTCGCTGGCTACTTCAAGCCTCAGACAACTGCGGCCTCTCTCCCACAAGGAAATTGTACCCAAACAAAGACAATCCTCTCCACAAACTCAACTCCTAGCTCTTGGACATCCTAGCCTCAAATCCACACCCTATTTCAGAAGTATTTTTCACCTTGATGATGTATCAAATGAGGTTGGAGGCACCTCTATATATACAAATTGGTGAGGGTCAAGAGACATGACGTTTGGGCTTTATGGAGGTGAGGTCGACCTTGACAATTTGCATATGAGTGGGCATAAATTCAAAAACACATTTCTCCTTAACCAAATTTGATGATCTTTAGGTCGATTTTGGCCCTCTCGAAAAGAGGAATTCAATGCCACAATTATCTTCTTCAAAGGAGCTTCCCAAAGTGGAATTTGGCCCTAGTTTCCAATTTTAACACTCCCTCTCAACTAGGGAGAATTCCACCTGCCTATCCATGCCATTCTGTCATCATGAACCATCTCTGCATCTCATCTCAACTCTGTTGAACACAAATATAAATAATGGAGAAGAATCAATCGAGAGTGAGTCACGAGAGCTTGCCACTCTCCACTGACAAAATCCAGGCCACATAACTAGGGATTGAACCACAATCAGACTTGATCCCAGGTGATCAAGTTGGTTGAAAATCATGCATCTTAGACATAGGGAGTATGACAGTACATGATGCGTCCATCGATAGTGATATGGTCCATATCCACTTTTCCCAACTCATTGGCTAGATGAGAGGTACTTCCCATTTGTCCCAGACTACATGGGTAGGATGATGATGGAGCAACAACAGGGAAAGAATAAACCACATCCTACTCACAACCACACGTACGGAAAGGATAAACTAGATCCTACAGTCACATGTCACAACCATCGTAGGGAAAGGATAAACCACATCCTACACGCATGCAAAACACTGATAGTAGGGAAAGGATGAACCACATCCTACATGCATGGAAACCAAGAATTGTAGAAAGGATCCTACACATGGGGAAAGGATGAACCACGTCCCACTGATATGTCAACCATCAATTGTAGGGAATGAGCATCCTACATGTGGGGAAAGGATGAACCACGTCCCACTGACATGTCCACATGTGACAACCGACAGATGCCTATATGCATCTCTCACTAGGGTATCCGCAGGAGAAGGCGAACCACTCATCCTGCTCATATGCCATAGGAGAAGGTGAAGCACTCATCCTATGCATATATCATCAATCGTAGGGGAAGGTGAACCACTCACCCTATACATGTGTCATCTATCGTAAGGGAAGGTGAACCACTCACCCTACACACATGTCAACCATCATTGGGTATCACAGGGGAAGGTGAACCACTCACCCTATAAATAGCGCACCTATGGGGGAAGGTGAACCACTCACCCTATGGTCGCTCATATCTCCAAGAAGTACCCCGAGTCCTCAAGCACTCCCAGAGCTCAATGTTCAACCGAAACCCTCATAGTAGGGTATTTCCATGAATTCCAACCTCTCTCTGAAGGAAGATAAACTTGACTTTAAAAATCAACTTCCTCTTATATTGATAAATGAGAGGATCATTATCTGTTGGACAAACATTATCAATAAACATCATATCTCCCTCTAAATATTGGGAAAGTAAGCTTTCTCAAAACATAGCCATCAAGATATTTGAAACCTGCTATTAATCCTTTGGTCCATGTGATAGAATTATCCAATCACAATTATGCAGCTTATATGCAGTTCATCAGAGTCATCAAACTCAACTGTCATGACTTGCCTGCATAAAAAATCATTGGACGAGGAAAGTGATCGAGGATTTTATAGCTCCCTCTGAAGCCTTGTTTTAGGTGATCATGTTTCATTTAATCATGAGCTTCCTATATGAGAGATGAGACTTTCCACAAGGCAACAACTTTAGGTCAAAGAGGAAAGTTCTGAAGAATCATCATGGTCCTTCTTCAAACAGTAGCATTATCCTTCTTTTCTAGATGACAACTACCAACTATGAAAATTCCTATCTTCAAAGGAACCCCTACTGCAGCAAATCTAAATGTACTTCACCTACTTGATTTTTTAATATACATTAACCGAGTTATTCTTCTGAATATTGAAGCAAATTACTTCTGCAGCCTACACTAATTAAATATTTGATCTCATGAAACAAAAAACAGAGCAAAGAACAAGATACATAGCACACACTTATTTTTGGACACAATAGTTCCTAGAAAAACCCAATGTGGGAAAACCGGTGCAGCAGTTTTAAGGGTTTAATATTATGCAAGAGAAATATTTGAACACAAATCTAGGATGCTCATCTAGCAATCCTTTATAGAGAAAATACTAGCGAAAAATATGAGTGATTTTTACCTCACTTCACCCAGCAAAATTTCGGCTGATCCAGCACAATACTGGCTAACCCTGACTATTTCTATGTTGGTTCTGCGTCAACCCTACATATTCCCTCTGCGTCATCTCTCCAAGCTGTTATGGCAGTTCCCAGCAGTTCCAGCAGTTCCAGATTCTACATGACAAACACTTTTTTTGCGTCAACTCTCCTGGCTAGTGCGCTGCCTTTGCATCAACGCTCCCGATTGTTCCGGCAATTCCCGACAGTTTTCGTTGTTCCGACAGTTCTAGATTCTGCGTGATAGGCAACTTTTCTGCGTCAGCTCTCCCGACTACTACGCTGCCTCTCTGCAAGCTCTCTCTGCCTCTCTCTCAGTATTCTCCGGAAATTCCTTCTTTCAGATTCTCTCTGACCCTCAACTGCAAGATATCCTTAATTTATTTCCCTCATGAGAACTTCTCACCTTAGAAAATCGATTTCCTCAATCTCTCTGTGTGTGTTTCCAAATGAACCCCAAGCCTCCATTTTATACTTTTCCTACTGAGTCTTCAACGACCGAGATTAAGTCTCTAATCAACGACTAAGATTAAAACATGACCTAATCCTCCTTCTAGATCATTATCACCCATATTTTGATTAATACCCATTAATATTTTAATTTCCCTAAGTTTAGACTTAGGAACCCCATTAAAAATATTAATTATTTTAATAAAATACAATCCGGGTGGAATTTCACCAAACGGTTTTTGGGTTCTTTAGAACTCATGTGCCTTAGCCTCTCCATGAATTTTCAAGGCTAGATCACTTATGATGCTACCAAAACCGAACACTCCCTCTTAGCGAGGAAAGTGCTCTAGCAAAAATGTCCACCTGCATGATGCTCTGTTTCTAAAGCACCTCCTTTTTGCATTGTTGCTGCCACCAACACTATGTTGTTGCTGCTACTGTATTGTTGCCCATGACACTCCCAGTGCCACTATTGCATTTGTACTACAATTCCCTCTCAAACACTACATCTGCTACGTTGTTAGCACTGCCACTGCTAACACTGCATATGTACTGCAACTCATTTGCTGAGAGTGTTGGAATTTCTAAGTTTGACACATTAGAAACCCTTCATGCACTTTATTGATTTATTCTTACCTACTTGTTCTGTTAATTAACAAGTTATTTACCATGTAAATACTGGAAATAAATACAAGTACATGCTCAACACATTACAGATCATCAACTAAAGGAAATAGAAACAAGCACACAAGTGACACCATTGTTTTTAGACTAATGTCCCCGGAAAAACCCAATGTGGGAAAACTGGTGCAGCTATCTGAGGGTTTGATTTATTAAGCAGTGTCAGAATACAATCTTGGTGCCAAATTCGACTCACCCAACAGAGAAAAATCTCGGCAGTAGTACCTTTCTACTCGGAAGTAGATATTTTGGCTGAAACCCTGGATAAACACTCCGACAGCTTCACAACTCTAATCTGCCCCACGAAACCCCAACGTCAGCCTCTAGGGACTGTTTCAGCCTCTCCCTGGCCCAACGTTAGCCCAGCATCACTCTGGCTTGTCCTGCGTTAGCCTCTAGAGGCACTGCATCATCCCTCTGGCCCTCTGTGTCACCCATGCTAGCCCTCTGAGGCACTGCACAGCTCCTGGCTGGCTTTGTGTGAGCCTTGGCTGGCTCTGCGTGAACCCTTCGCTGCTTCTGCGTCCCTCTCTCCAACTATTGCGCTGATCCTCCTGGTGCTATCTTTGCCTCTCTGCTTCTATATTCACTTCCCCTCAGCTGCAACTCTGATCACTTTCTCAACTTTCTCAGCAAAACCAACCCCAGAAAGTCGAAATCTTGATCTCTTGGTGTGTTCTCCAAGTGACCCTCAAGCCTCCTCTTATATTTTTCTCGTTGACAAATCAACGGCCAAGATTAAGCCCCTAATAAATGGCTAAGATTAGATCTATCTTGATCCATGACTTTTGGACCATTCTTACACAGTTTTATATTAATTTACATTAATATTTTATTTTCCCTAAGTTTAGACTTAGGGACTCCATTAAAAAGATTATTTATTTTAATATCTCCCAAACTGTTTAGAATCTACCCAAACCCTTTTTGGGTATTGTAGATCTCATGTGCCTTAGCCTCTCCACCAAATTTCGTGGCTAGAGCACATTCGATGCTACCCCAAATCAACACTCCCTCTTAGCGAGGACTGTGCTCTAGCAATACTCCTCATTGAGTATCACCCTGATCATCCAGCATTGGTCCCTGTGCTGATGCTAAGACCGCTGCCCATCACCTGCACTACTGCATCATGTACTGCTACCCATGGCCCTGCCACTGCCATTGTTGCATCTGTACTACAACTCCCTCTCATCATGTTGCATCGTGTTGCCCATAGCATTGTCACTACTAACTGTTGCACTGCAACCCAGTGACTTAGAAATAAGTAACTGGTGTCCCAACTTTAACATCTCTATCAGGCTAGAGACACCCTTGATTCTGAACTCCCTCTGTCGGTGACAAGTGCTCCCTCTCTGACCTCTGCGTTGCTGCAACAACTCCATGCATCTTGCACCGTTGCACACCTCTCTATGCCATCTTGAACTGGTGCAACACTCCCATGCTTCTCGCACTGCTGCCTCACGCTGTCCTGGGAATCATGCACTATAGCTCCCTTTGTCATTCCATCCACATCTGTCTCTACTAACATCCGCCAGTACTGCTACTCCTATTTGGGGCTCCTGTAGCAAGGTCTAATCCAAGAGGCTAGGTACCTCAAGGATCCTGCCCCTCATCGCTTGTAGTCCATCTGACTACAGCTCGATGTCTCCCCACTTCTACCCAAGTGGTGTGTGTGCACTCATGGCACAGTCATCGTCCGTCTCCACTTCCTTCTCTGCCCTTGTTGGCATTGCCTTGGTCTCGGAGGCCTCTCCCTTACTCTTCTTCCTTGGACATTGGGTCGCATAATGACCCAGCTTCCCATAGTGGAAGCATGTGACCTTGGAGAGGTCCTTCTTCTTTCATTTCTCCTGCTTTCCCTCAGATGCTATGGCAACATCTTTCTCCTCCTCCTTCTTGATTCTGATCCCCTTGCCGCAGCTTCCCGTCTTGCTCAGCCTTCTGATCTCTTCTTGGCGAAGAGTTACCCACATTTCCTCCCAATCTGGAAGGGTCGCCTACCCAGTATGCTCTGGACAAACACCTCCCAATCTTCTGAGACTGCATTCAGGGCTGTTCTCACCATCAATTCTGGATCTGGTGTTGCCCCTATGGAAGTCAGCTGATCTTGAATCTCTTTCAATCGACCAGGAATGATTCGATTTGTTCTCCTTTCTTCATCTGGCATGATCACAGCTGATTTTCTAATAGCATCTGTGACGTGTTCTTCTCGGCAATATGTGGTACTATATGATCCTTGACCCTGTCAAGGATGATACTCTTACCCCTCGCCATTGCATCCTCATACCTATCGTTATCAGCCGGGTCAACTGGGATAACTATTATCCTCAAGGCGAAGTGCTTGACCTGATTCCTATCTAGTACGGATAAGATTCCGGCCTTCCAGACTACGAAGTTTGAAGCTCCTTCCAGTCTGTCCTGGTCTCTTACTCTGTGTAGTGCCATTTCGCTGCTCCTCTACTTCCCTCCTAGAAGTTCTCAGTATAACTCCTCTAAGCCTCGATTTCCCTCCTAGAAATCCTTCTACCAATGTCGAGATGCCCCTCTCCAATCGTCTGTGCAACTGCAACAGTGATCAGGATTCCTTGGCTAGAAATCCACCTCGGCAGCAACTCCCTCTACCTTGGCCTTGCCCTGTTAGGTAGCTTCTGACTATAGTACCCCACCAGCTCCACTTTGCAACTTACCCACAGCCTCCTAAACCCCATCAAACTGAAGGTTAGAGCTCCTAGGCTCTGCGCAATCTTGACACCAGCAAATCAACGTCCTCAACCCTCCTGGCCTCTGTGTGATCCTGCCTTTGCCTCCCTCAACCTCTACGCTACCCCTTCCTAACTATCTTGATGATGCAGGCACTACATCACCCCTTCCTTGCTGCTACTCTGCTAGGAACAGCTTCTGTCACTCGGGATAGTTGTTTTTCTGCCGTTGTTGCTCTGTTCTTCTGATGTCCTCAATTCTCCTATGATCTGCAACCACGCTCTGATACCATGTTGGAATTTCTAAGTCTGACACATTAGAAACACTTCATGCACTTTACTGATTTATTCCTACCTACTTGTTTTGTTAACTAACAGGTTATTTACCATGTAAACACTGGATATAAATACAAGTACATGCTCAACACATTACAGACCATCAACTGAAGGAAATAGAAACAAGCACACAAGTGACACCGTTATTTTTGGAGTAATGTCCCTGGAAAAACCCAATGCGGGAAAATTGTTGCAACTATCTGAGGGTTTGATTTATTAAGAAGTTTCAGAATACAATCTGGGTGCCAAATACGGCTCACCCTGTTAGCACTTGAAATTTCACCTCAGGCTGAGAAAGGCAAACCTCAAAGCTACATCAAACCATTCAGCCTCGTAGCTAGCCCTACGAGGTGGGAGAAGGCTCTCTCCGGTCTATCTCGTAAAATCTTCAAATAGGGAGATGACCAACAAGGTAACACTGATATTAGGCTAGTAAACTGATCAGAAAGATTGATTTTGGGTTTTTTTGGTTGTTTGGTGGCAAGTTGAGGAGAGGGCAATTTTGGCTGCGGGGATTGGACACAGTTTCTGCAGGGGGTTCCTTGGGACGAGGTAGGAGACAGTGCTGATGCCTTTGACTGAAGTGAATGGTCAGGAAAGAAAGATAAGAAAGCTAAAGAGAGCAAACAATGACTTTGAATTCTCTTTAGATAGTAGAAAACATCGAAATTAAACAAACTTAAAAGCAGAGCATGGCAAGCATGAATTCTTACTTTAACACTTCATTTGTTTAATATGCAGAAGTAGAGAAAGGAAATGAATCACATAACAAAGCTTACACTAACATGGAGAAACACACCATCAACACATGAGTCCACAAGAATCCCAAAGATGACTGCAAAACCCTGGTCTTCCTTGCCAAAAAATTGCAGAGATACAGTAAAATAATACAATGATAGCAGCTCCCTCAAGAGTCCAACCATGAAAATGAGCAAGAAAGTACATAATATAGATGATCTAACCTCTTTCCCTGCCTCCATGGGTCCAGCTCACTATCCTAGGAGCTGTTTCAACCACTTCTAAACTAGACGCTAGAAAATAGGCAGTCAAAACAACTTGCCTCTATAAACTTGGAAACTAGTTCATACATTCAATTTTTACCCTTTACATAAAAGAATCTTCTAGAAGTGTTAAACAAGAGTAAAAGTATCTAAAAAGTGTCACAATTACATCCAAGAGGACCATCATTAACCTCAAAAAGTCAAAAAGAGTCAAATCTGCGTTTTCTGGGCTGAACTAGTCAATTCTGGCAAAATCTGCTCAACGGGTCGCGCCCCTTTGGAGCTCTGTTTGAGGCACTTGTAGGTGGCCAAATTGAGCAAACGTGGGCTTGTTGGAAAGTTCTGTGAGTCTACTTTCCAACCCAACTAGAACTTTTGAATTTGGAGGTCATTTGCCCTGTCAAAACTTAATTCTCCCAAGACTGGTTTCTGCAACTCAAAAAAGGGGCAGAAAGTCAAATTTTGCATGTATTTTGACCTTTTGGAGGCCCAAAACTCCATAAAAACTCAAGTCCATCCACAGGCATATGTAATTTTGCATGAAAAATCCAAAAATGCTGAGTTTTTGCAAAAAGAAGTTTCCCTGATGAAGGGTCGCGCGGGGGGTGAGACCCGTTGAGGAGCCAAAACCTGTAAATTTCCAAAAATTGCCAAAATTACCCTAAATTCTCAGAATTTTTTGGGATTTGAGCTGTGGCTAGGCTAATGAGTGCCATGATCCTTGAGTGAAGCCTCAGCCAAGATACGGAGGGGATTTTGCTTCTTTCTCCGTTTTTGAGTCTCGGTCAACCTCCTCTGAAACACTTTCATTTTGGCTTTGCATACATGCATCCTTGCCCAATAATGATTTTTCATGTTTCTCAGCAGCTTTTTCTCTTGGTTGGCCTTAGCCAACAGCCTCTCTTAGTGTGCATTCACCTGGATGAGCATAGACTCTCGGTCAGCAGGCAATGGATCACCGGGTCTTCTTCGGTTTAAGATTCGGTCACTACGGATCCTCCATAGCTCATCAAGTGCTTTCTCCTCCTCCAACTGTTTGTTGCGCTGCTCCAGGTAAGTGATGGTCCATTGGGCACCCTCAAATCTCCTCTGTAAGGCATCATTTTCAGCTCTGAGATGCTGAATGATCTCCTTTGCCTCTTGGCTAGGAGAACTGGCCTCAAGATCAATAACCTCAGTATCTGGAACTCCTGATGGCCCCTCATCAATCATGGGTTGTTTGCCCCTCTGTGCTGCCTGTGCTGGTGAAGAAAGCGAGGCCCCTTCCACCTGATGTGGAGATAACACTCGCTGAGCCGATGATGAAGGCGAGACCCCTTCCACCTGCTGTGGAGATAGTGCTCGCCGAGCTGCTGCAAACAAGGCCCTCTGGCCTCTCTGATAAGTGAGTTGAGGTGAGGAACTAACATGTCGAGTGACCGGAATATCATGCTGATGTGATGGTCCTCAGCAAGATTAAGGTTTGAGTTTTTTGATGCTTTGGGAGAGGGGTAGGGTTTGCACTTTTAGTGATTAGGGAGAGGGGAGGGTTTGCAATTTATTTATAAAATAGTATGGGGGAAAAATAGATATACATATAAGTGTGAGTGAAAGGGGAAGGAGGGAAACAATGAAAAAGGGAAAAACACCTTGAAACAACACAAACCCTAGCACATTTTACCCATTATCATTGCAGTCATATGAAGAGGTTTCACTTGCACAATTTTGGTCATTAAAACATGTTCATGATATCCACCAATCATAACCAGCAACCATTTCATGATTAGAACACCTACCTCGAACGATTTGATGGCTTGGAGGGATTTTGAGAAAATTTAAATTGAGTTTTGCAAGAGACAGCTCAACGGGTCGCGCACCTCTGACGGGTCGCGCCCGTTGTATTTTTGCACTGTGGGAGACCCTCTGACGGGTCGCGCACCTAGCTCAACGGGTCGCGCTTTTGTAGGAGGCTTTTGGAGGCCTTCCCATTGTCTGAATTGGGCGCAGGATAGCTCGTTGGAAATTTCTTTGAGTCTAATTTCCAACCCAACTAGAATTTTTCAATTTGGAGTTGATTTGATCTATCAAAAATCAAATATCCCAAGACTGGTCAAAAAGTGCCAAATGAGGCTGCCTCAAGGAAGAGTGTTGTTGCAGTCAACTTTTGAATGCCTTCCTCAACCCCAAATTGAGCTCATGATAGCTCATTGGAAATATATTTGTGTCTAGTTATCATTTTACCCATCAAGAAAATCATTTGGCCAACCAAGATATGAGAAAACTTGATTTTCCCAAGGTCACTTCAGAGGTGCCTTTGATTCTCCTAAGGCAACGGTATTTTTTGACATTTCTCTCAAACCATGACACCTGTGTAAAAAGTGAAGGAGGTTTTTCGTCTTTGGCATGTTGTGGACAAAAACCTCTATTAGGTTTCCAAAATTCATCTTTGACTGCTCTGAAACATCATTTGAGTGAAACTTGCCCCGATGTGTGAAACAAGGAATTTTGTCGAAATGAAGCAAAATGAAGGGGATAGGGGGCTTCTAAATTCTTGAGGAAATTTTTGGGAGTAGGGAGAGATGTTGGGAAGTAGGGGAAAGTGGAATCTTAGAGATTAAGTGAGGGGAAGGGGTCCAAAAGGGCAAAACACAGGCCCAACCTAGAAAATTGCCAAGTTGTAGCTAGAAACTAGGGTTTGTGGAAAAATGAGGAATTTGGCGGATCTAAGGGATGGGAAGTGTTTGATAAGGTACTTTAAGGATAGGGGAAGGTGTATGAACATCTGGATGCAAGTTTTGCTGATGATTTGACCGTCCAAGAGAAATTGGCTTCAAAACCCTAGGAGAGGGAAATGAACTTGCCAAGGCACAACTGAAGCATGAACAAGATGTAAAATGACTCATTAGACACTGACATGATAATGACAACCCTATGAATGATGATAGACTCAGCTGAATAGAGACATAAATTGGCATTTGGGCAACTTTGAAAAGAGTGAGAGCAAACCCTAGACCTAATGCCTAGTGACCAAATTTTGCTTGAAAACTCTTTGAAATGACAAAATTTGACCTTAACACTCTGAGACCACTTTGTAAGAGCATATTTGATCACTGGAGGAAGGCTGGAAAGACTGACACTAACATTGGCTCCAATGGGGATGGTAGCTCCTTGGAGGTACCAAGAACCTTAGACCTCTGGGAGAGCAGACCAGAGCTTTCAGCCATTGGGCAAAGGAGTCAAAAACTCAAGCTGAAATGCATGACTGAAAACCGACTCAAACTAACTTAACAACAAGACTGAAAATTGACTCACAAAGGACTCATGACTCAACTAAAAACTGACTCAATACTTAAACACAATCGACCAACTGAAATGATGCTCAAAGTGGAGCTTATTCATCACAACCTACTCTAACAGTTTCATTCATCACCTGATCAAGTGAAATGAAACAACCAATGCAACCAAGTAAGTATTCCTTCTGCTGTTCGAATTCTCCGCAAGTGCTCGCTTATGAATAACAAGAGAGAACTACTGAAAGGCAACTCCCATGACAACTTAGAAACAGATCCAATGAATGATATGGATGCTCCATCCACCTCCAAAAACACTGCATAAGGATCATGAAATTCGAGCACACTGGAACTTAGCTCACCTAATAGATTACTTCTCATTTCCTCATACCATGAACGCAAACTTTGATCTGAGCCTTGTGGTGAGACCTCTGCTAAAAATGACAAAGAAACTGGCTGCCGGATCAAATTCATAACAGCACATGTTTCAAGCTCACATGTAGTTAATGGAGAAATACTTTGACTGAAAACCTCATCCAAAACATCAGCTATTGGATCATGAAAAACCTGAAAATACTGCTGCAATGTATCCATTGAAAATGTATGACATCCTTCTAGCTGTTCATCTTTTTCTTGAGAGATTTTATGAATATTCTGCCGTATAAACTGAAATGCTTCGAAACAAAAGGGTATAGAATCTTCCTGCATCATCAAATCATCTTCTACAGCTTCATCTACAATCTGCCCTTCAATTTCATTTGGTGGCTGCAAGTCTGATGCTACAGGCTGCTCAAGAATTTTGTTATTTGTCTCGTCCTCAACATCAACACTGAGAGATTGCTGATTTGTCATAGGTTGTTCATTTGAAGATTTACTATACAACCTACCCTTCAAAAACTGAAATGATTCGAAACAAAAAGGTAGGGAACCTTCTTGTATCATTTGATCAAATATGTCAACTTCCATGCCTTCATCTGCAACTTGACAACCAATGGCATTTGGGGGCTGCAAATCTGAATATGAGAAGTCTTGAACAAGGTGTTTATTGCCTTCAAGACGGTCTAGATCAAGACTTGTTGACAGCTGATTTCTGATTGCATGGAAGTTGTCTCTAATGAACTGAAACGAATCAAAACAAAGAGGCAAAGATCCTTCACTTACTTCAAAATTTGCTGCACTTTCCTCATCAATGTCATAGCTGATATGTGATGGCTGAACATTGTATTCAAGCTGCTGAAAATGAACTTTTTCCTCCCACAAACTAGCTGCTGATTTGTCTGCAAGATTAGCTTCTGTTTGGAGAACATAATCATCATCATACTCATCAAACTGAGGCAATTCATCATCAAACATACACATCATATCAACAACTCTCTCTTCTTCACAATGATTTATAAAACAATCATTATCAGATCTATGACAACTAGGATAAGAAACAAAATGTTTTGAATCAGCAACTTGTTCTTCTTCAATCAGCGAGCCATGAGCTTGAACATCATAATCATTCCTTGCGTTGATCTTGTCCATCATCCTTTCCACTGCACTTACCAAAGAATCAAGTTTCACCTCTAGAGATGTTGATTCGGCCGGATCTATGTTTTTCATCTCTTCTTCTTTCAACCTTGCCTGTCGGATCAGCAGATGCGCCTCTACATTTACTGCACTATTTTGCATCTCATGAAGTGTTGCAATATCCCTTTCTCTCAGCTGAAACTCCATTTCCGGATCAAAGGCACCCGGATAGTGCAAGAGAGCAGATCTAGGAGTAGGCCTTATATCAACTGGCATTGAATAATAAACTTGGTTAAATCTGGCTGAAAATTGTTGTACTGTCTCCCCTGGCAATCTTTTCAGATGGTTATACTCTTCTACAATCAAGAAAAGGTTCTGCCCGATCATCCACCTATCGAGAAAAACTTTGATGAACTGCTGGAAATCTGAGATGCTCGCATCAGGCAGGGCTTTGAACCAACTCTTCACTTTGGCTTGCAAAGAAAGAGCAAAAAGCCTTATACTAACATCTTCTTCATCAACTTCAAAAAGATCTAGAAAATTCTCAACATTCTGCACATGTTGCTCAGCGTTGACATTCTTACTTTCACCATCAAACCTCGGCAAGTATAGATCATAGTTTTTGGGGAAAGCATGAAGAACAAAAGGTAAAACAAGAGGTTTATACCGATCTGGAATTTTACAAGGTGTAGGGATATGTACAGCAGGTATAGAATCAGACTTGGTCGCTTGAGGTTCATCACAAAATTCAGAAAAAGGATCTCTATCAAGCTCAAAAGCATGCAAATCTTTGGTATTCACAATCTTCAAAGGGAAAGAAACAACGGCAGGCCTGGGATCTCTTCTCAAGCATAGTATACTTTGCAAAGCCTTCTTTACATTCTTGGGAAAAGAGAAGAAATAATTTATGACAAAGAACAAAATGTCTTGGATGAAATTCCAACTTGAATACCTGATATTGCCATGTTCTTCTTTCATGTTTCTGCTGGTCGGGATCATCCTCCAGTGGAGTCTTTGGATCTGATCTCAAAACTGATTTAGAGTCGTCGGGCAAATGATTTCAGCCTTTCAAGTTTCTGATCGTTATTCACCATCAACAATCAGATCTGAACTTGATACGTGTACTGGGGTAAAATGCAAATGAAGTACTGTTTTCACAAGCTCACGGAGATTGACTGAAGCAGCGTTTATCTACTAACGCTGATGTAAAACAAGAGCGTTTTCGAAGGCTACCTAGCGTAACTTCAGGCTCCGTCTAAGACTTATGAAACAAACACATCAATCAACAGACAAGTTGTTCTCCCCAGTACGGTCGCCAGTATGTTAGCACTTGAAATTTCACCTCAGGCTGAGAAAGGCAAACCTCAAAGCTACATCAAACCATTCAGCCTCGTAGCTAGCCCTACGAGGCAGGAGAAGGCTCTCTCCGGTCTATCTCGTAAAATCTTCAAATAGGGAGATGACCAACAAGGTAACACTGATATTAGGCTAGTAAACTGATCAGAAAGATTGATTTTGGGTTTTTTTGGTTGTTTGGTGGCAAGTTGAGGAGAGGGCAATTTTGGCTGCGGGGATTGGACACAGTTTCTGCAGGGGGTTCCTTGGGGCGAGGTAGGAGACAGTGCTGATGCCTTTGACTGAAGTGAATGGTCAGGAAAGAAAGATAAGAAAGCTAAAGAGAGCAAACAATGACTTTGAATTCTCTTTAGACAGTAGAAAACATCGAAATTAAACAAACTTAAAAGCAGAGCATGGCAAGCATGAATTCTTACTTTAACACTTCATTTGTTTAATATGCAGAAGTAGAGAAAGGAAATGAATCACATAACAAAGCTTACACTAACATGGAGAAACACACCATCAACACATGAGTCCACAAGAATCCCAAAGATGACTGCAAAACCCTGGTCTTCCTTGCCAAAAAATTGCAGAGATACAGTAAAATAATACAATGATAACAGCTCCCTCAAGAGTCCAACCATGAAAATGAGCAAGAAAGTACATAATATAGATAATCTAACCTCTTTCCCTGCCTCCATGGGTCGAGCTCACTATCCTAGGAGCTGTTTCAACCACTTCTAAACTAGACACTAGAAAATAGGCAGTCAAAACAACTTGCCTCTATAAACTTGGAAACCAGTTCATACATTCAATTTTTACCCTTTACATAAAAGAATCTTCTAGAAGTGTTAAACAAGAGTAAAAGTATCTAAAAAGTGTCACAATTACATCCAAGAGGACCATCATTAACCTCAAAAAGTCAAAAAGAGTCAAATCTGCGTTTTCTGGGCTGAACTAGTCAATTCTGGCAAAATCTGCTCAACGGGTCGCGCCCCCCTGCTCAACGGGTCGCGCCCCTTTGGAGATCTGTTTGAGGCACTTTCAGGTGGCCAAATTGAGCAAAAGTGGGCTTGTTGGAAAGGTCTGTGAGTTTACTTTCCAACCCAACTGGAATTTTTGAATTTGGAGGTCATTTGCCCTGTCAAAACTTAATTCTCCCAAGACTGGTTTCTGCAACTCAAAAAAGGGGCAGAAAGTCAAATTTTGCATGTATTTTGACCTTTTGGAGGCCCAAAACTCCATAAAAACTCAAGTCCATCCACATGCATATGTAATTTTGCATGAAAAATCCAAAAATGCTGAGTTTTTGCAAAAAGAAGTTTCCTTGATGAAGGGTCGCGCGGGGGTGAGACCCGTTGAGGAGCCAAAACCTGTAAATTTCCAAAAATTGCCAAAATTACCCAAAATTCTCAGAATTTTTTGGGATTTGAGCTGTGGCTAGGCTAATGAGTGCCATGATCCTTGAGTGAAGCCTCAGCCAAGATACAGAGGGGATTTGGCTTCTTTCTCCGTTTTTGAGTCTCGGTCAACCTCCTCTGAAACACTTTCATTTTGGCTTTGCATACATGCATCCTTGCCCAATAATGATTTTTCATGTTTCTCAGCAACTTTTTCTCTTGGTTGGCCTTAGCCAACAGCCTCTCTAAGTGTGCATTCACCTGGATGAGCATAGACTCTCGGTCAGCAGGCAATGGATCACCGGGTCTTCTTCGGTTTAAGATTCGATCACTACGGATCCTCCATAGCTCATCAAGTGCTTTCTCCTCCTCCAACTGTGTGTTGCGCTGCTCCAGGTAAGTGATGGTCCATTGGGCACCCTCAAATCTCCTCTGTAAGGCATCATTTTCAGCTCTGAGATGCTGAATGATCTCCTTTGCCTCTTGGCTAGGAGAACTGGCCTCAAGATCAATAACCTCAGTATCTGGAACTCCTGATGGCCCCTCATCAATCATGGGTTGTTTGCCCCTTTGTGCTGCCTGTGCTGGTGAAGAAAGCGAGGCCCCTTCCACCTGATGTGGAGATAACACTCGCTGAGTCGATGATGAAGGCGAGACCCCTTCCACCTGCTGTGGAGATAGTGCTCGCCGAGCTGCTGCAAACAAGGCCCTCTGGCCTCTCTGATAAGTGAGCTGAGGTGAGGAACTAACATGTCGAGTGACCGGAATATCATGCTGATGTGATGGTCCTCAGCAAGATTAAGGTTTGAGTTTTTTGATGCTTTGGGAGAGGGGTAGGGTTTGCACTTTTAGTGATTAGGGAGAGGGGAGAGTTTGCAATTTATTTATAAAATAGTATGGGGGAAAAATAGATATACATATAAGTGTGAGTGAAAGGGGAAGGAGGGAAACAATGACAAAGGGAAAAACACCTTGAAACAACAAAAACCCTAGCACATTTAACCCATTAACATTGCAGTCATATGAAGAGGTTTCACTTGCACAATTTTGGTCATTAAAACATGTTCATGATATCCACCAATCATAACCAGCAACCATTTCATGATTAGAACACCTACCTCGAACGATTTGATGGCTTGGAGGGTGTTTGAGCAAATTTAAATTGAGTTTTGCAGGAGACAGCTCAACGGGTCGCGCACCATGCCCAACGGGTCGCGCACCTCTGACGGGTCGCGCCCGTTGTATTTTTGCACTGTGGGAGACCCTCTGACGGGTCGCGCCCCTCTGACGGGTCGCGCACCTAGCTCAACGGGTCGCGCTTTTGAAGGAGGCTTTTGGAGGCCTTCCCGGTGTCGGAATTGGGCGCAGGATAGCTCGTTGGAAAGGTATTTGAGTCTACTTTCCAACCCAACTAGAATTTTTCAATTTGGAGTTGATATGACTTGTCAAAAATCAAATCTCCCAAGACTGGTCAAAAAGTGCCAAATGAGGCTGCCTCAAGGAAGAGTGTTGTTGCAGTCAACTTTTGAATGCCTTCCTCAACCCCAAATTGAGCTCATGATAGCTCATTGGAAATATCTTTGTGTATAGTTATCATTTTACCCATCAAAAAAATCATTTGGCCAACCAAGCTAGGAGAAAACTTGATTTTCCCAAGGTCACTTCAGAGGTGCCTTTGATTCTCCTGAGGCAACGGTATTTTTTGACATTTCTCTCAAACCATGACACCTGTGTAAAAAGTGAAGGAGTTTTTTCTTCTTTGGCATGTTTTGGACAAAAACCTCTCTCCGTTTTCAAAAATTCATCTTTGACTGCTCTGAAACATCATTTGAGTGAAACTTGCCCCAATGTGTGAAACAAGGAATTTTGTCGAAATGAAGCGAAATGAAGGGGATAGGAGGCTTCTAAATTCTTGAGGAAATTTTTGGGAGTAGGGAGAGATTTTGGGAAGTAGGGGAAAGTGGAATCTCAGAGATTGAGTGAGGGGAAGAGGTCCAAAAGGGCAAAACACAGGCCCAACCTAGAAAATTGCCAAGTTGTAGCTAGAAACTAGGGTTTGTGGAAAAATGAGGAATTTGGCGGATCTAAGGGATGGGAAGTGTTTGATAAGGTACTTTAAGGATAGGGGAAGGTGTATGAACATCTGGATGCAAGTTTTGCTGATGATTTGACCGTCCAAGAGAAATTGGCTTCAAAACCCTAGGAGAGGGAAATGAACTTGCCAAGGCACAACTGAAGCATGAACAAGATGTAAAATGACTCATTAGACACTGACATGATAATGACAACCCTATGAATGATGATAGACTCAGCTGAATAGAGACATAGATTGGCATTTGGGCAACTTTGAAAAGAGTGAGAGCAAACCCTAGACCTAATGCCTAGTGACCAAATTTTGCTTGAAAACTCTTTGAAATGACAAAATTTGACCTTAACACTCTAAGACCACTTTGTAAGAGCATATTTGATCACTGGAGGAAGGCTGGAAAGACTGACACTAACACACCCAACAGAGAAAAATATCGGGAGTAGTGCCTCTCTACTCGAAGTAGATATTCCAGTTTAAACCCCAGATAAACACTCCGGCAACTCCACAACTCCAATCTGCCGCAAGAAACCCCAGCGTCAGCCTCTAGGGACTGTTTCAACCTCTCTCTGGCCCAGCATTAGCCCAACGTCACTCTGGCTTGGCCTGTGTCAGCCTCTAGAGGCACTGCATCAGCCCTATGGCCCTATGTGTAACCCACGCTGGCCCTTTGAGGCACTACGCAGCTCCTGGCTGCCTCTCCGTGAGCCCTGGTTGGCTTTGCGTGAACCCTTGGCTGCGTATGCGTCCCTCTCTCTGGCTACTGTGCTGATACTCCTGGTGATATCTATGCCTCTCTGCTTCTGTATTTACTTCCCTTCAGCTGGAACTCTGATCACTCTCTCAATTTTCTCAGCAAACCCAGCTCTTTGAAAGTAGCTCCAGTGTTAGTTAACCCAAAAGGCATCTAGGCATACATGAATGTACCCAAGGAGTTTGTGAATGTCGTCTTTTCTCTATCCTCTGGACTAACCAT